>JAKSZT010053887.1:103653516-103668552 GCA_026826555.1 Tolypeutes matacus | reverse complement strand
GAGCATAGCAGGCAAACAAACAAATATCATACTAACATTTCAAAGTTGAAGTACTTCCTCCATTCACAGTGTGTTTACTGAAAGCAGTGTTTTGAAGGTCATTGTAAATGAAAACACAAGAAAAGCACCAAATGAAACAGAAATCTTTTTCAGATTTGTGAAATAAAGAAATTAGTGCTTTGGCATAGCATTAGGAAGAACCAGAGTGTTGGCATACTGAATGAAAGTGAGTGCACAGCAGCCAAATAAACGAGTATCCTACTTATCATTCAAAGGTGAATTTCCTCCTGTATTCACACCGCGTTAGGTTAAACCTGTGTTTAGGATATGATTTTAAGAGTAAACATAGGCAGAGCTGCAAAAGAAAAACACTAATCTTTCATTGCTTTGTAAATTGAAGAAAGTAATGCATTGACACAGATTTGGATAAAATCTGGATTTCTACATTGTGAGTGAAAGCAATAGCATAGCAGGGAAACAAACAAGTATCGTAATAACTTTTCAAAATTGAACTAACCCCTGCATTCACAGCGTGTTTGGAGAAAGCAGTGTTTTCAAGATCAATTTAAATGAAAACATATTCAATGCACTAAATGAAACACAGATCTTTTTCACATTGTGGAGTAAAGAATCTAGTGCTTTTGGGTAACATTAGGAAAAAGCAGAATGTTGGTGTACTGAGTGAAAGTGATTGCATGGAAGCCAAACAAACAAGTATATTACTTAACTTTCAAAGGTGAATTTACTCCTGAATTCACAGCGTGTTAGGTTAAACCAGTGTTTAGAATGTGATTCTGACGTGAAAACACAGTCAAAGCTGCAAAAATATACCCTGCTCTTACATAGATTTGAAAAGTGAAGAAACAGCAGCCTTTGAATACAATTTCATAAAATGCGGGTTTGACATTGTGAGTGAAAGCAATAGCATAGCAGGGAAACAAACAAGCATCTTACTAACATTTCAAAGTTGAAGTACCTCTTGCGTTCACAGTGTGTTTAGTGAAAGCAGCGTTTTGAAGATCATTGTAAATGAAAACACAGGGAAAGCACGAAATGAAACACAGATCTTTTTCACATTGTGGAGTAAAGGAACTAGAGCTGTGTGGTATGATTAGGAAAAAGCAGAATGTTGGTGTACTGAGTGAAAGCGATTGCATAGAAGCCAAACAAACAAGTATGTTACTTAACTTTCAAAGGTGAATTTACTCCTGAATTCACAGTGTGTTAGGTTAAAACAGTGTATAGAAGGTGATTCTTATGTGGAAACACAGGAAAAGCTGCAAAAATATACACTACTCTTACATAGACTTGAAAAGTGAAGAAAATTATGCATTTCTCTAGAATTTCATAAAATCTGGGTTTTACATTGTGAGTGAAAGCAAGAGCATAGCAGGGAAACAAGCAAGTATCTTACTAAAGTTTCAAAGTTGAAGTTCCTCATGCATTCACAGTGTGTTTGGTGAAAGCAGTGTTTTGAAGTTCATTGTAAATTAAAACACATGGAAAGCAACAAATGAAACACAAATCTTTTTCAGTTTTGTGAAGTAAAGAAACTAGTGCTTTCGCATAGCATTAGGAAAAACCAGAGTTTTGGCATACTGACTGAAAGCCAGGGCACAGCAGCCAAACAAACGAGTATCCTACTTAACATTCAAAGGTGAATTTCCTCCTGTATTCACACCGCGTTAGGTTAAACCTGTGTTTAGAATATGATTTTAAGATTAAACATAGGCAGAGCTGCAAAAGAAAAACACTAATCTTTCATGGCTTTGTAAATTGAAGAAAGTAATGCATTGACACAGATTTTGATAAAATCTGGATTTTTACATTGTGAGTGAAAGCAATAGCATAGCAGGGAAACAAACAAGCATCTTAATAACTTTTCAAAATTGAACTAACCCCAGCATTCACAGCGTGTTTGAAGAAAGCAGTGTTTTCAAGATCAATTTAAATAAAAACACATGCAATGCACCAAATGAAACACAGATCTTTTTCACATTGTGGAGTAAAGAATCTAGTGCTTTTGGGTAACATTAGGAAAAAGCAGAATGTTGGTGTACTGAGTGAAAGCGATTGCATGGAAGCCAAACAAACAACTATATTACTTAACTTTCAAAGGTGAATTTACTCCTGAATTCACAGCGTGTTAGGTTAAACCAGTGTTTAGAATGTGATTCTGACATGAAAACACAGTCAAAGCTGCAAAAATATACACTGCTCTTACATAGATTTGAAAAGTGAAGAAACAGCAGCCTTTGAATACAATTTCATAAAATGCGGGTTTGACATTTTGAGTGAAAGCAATAGCATAGCAGGGAAACAAACAAGCATCTTACTAACATTTCAAAGTTGAAGTAACTCTTGCGTTCACAGTGTGTTTAGTGAAAGCAGTGTTTTGAAGATCATTGCAAATGAAAACACATGGAAAGCAACAAATGAAACACAAATCTTTTTCAGATTTGTGAAGTAAAGAAACTAGTGATTTGACATAGCATTAGGAAAAACCACTGTGTTGGCATACTGACTGAAAGCGAGCGTACAGCAGCCAAAAAACAAGTATTCTACTTAACTTTCAAAGGTGAATATCCTCCTGAATTCAGAGCACGTTAGGTTAAACCTGTGCTTAGAAGATGATTTTAAGTGTAAACATAGGCATAGCATCAAAAAAAAACATTAATTTCACATTGCATTGTAAATTGAAGAAACTAATGCATTAGCATAGAATTCCATAAAATCTGGGTATTTACATTGTGAGTGAAAGCAAGAGCATAGCAGGGAAAAATACAAGGATCTTATTAACTTTTCAAAATTGAACTCCTCCCTGCATTCACAGTGTGTTTGGAGAAAGCACCATTTTCAAGATTATTGTAAATGAAAAAACACGCAATGAACCAAATGAAACAAAGATCTTTTTCACATTTGTGGAGTAAAGAATCTAGTGCTTTGGGGTAACATTAGGAAAAAGCCGAATGTTGGTCTCCTGAGTGAAAGCGATAGCAAAAAAGCCTAACTAACTAGTATGTTACTTAACTTTCAAAAGTAAATTTACTCCTGAATTCACATGGTGTTAGGTTAAAGCAATGTATAGAAAGTGACTGTTATGTGAAAACACAGGCAAATCCGTAAAAATATACACTGCTGTTTCGTAGATTTGAAAAGTGAAGAAACTGCTGCATTGGTATAGAATTTCATAAAATCCGGGTTTTTACATTGTGAGTGAAAGCAATAGCAAAGAAGGGAAACAAACTAGTATCTTATTAACTTTTTAAAATTGAACTACCCCCTTCATTCACAACGTGTTTGGAGAAAGCAGTGTTTTCAAGATCATTGTAAATGAAAACACATGCAATGTGTGAAATGAAACACAGAACTTTTTCACAATTGTGGAGTAAAGAAACTAGTGCTTTGGGGTAACATTAGGAAAAAGTTGAATGATGGTGTACTGTGTGAAAACGATTGCATAGAAGCCAAAGAAACAAGTATGTTACTTAACTTTCAAAGGTGAATTTACTCCTGAATTCACAGCGTGTTAGGATTAACCAGTGTATAGAAGATGATTCTTACGTGAAAACAAAGGCAAAGCCGCAAAAATATACACAGCTCTTACAAAGATTTGAAAATTGAAGACACTGCTGCAATGGCATAGAATTTCAGAAAATCTGGGATTTTAAATTTTGAGTGAAAACAATAGCATAGCAGGGAAAAAAACAAGTATATTACTAACGTTTCAAAGTTGAAGTACCGCATGCATTCAGAGTGTGTTTGGTGAAAGCAGGGTTTTGAAGATCATTGTAAATGAAAACACATGGAAAGCACCAAATGAAACTCAGATCTTTTTCACTTTGAGGAGTAAAGGAACTAGTGCTGTGGGGTAACATTAGGAAAAACAGAATGTTGGTGTACTGAGTGGAAGCGATTGCATAGAGGCCAAAAAAAAGTATTTACTTAACTTTCAAAGGTGAATTTACTCCTGAATTCACAGTGTGTTAGGTTAAACCAGTTATAAAAAGTGATTCTTATGTGGAAACACAGGCAAAGCTGCAAAAATATACACTGTTCTTACATAGACTTGAAAAGTGAAGAAACTGCTGCATTGGCATAGAATTTCATAAAATCTGGGTTTTTACTTTGTGAGTGAAAGCAATAGCATAGCAGGGAAACAAACTAGTATACTATTAACTTTTTAAAATTGGACTACGCCCAGCAGCACATCGTGTTTGGAGAAAGGAGAAATTTCAAGATCATTTTAAATGAAACACATGCATGTTCGAAATGAAACACAAACCTTTTTCACATTTGTGGAGTAAAGATACTAGTGCTTTGGAGTAACATTAGGAAAAATTAGAATGATGGTGTACTGAGTGAAAGCGATTGCATAGAAGCCAAAGAATCAAGTATGTTACTTAACTTTCAAAGGTGAATTTACTACTGAATTCACAGCGTGTTAGGTTAAACCAGTGAATAGAAGATGATTCTTACGTGAAAACATAGGCAAAGCTGCAAAAATATACACTGCTCTTTCATAGATTTGAAAAGTGAAGAAACTGCTGCGTTGGCTTAGAATTTCATAAAATCTGGGGTTTTACATTTTGAGTGAAAGCAATAGCATACCAGGGGAAAAAACAAGTATCTTACTACCGTTTCAAAGTTGAAGTACCTCTTGAATTCAGAGTGTGATTGGTGAAAGCAATGTTTTGAAGATCATTGTAAATGAAAGCATGTGGAAAGCACCAAATGAAACACAAATCTTTTTCAGATTTGTGAAGTTAAGAAACTAGTGCTTTGGCATAGCATTCAGAAAAACAAGAATGTTGGCATACTGACTGAAAGTGAGTGCACAGAATCCAAATAGACAAGTATCCTACTTAGCATTCAAAGGTGAATTTCCTCATGAATTCACACCGTGTTGGGTTAAACCTATGTTTAGAAGAAGATTTTAAGTGTAAACATAGGCAAAGCAGCCAAAAAAAACCACTAATCTTACATTGATTTGTAAATTGAAGAATCTAAAGCATTGCCATAGAATTTCATAAAATCTGGGACTTACATTGTGAATGAAAGCAATAGCATAGCAGGGAAACAAACACGTATCTTAATAACTTTTCAAAATTGAACTATAGCCTGCATCCACAGCATGTTTGATTAAAGCAGCGTTTTCAAGATCATTTTAAATGAAAACACATGCAATGCACCAAATAAAACACAGATCTTTTCCACATTGTGGAGTAAAGGAACTAGTGCTGTGGGGTAACATTAGGAAAAAGCAGTATGTTGGTGTACTGAGTGAAAGTGATTGCATAGAAGCCAAACAAACAAATATGTTACTTAACTTTCAAAGGTGATTTTACTCCTGAATTCACAGCGTGTTAAGTTAAACCAGTGTATAGAAGGTGATTCTTATGTGAAAACTCAGGCAAAGCTGCAAAAATATACACTGCACTTACGTAGATTTGAAAAGTGAATAAACTGCTGCATTGGCATAGAATTTCATAAAATCTGAGTTTTTACATTGTGAGTGAAAGCAATAGCATAGCAGGGAAATAAACCAGTGTACTATTAACTTTTTTAAATTGAACTATGCCCAGCTGTCACATCATGTTTGGAGAAAGCAGCAATTTCAAGATCATTGTAAATGAAAACACATGCATGTGTGAAATGAAACACAGATCTTTTTCACATTTGTGGAGTAAAGAAACTAGTGCTTTGGAGTAACATTAGGAAAAAGTAGAATGATGGTGTACTGAGTGAAAGCGATTGCATAGAAGCCAAAGAAACAAGTATGTTACTTAACTTTCAAAGGTGAATTTATTACTGAATTCACAGCGTGTTAGGTTAAAGCAGTGAATAGAAGATGATTCTTACGTGAAAACATAGGCAAAGCCGCAAAATTATACACTGCTCTTACATAGATTTGAAAAGTGAAGAAACTGCTGCGTCAGCATAGAATGTCGTAATATCTGGGTTTTTACATTGTGGGCGAAAGCAATAGCATAGCAGTTCAAAAAAAAGTATATTGCTAACGTTTCAATGTTGAAGTACCTCATGCATTCCCAGTGTGTTTGGTGAAAGCAGTGTTTTGAAGATCAGTGTAAATGAAAACGCATGGAAAGCACCAAATGAAACACAAATTTTTTTCAGTTTTGTGAAGTAAAGAAACAAGAGTTTTGGCATAACGTTACGAAAAACCAGAGTGTTGGCATACTGCCTGAATGTGAACGTAGAGCAGCCAGAAAACAAGTATCCTACATTACTTTTAAAGGTGAATTTCCTCCTGAATTCACACTGCATTAGGTTAAACCTGTGTTTAGAAGATGATTTTAAGAGTAAACATAGGCATTGCAGGAAAAACCCCACTAATTTCCATTGGTTTGTAAATTGAAGAAACTAAAGCATTGGCATAGAATTTTGTAAAGCACGGGTTTTTACATTGTTAGTGAAAGCAATAGAATAACAGGGAAAGAAAAAAATATCTTATTAAGTTTTCAAAACTGAACTCTCCCTTGCATTCACAGCGTGATTGGAGAAAGCAGCATTTTCAAGATCATTGTAAATAAAAACACATGCAATGCACCGAATGAATCACAGATCTTTTTCACATTTGTGGGGTAAAGGAACTAGTGCTTTGGGATAACATTAGGAAAAAGAAGAATGTTGGTGTACTGAGTGAAATTGATTGCATAGAAGCAAAAGACACAAGTATGTTGCTTAACTTTCAAAGGTGAATTTACTCCTGAATTCATAGCATGTTAGGTTAAACCAGTGTATAGAAGGTGATTTTTACAATAAAACACAGGCAAAGTCGCAAAAATATATACTGCTTTTACATAGATTTGAAAAGTGAAGAAACTGCTGTGTTGGCATAGAATTTCATAAAATCTAGGTTTTTACCTTGTGAGTGAAAGCAATAGCATAGCTGGGAAACAAACAATTGTCTTACTAACGTTTTAAAGTTGAAGTACCACATGAATTCACAGTGTGTTTGATGAAAGCAGTGTTTTGAAGATCATTGTAAATTAAAACACATGGAAACCACCAAATGAAACACAAATCATTTTCAGTTTTGTGAAGTAAAGGAACTAGTGCTTTGGCATAGCATTAGGAAAAACCAGAGAGTTGGCATACTGACTGAAAGCGAGTGCACAGTAGCAAAACTAACAAGTATCCTACTTAACATTCAAAGGTGAATTTCTTCCTGAATTCACAGAACATTGAGTTAAACCTGTGTTTTGAAGATGATTTTAAGTGTAAACATCGGCACAGCAGCAAAAAATAAAATAAAATAAAATAAAACAACACTAATCTTACATTGATTTATAAATTGAAGAAACTAATGCATTGGAATAGAATTTCAAAAAATCTGGGTTTTTACATTGTGATTGAAAGCAATAGCATAGCAGGGAAACCAACATGTATCTTATTAACTTTTCAAAAATGAACTACCCACTGCATTCACCGCTTGTTTGGAGAAAGAAGCATTTTCAAGATCATTGTAAATGAAAACACATGCAACGCACCAAATGAAACACAGATTTTTTTCACATTTGTGGGATAAAGGAACTAGTGCTTTGGAGTAACATTAGGAAAAAGCAGAATGTTCCCATACTGAGTGATAGCGATTGCATAGAAGCCAAACAAACTATTCTGTTACTTAACTTTCAAAAGTGAATTTACTTCTGAAATCACAGCGTGTTAAGTTAAACCAGTGTATAGAAGAGGATTCTTACGTGAAAACACAGGCAAGGCCGCAAAAATATACACTGCTCTTACATAGATTTGAAAAGTGATGAAACTGCTGCATTGGCATAGAATTTCATAAAATCTCGGGTTTTACATTGTGAGTGAAAGCAATAGCATAGCAGGGAAACAAACATGTATCTTAATAACTTTTCAATATTGAACTCCCTCCTTCATACACAGCATGTTTGTAGAAAGCAGCGTTTTCAAGATCATTTCAATGAAAACACATGCAATGCACCAAATGAAACACAGATCTTTTTCAAATTTGTGGAGTAAAGGAACTAGTGCTTTGGAGTAACATTAGGAAAAAGCAGGATGTTCGTGTACTGAGGGATAGAGATTGCATAGAAACCAAACAAAATATTATATTTCTTAACTTTCAAAGGTGAATTTACTCCTGAAATCACAGCGTATTAGGTTAAACAAGTGTATAGAAGATGATCCTTACGTGATAATACAGGCAAGGCCACAAAAATAAACACTGCACTTACATAGATTTGAAAAGTGAAGAAACTGCTGCGTTGAAATAGAATGTCATAAAATCCGTGTTTTTACATTGTGAGTGAAAGCAATAGCATAGCAGGGAAAAAACAAGTATCTTATTTAGGTTTCAAACTTGAATTACCTCATGCATTCACAGTGTGTTTTGTGAAAGCATTATTTTGATATCATTGTAAATGAAAACACATGGAAAGCACCAAATGAAACACAAATCTTTTTCAGTTTTGTGAAGTAAAGAAACTAGTGCTTTGGCATAGCCTTAGGAAAAACCAGAGTTTTGGCATACTGAATGAAAGCGAACGTACAGCAGCCAAACAAACAAGTATCCTACTTAACTTTCAGAGGTGAATTTCCTCCTGAATTCACACCACTTTGGCTTAAACCTGTGTTTATAAGATGATTTTAAGTGTAAACATAGGTAGAGTAGCAAAAAAAAAAAAAAACACTAATATTTCATTGATTTGTAAACTGAAGAAAGTAAAGCATTGGCATGGAATTTTGTAAAATCCGGGTTTTTACATTGTGAGTGAAAGCAATAGCATACCAGGGAAACAAACAAGTATCTTACTAATGTTTCAATGTTGAAGTACCTCATGCATTCAGAGTGTGTTTGGTTAAAGCAGCGTTTTGAAGATCATTGTAAATGAAAACACATGCAATGCACCAAATGAAACACAGATCTTTTTTTCACATTTGTGGAGTAAAGTAACTAGTGTTGTGGGGTAACATTAGGAAAAAGCAGAATGTTGGTGTACTGAGTGAAATCAATTGCATATAAGCCAAAGAAACAAGTATGTTACTTAACTTTCAAAGGTGAATTCACTCCTGAATTCACAGCGTGTTAGGTTAAACCAGTGTATAGAAGAAGATTCTTGCAATAAAACACAGGCAAAGCCGCAAAATTATTCACTGCTCTTACATAGATTTGAAAAGTGAAGAAACTGCTGTGTTGGCAAAGAATTTCATAAAATCTGGGTTTTTACCTTGTGAGTGAAAGCAAAAGCATAGCAGGGAAACAAACAAGTATCTTATCAACTTTTCAAAATTGAACTATCCCCTTCATTCACAGCATGTTTGGAGAAAGCAGCGTTTGCAAGATCATTGTAAATCAAAACACATGCAATGCACCAAATGAAACACAGAACTTTTTCACATTTGTGGAGTAAAGGAACTAGTGCTTTGGAGTAACATTAAGAAAAAGCAGAATGTTCATATACTGAGTGATAGCAATTGCATAGAAGCCAAACAAACTATTATGTTACTTAACTTTCAAAGGTGAATGTACTCCTGAAATTACAGCATGTTAAGTTAAACCAGTGTATAGAAGAGGATTCTTACGTGAAAACACAGGCAAGGCTGCAAAAATATACACTGCTCTTACGTAGATTTGAAAAGTGAAGAAACTGCTGCGTTGGAATAGAATGTCATAAAATCCTGGTTTTTACATTGTGAGTGAAAGCAATATCATAGCAGGGAAAAAACAAGTATCTTACTAACATTTCAAAGTTGAAGTACCTCATGCATTCACAACGTGTTTTGCGAAAACATGTTTGTTTTTTTTTTAAGATTTTATTTATTTATTCATTTATCCCCCCCTTGCTGCTTGTGCTCGCTGGGTCAGATAACCACACCATGCGGGTGGGCTTGCTTTCACCAGGAAGCCCTGGGAACCAAACCTGGGGCCTCCCATATGGTAAACGGGAGCCCTACTGATTGAGCCACAGCTGCTTACCAAAACATGGTTTTGATATCATTGTAAATGAAAACACATGGAAAGCACCAAATGAAACACAGATCTTTGTCACATTTGTGGAGTAAAGAAACTAGGGCATTGGGGTAACATTTGGAAAAAGGAGAATGTTGGTGTACTGAGTGAACGCGGCTGCATAGAAGCCAAAGAAACAAGTATGTTACTTAAATTTCAAAGGTGAATTTACTCCTGAATTCACAGTGTGTTAGGTTAAACCAGTGTATAGAAGATGATTCTTATGTGAAAAGATAGGAAAAGATGCAAAAATATACTCTCCTGTTACATAGATTTGAAAAGTGAAGAAACTGCTGAGTTGGCATAGAATGTCATAAAATCCGGACTTTAACATTGTGAGCGAGGGCAATAGCATAGTAGGGAAACAAACAAGTATCTTACTAAGGTTTCAAAGTTGAAGTATGTCATGAATTCAGAGTGTGTTTTGTCAAAGCAGTGTTTCGAAAACCATTTTAAATGAAAACACATGGAAAGCACCAAATGAAACACAAATATTTTACAGTTTTGAGAAGTAAAGAAACTAGTGCTTTGGCATTGCATTAGGAAAAACCAGAGTGTTGGCATACTGACTGAAAGCAAGCGCCCAGCAGCCAAACAAGTATCCTACTTAATTTTCAAGGGTGAATATCCTCCTAAAGTCACATGAATTCCTGAATGACGTTGGGGCGAACCTGTGTTTAGAAGGTGATTTTAAGTGTAAACATAGGCAGAGCAGGAAAAAAACACTAATTTTACATTGATTTGTATATTGAAGAAACTATTGCATTGGCATAGAATTTCAAAAAACCCGGTTTTTTACATTGTGAGTGAAACCAATAGAATAGCAGGGAAACAAACAAGTATCTTATTAACTTTTCAAAATTGAACTGCCACTTGCATTCACAGAGTGTTTGGAGAAAGCAGCGTTTTCAAGGACATTGTAAATGAAAACACATACAATGCACCAAATGAAAAAGATCTTTTTAACATTTGTGGAGTAAATGAACCAGTGCTTAGAGGTAACATTAAGAAAAAGCTGAATGTTGGTGTACTGAGTGAAAGCAATTGCATAGAATCCAAACAAACAAGGATATTACTTCAAATTCAAAGGAGAATTTACTCCTGAATTCACAGTGTGATAGGTTGAACCAGTGTATAGAACGTATTCTTATATGAAAACACAGGCAAAGCCACAAAAATATACAATGCTCTTACGTAGATTTGAAAAGTGAAGAAACACCTGTGTAGGCATAGAACTTCATAAAATCTGGGTTTTTACATTGTGAATGAAAGCAGTAACATAGCAGGGAAACAAATAAGTATCTTATTAAATTTTCGAAATTGAACTACCACCTGCATTCACATTGTGATTGGAGAAAGCAGTGTTTTCAAGATCATTGTAAATGAAAACACATGCAATGCACCAAATGAAACACAGGACTTTTTGACATTTGTGGAGTAAAGAAACTAGTGCTTTGGGGTAATATCAGGAAAAAGCAGAAAGTTGGTGTACTGGGGGAAAGTGATTGCAAAGAAGCCGAACCAAAAGTTATGTTACTTAACTTTGAAAGGTTAATTTACTCCTGAATTCACAGTGTGTTAGGATAAACCAGTGTATAGGAAAAAATTCTTACGTGAAAACACAGGCAAGGCCGCAAAAATATACACTGCTCTTACATAGATTTGAAAAGTGAGGAAACTGCTGCGTTGGCAGAGACTTTCATAAAATCTAGGTTTTTACATTGTGAGCAAAAGCAATAGCATAGCAGGGAAACAAACAAGTATCTTACTGACGTTTAAAAGTTGATGTACCTCCTGCATTCACAGTGTGTTTGGTGAAAACAGTGTTTTGAAAATCATTGTAAATGAAAACACATGGAAAGCACCAAATGAAACACAAATCTGATTTGTGAGGTAAAGAAACTAGGACATTGGCATAGCATTAGGAAAAACCAGTGTGTTGGCATACTGACTGAAAGCAAGCGCAGAGCAGCCTAACAACAAGTATCCTACTTAACTTACAGCAGTGAATTATCTCCTGAATTCACACCATGTTAGGTTAAACCTGTGTTTAGAAGATGATTTTAATTGTAAACATAGGCATAGCAGGAAAAAAAAAAACACTAATTTTACATTGATTTGTAAATTGAAGAAACTAATGCATTGACAGAGAATTTCATAAAATCCATGTTTTTACTTAGTCAGTGAAAGCAATAGCATAGCAGGGAAACAAACTAGTATCTTATTAACATTTTAAATTGAACTACCCCTTGCATTCACATCGTGTTTGGAGAAACCAGCGTTTTCAAGATCATTGTAAATGTAAACACATGCATGCACGAAATGAAACACAGATCATTTCACATTTGTGGAGTAAAAAAAGTGGTGCTTTGGGGAAACATCCGGAAAAAGTAGAATGATGGTGTATTGAGTTAAAGCGATTACATAGAATCCAAACAAACAAGTATGTTACTTAACATTCAAAGCTGAATTTACTCCTGAATTCAGATCGTGTTAGGTTAAACCAGTGGATAGATGGTGATTCTTACGTGAAAACACAGGCAAGGCCGCAAAAATATACACTGCTCTTACATAGATTTGAAAAGTGAAGAAACTGCCGCGTTGGCATAGAATGTCATGAAATCCATTTTGCTTACATTGTGAGCGAAAGCAATAGCATAGCAGGGAAACAAACAAGTATCTTACTGATGTTTCAAAGTTGAAGTACCTCATTCATTCACAGTGTGTTTGGTGAAAGCAGTGTTTTGAAGATCATTGTAAATGAAAACACATGGAAAGAACCAAGTGAAACACTAATCTTTATTGTGAAGTAAAGAAAGTAGGACATTGGCATAGCATTAGGAAAAACCACAGTGTTGGCCTACTGACTGAAAGACAGCGCACAGCAGCCAAACAAACAAATATCCTACTTAACTTTCAAATGAGAATTTCCACCTGAATTCACACGGCATTAGGTTAAACCTGTGTTTAGAAAAAGATTATAAATGCATACATAGGCAGAACAGCAAAAAAAAAAACACACCAATCTTTCATTGATTTATAAATTGAAGAAACTAATGCATTAACATAGAATTTCAAAAAACCTGGGTTTTTATATTGTGAGTGAAACCAATAGAATAGAACGGAAACAAGCAAGTATCTTATTAACTTTTCAAAATTGAACTCCCCCCTGCGTTCACAGCGTGTTCGGAGAAAGCAGCATTTTAAAGATCATTGTAAATGAAAACATATGCAATGCACCAAATGAAACACAGATCTTTTTCACATTTGTGGAGTAAAGGAATTACTGGTTTGGGGTACCATAAGGAAAAAGCAGAATATTGGTGTACTCATTGAAAGCGATTGCATAGAAGCCAAAAAACAAGTATGTTACTTAACTTTCAAAGGTGAATTTGCTCCTGAATTCACAGCGTGTTAGGTTAAACCAGTGTATAGAACATGATTCTTATGGGAAAACACAGGCAAAGCTGCAAAAATATACACTGCTCTTACGTAGATTTGAAAAGGGAAGATGCTGATGCGTTGCCATAGAATTTCATAAAATCCTGTTTTTTACATTGTGAGCTAAAGCAATAGCATAGCAGGGAAACAAACAAGTATCTTACTAACGTTTCAAAGTTGAAGTACCTCATGCATTCACAGTGTGTTTTGGGAAAGCAGAATTTTGAAGAGCATTGTAAATGAAAACACATGGAAAGCACCAAATTAATGCAATTTTTTTTAAGTTTTGTCAAGTAAGAAACTTGTGCTTTGCATAGCGTTAGGAAAAACCAGAATGTTGGCATACTGAATGAAAGCGAGCCATCAGCAGCCAACAAACAAGTATCCTACTTAACTTTCAACAGTGAATTATCTCCAGAATTCACACCGTGTTAGGTTAAACCTGTGTTTAGTAGATGATTTTAAGTGTAAATATGGGCATAGCAGCAAATAAAAACAAAAAAACAAAACAAAAAAAAAACACACACACTAATCTTACCTTGATTTATAAATTGAAGAAACTAATGCATTAGCATAGAATTTTGTAAAATCCGGGTTTTTACATTGTGAAAGAAAGCAAAAGAATAGCAGGGAAACAAACAAATACCTTATTAACTTTACAAATTTGAACTACCCCCTGCATTCACAACGTGTTTGGAAAAAGAAGCGTTTTCAAGATCATTGTAAATTAAAACACATGCAATGCACCCAAAGAAACAGAGAACTTTTTCACATTTGTGGAGAAAAGAAACTAGTGCTTTAGGGTAATATTAGGAAAAAGCAGAATGTTGGTGTACTGGGTGAAAGCGATTGCATAGAAGCCAAACAAAGAATTATGTTACTTAATTTTCAAAGGTGAAGTTACTTCTGAATTCACAGCGTGTTAGATTAAACCAGTGTATAGAAGATGATTCTTAGGTGGAGACAAAGGCAAGGCCACAAAAATATACACTGCTCTTACATAGATATGAAAAGTGAAGAAACTTCTGTGTTGGCATAGAATTTCATAAAATCCGGGTTTTCATAATGTAAGTGAATGCAATAGCATAGCAGGGAGACAAAGAAGTATCTTACTAACGTTTCAAAGTTGAAATACCTCATGCATTCAGATTGTGTTTGGTGAAAGCATTGTTTTGAAGATCATTGTAAATGAAAACACATGGAAAGCACCAATTGTTTTGTGAAGTAAATAAACTAGGGCATTGGCATAGCATTACGAAAAACCAGAGTGTTGGCATACTGACTGAAAACGAGTGTACAGCAATCAAATAAAGAAGTATGCTACTTAACTTTCAAAGGTGAATTTCCTCCTGAATTCACAGCGTGTTAGGTTAAACCTGTGTTTAGAAGTTGATTTTAAGTGTAAACTTAGGCAGAGCAGCAAAAAACCCACTATCTTCCATTCATTTGTAAATTCAAGAAACTAATTCATTGGCATAGAATTTCATAAAATCCGGGTTTTTACATTGTGAGTGACAGCAAGAGCATAGCAGGGAAAAAAACTAGTATCTTATTAACTTTTCAAAATCGAACAAACCCATGTATTCACAGCG
>JAKSZT010053887.1:103585350-103653506 GCA_026826555.1 Tolypeutes matacus | reverse complement strand
TAGAATTTCAGAAAATCCGGGTTTTTACATTGTGAGTGAAAGCAATAGCATAGCAGGGAGACAAAGAAGTATCTTACTAACGTTTCAAATTTGAAATACCTCATGCATTCAGATTGTGTTTGGTGAAAGCATTGTTTTGAAGATCATTGTAAATGAAAACACATGGAAAGCACCAATTGTTTTGTGAAGTAAATAAACTAGGGCATTGGCATAGCATTACGAAAAACCAGAGTGTTGGCATACTGACTGAAAACAAGTGTACAGCAATCAAATAAAGAAGTAGCCTACTTAATTTTCAAAGGTGAATTTCCTCCTGAATTCACACCGTGTTAGGTTTAACCTGTGCTTAGAAGATGATTTTAAGGGGAAACATAGGCATAGAAGCACAAAAAACACACTAATCTTGCAGTGCTTTGTAAATTGAGGAAACTAATGCATTGGCATAGAATTTCATAAAATCCGGGTTTTTACATTGTCAGCAAAAGCAATAGCATAGCAGGGAAACAAACTAGTAACTTATTAACTTTTTGAAATTGATCTAACCCCTGCATTCACGGCAGGTTTCGAGAAACCTTCATTTTCAAGATCACTGTAAATGAAAACACATGGAATGCACGAAATGAAAGACAGACTTTTTCACATTTGTGGATTAAAGAAACCAGTGCTTTGGGGTAACATTAGGAAAAAGTAGAATGATGGTGTACTGAGTTAAAGCTATTACATAGAAGCCAAACAAACAAGTATGTTACTTAACTTTAAAAGCTGTACTTACTCCTGAATTCAGAGAGTGTTAAGTTAAATCAGTGTATAGAAGATAATTCTTACGTGAAAACACAGGCAAAGTCTCAAAAATATACCCTGCTCTTACATAGATTTGAAAAGTGAGGAAAGTGCTGCGTTGGCATAGAATTTCATAAAATCCGGGATTTTACATTGTAAGTGAAAGCAGTAGCATAGCAGGGAAACAAACAAGTATCTTACTAACGTTTCAAAGTTGCAATACCTCATGCATTCACAGTGTGTTTTGGGAAAGCAGAATTTTGAAGTTCATTGTAAATGAAAACACATGGAAAGCATCACATTAAACAAAAATCTGTTCCAGATTTTTGAATTAAAGAAAATAGGATATTAGCATACCATTAGGAAAAAACCAGTGTGTTGGCATACTGACTGAAAGCCAGCATAGAGTAGCCAAAAAAACAAGTATCCTTCTTAACTTTCAGAGGTGAATTTCTTCCTGAATTCACACCGCTTTAGTTTAAACCTGTGTTTAGAAGATGATTTTAAGTGTAAACATAGGCAGAGCAGCAAAAAAAAATACATTAATCTTTCATTGATTTGTAAGTTGAAGAAACTAATGCATTGGCCTAGAATTTCAGAAATTCCGGGTTTTTACATTGTGAGTGAAAGCAATAGCATAGCAGGGAGAAAAACAACTACCTTAATAACTTCAAAATTGAAATAACCACTGCATTCACAGCGTTTTTGGAGAAAGCAGCGTTTTCAAGGTCATTTTAAATGAAAACACATGCAATGCACCAAATGAAACAGAAATCTTTTTCTCATTTGTGGAGTAAAGGAACTAGTGGTTTGGGGTAACATTAGGAAAAAGCAGAACTTTGGTGTACTCAGTGAAAGCGATTGCATAGAGACCAAAAAAACAAGTAAGTTACTTAACTTTCAAAGGTGAATTTGCTCCTGAATTCACAGTGTGTTAAGTTAAACCAGTGTATAGAAGGTGATTCTTATGTGAAAACACAGGCAAAGCCTCAAAAAATATACTCTGCTCTTACATAGATTTGAAAAGGGAAGAACCTGCTGCGTTGGCATAGAATTACATAAAATCTGGGATTTTACATTGTAAGTGAAAGCAGTAGAATAGCAAGGAATCAAATATGTATCTTATTAACGTCTCAAAGTTGCAATGCCTTATGCATTCACTGTGTGTTTTGGGAAAGCAGAATTTTGAAGATCAATGTAAATGAAAACACATGTAAAGCACCAAATGAAACACAAATCTTTTTCAGATTTATGAAATAAAGAAACTATGACGTGGGCATAGCATTAGGAAAAACCAGAGTGTTGGCATACTGACTGAATGCGACCGCACAGGAGCCAAACAAACAAGTACCCTACTTAACTTTCAAAGGTGAATTTCCTCCTGAATTCACACCGCATAAGGTTAAACCTGTGCCTATATGTGATGCTGGAGTTTTTAGGTATACTTCCAGAGACTGGAGCCTCCCGCCTACCTATGTGCCAGGTGTGCATGAAATCTAGGTGGAGCTGCAACTCCTACCCTACAGATCAATGGACTCATCCAAGTCACCTGGCGAGGAGACGACGATGGGCAATGGCCATCCCAGGGAATGGAGAGGGCCTGCATCTGCAGGCAGGATCATCCCACCCACCATATCCATGGGATATAAGCCCTCTCTCACTTGGAGTTGGAGTGGACATCACTATCCCAGTCCCCTCAGGATTGGGGGAAGAACTATGGACTAGAGTGGACTTGATGGTATTCTCTTGTTCACATATGGTGATTCTAGCAATGGAAGAAATTATAACAATGAGATGGAGCCAGTGGCCACTTGACACTTTTGGGGTAGGGAGGGGATGAGCAGTTGAAATACAGGGGCTTCTTTGGGAGTTGGAGGTTGTCCTGAGTACTGTTGTGGCAACGGATGTAGGCCATTTTAAATCAGCACACACCGCTCAGAACTGAGTGGGAGAGAGTGTGGTCTACAGTGTGAACTGTGGTCTATGGTTGGTGGCAAGGCTCCAGGATGTGTAAGTTCATTGAGGGTGGTGGGCCACACTGTGGGAGATGTTTGTGTGGGATGTGGTAGGAGGTGTGGGAGGTGGGCAACATGGGAATCCCAGTGGGTTCCGTGTAATATTTTGGGTAATCTAAGCACCTCTTAAAATATATATAACATTTTTGTAAGCAAATACACTTTAAAAAAACAAAACGGGTGGCTGGCAGAGGATTGTATTTGGTGGGAAATTGGACTGAGATTATTTGTGAGGAGGGAGATTTCATAGTCCCCTTAGTCATCACATTGTATATAACAAGTGCTCAGAATGATAGAAGCAACTTGAACCCAGAGAGTTGATCACATGTGCAGTTATAAATTTAATGGATCATCACTGAGAGCTGTGAGTTTAACAGAGAAGACTTCCAAGGAATAGGAGTATTCCCATGGCTAAAATCATGGGTCTGCTTATGGCCAGGTCCCTGCTTAGTATTCCCCATCATCGACATCACAAGCTACCTCACCAGTTGTTTGCCCAAGCCTGTTATCCCATGTAATGGCTTGGGTTTTGCAGAATCACTCACCAGTCACTTTCCCTACCATGGAAAAACAGCTCAGGTAGTCAGGAAGCCCTGAAGAGAGCTAAGGAAATGGCCTGAACCATCCCACATGTTCATGGTATAGGAAGGAAGGACTGTTCTTGCCCTTTGACTAATAAAAGTTCATGTTAACCAAGGTATTATCTGGGATACTATCTCTTCCTAGGATTAGGCTTTTATTTCTGGAGATCTGACTCCAGGATCCATGTGCTCCTCACTATTTATATTAAGCAATGGTATATTTGAAAATAATAAAGGTTAAAAATTTAAAACTGATTTATTCACATGGAGATGATTTTATTCCCATGCAAGACTGCTGCAATATGAGTTTTCTAAGCAGGAAGAAATCCCTCTTGGACAATATCAGGAAATTTCTACCACTACTCCCTTCATCTCTCTATCACTCATGCTTTCAGTTCAACTAATACAATTTAAAGGAAAGCTAAGGGAGCAGCAAGATGCTTCTCTCTCATAGAAACAGCTGGCATCACTAAAATAAATAATTTTAGTCATATATAATGTTCCTGTGGTAGATAGTGAGTACAAACTGGGGTTTACTAATGGCTACAGAAGGAAGCAGCAGGTGACACTCTGAACATCTGGGGAATCCACATGAGATAAATGACTGAAAAACACCATGATTTATCCTTAAAATAGAGAAAGAAAACTGGTCTTGGTTGTGGGGATAGATCAGTGATGATAAGGAAAAAATTTCGTCTCTGTGGAGCTGATAGTTTAGCAGAGAAAGGAAGATTTGAAAGAAAATTAAAGAGAATGCATGGCAAGTCAGGAGATGTTAAGCATTATGGAGAGAAATAAGCAAGGAATAGTAGGGAGTGTAGGGTTGGGAAGAAAGTGGGCTCTTGGAAGTAGAGGTAAAGCAAGGCCTCTGAAGGAGCAGACATCTGAGCAGTGAAGGTTCCTGGCACAAGCATTTGTATTGGGAAAAAAAAATAGTGAGTACTGTTCAAACCCAAAAGTGAAACATCAGGCAGGAAACTTTGTTAATCAGCAAACCAATGCCTTGGTAGTCAGCACTTTTCATATTTTAAGAGGAATGATGAGAACTAGAACAGTGGGCACATTGGGGGATATTTTGTAACAAATAAGAGGAGATGGGGTGCATTCTGGGGAGTACTGTGTTCCTCTCTGGGAAGGCTAGCCACTTTCTCAGGGACTGATACATAAACCTTGGAATGTACTCTCCAGGGAGTGTTGTGTTCCTTCTGGGGGGGGAGGGGCTGGCCACTTCCTCGGGAATTGATGCAGTACTTATAAGTTGGCATCTATAGTACCGAGTTCATTGATTTTGAGCTCAATATAAAGGATAGTCCCTGGTCAGGCCAGGTGAAGCCCTATCCTGGGAAAGGGTGCTCTGCACAGGTGTTTTCAATCAAGACTCTTGGTATTGGCTGCTGATTTGGGACTTCCCAGCTGAGAGCTAGATGTTGATGAGTTTATATATAAGACTGCTCTGTTTTTTCTATCATTTTGTGACTCTGTTCAATATTGATTTAATCTTTTGATTCTCACTCTAATTGTCAGTATAGACTAAAATTGATATGTATATATATATATTTATGTTGCATCCAATCGGGACTCTGGCCAGAGGTGGGCCAGGTAAATAGGTGTGTCCCCCAGTTTGGTGAGCCTATATCTATATGTATGTACATTGTGAAGTATTATGATGCATCCGTTAGACTTCTGTTTGTAGACAATCCTTTGCCTATTTTATATTTTCCTAATTATTAACAGAAGTTTAATAAAATAAATAAATATATATCTGTGTATTGCTTTCTTATGCTTGAGTTAATTAAGTCATCATATCAATCTACATACACACATATATATATATAGCAAAGCATTAAGAAAGCATTTTATCTAGCAGAACACTTTGGCATAGGTAGCAGGGTCTGAGTACAATTACATTATCAGAATGCTTCTTTTTTCACACTCTCGGTACGCTTTCGGGTAACAGAGGGAAATCATATTGAACTGCCTGTGTGAGGAAAGATGAAATCACAAATACAACATCCTGCAGAGACAGAAGTGTTGAATAAGGGCTTTGTCAGTGAAATCAAGCTTGTAAGAAAACTCTCTGTTAAAGAGAGTGCCACCTGTTTCCTTGGCAGAGGAGATCCTTGCTGCTCCCTCAGGTTTCCTTTGACATGTGTCATTTAAATGGAAAAGAGGAGTGAGAAAGCAGAGAGTGATGGGCAGTGGAGATTTACTGATACTGTACAAAAGGGATTTTTCCTGCTTAGAAAACTCATATTGCAGCATGCTTGCATTGGAATAAAAGCATTGCCATGTGAATATATAACTTTTATATTTTTATCCTTTATTATTTTCGAATAGACCATTGAAATACATAAAATTCTTTTTAAGCATACTGTTTACCTTCCTCCCAAGAGTGCTAATTACTCCTTTTAATTTTATTTTTCACCTATTACATATTGAGTTAAAATTTACATTTACTAATAACTTAGATTTCTTGTGAATATATACTTGCAAGTTTATATTGCTTTTGTCTTTTAAGTCTCATGACTGAACTGCATATATGTACAACTTATAATTATATATAAAATAGATATTAAGTAAATTAGAATAAAAGAAAGTTTATATTTATAAGATCAACATAAAATTATAATATAAATAAATGAACAGATAAAGAAATAAAAAAATAAATGAACAGATATAAACATATATGTAAGTTTCCTAAGTAATCTCTTTAGTATTTGAACAATCTCATCAGTACTAGTAGTTTGTTTCATGTTGAGTTTCTGTAAAGAGAAAGTCCATATTTCTGATGTGTTCCTCAAGTCCAAACTCTGTGTGATTGAAGGAGGACTTGGTCATAGAGGAAATCATTTTTGTATCCAGGAGGTGAAGATAAAAGAACTCCAGCCCATGGAGGGGGTTCCCTTGATCCACTGGCCTCAAAAACTCTCAGATGGAATTGGAGAGGGTCATTCTGGCCTGGTGGCTCTGCAGGCCTGAGTGAAGGAGAAGTTCACTGTTGCTTGAAGATTGACTCAGGTGTCAATAAGGCTGGGCATTTCTAAAGATGTTATGTCTAGACTAGCATCCCCTAAAGATGACTTAGTTCCTACATACCTCTTGTGAGCAGCACTCATCTTATCAAGAAATTGACATTTCTTGTCAATCAGGATAGTGTGTCAGCAAGCTGCTTTTCATGTTTTATATAAAGTCAGCTTCTAACAGACTGCTCAAGTCTGAACAATAGGAGACCCACCAAAATGCTGAAGAAAGACTGAAATGCCCCTGAGTCCCACTGGAGGCTGTAGAATGGGAGGTATGGACTGGTGACATTACACTCCATCACCACCTCTCAAAGTGTCCCCAGGATGGTCCAAAAGACAAGTACCACAGAGCATTGCAAGCCCTCTATGGCACTGATGCCACCACAGGACTCCACAAGCAACTGACAGCCCTGCTGCTCATCAGAGATTTGGCCAGTGAGGGAAAGATATTGAAAATAAAATGTTATCTCCATTACACTCACATGAGCAGCCTTCTCTCTTACTCTCTTATTGTTTGTTTAAAATTGATGTAAAATTTACATACGGTTAAATGTATTGATCTTAACTGAATGACATGAAAGTTTTCAAACCTTTCATCCCCTTCCCCTACAGGATCCAATCACCCTATCAAGATATGAATAATTTCCAATAATCTGGAAAGTCATTCTTATGTGCTTCAATCAATAACCACCACACAAAATATTCACCCTTGTTCTAGTTTTCTATACATATATGTTCATTTTGCCACATCTTGATATTCATTAAAATGAAATAAATTGGAATTTACATTTTGGTGCCTGCATCATTTGCTGAAAATATTGTTTTGAGATTCATTCTTGTTTATGGTGGATCAGCAGTTCCCTCATTTTTTATCATTGAATCATTTGACAAGGAATGAATGAAATAGAAAATATTTATTCATATTCCTCCTGTTAGATATTTGGGTCCTTCAAGTTTGGACTATTATGACCTAAAGATATTATGAATATCCATGTACATGTCATTTATATAAGGATATGTTTTCCTTTCTCCTGGGTTTGAAAAGGAAAGCTTAATCCACTAATTGCTGAATCAGCTGCATTTTGGTTATTTGGTTCCTCTGTACTTCTTGAAGTGCTCCCATCTCTTACTTCGTTTTATCATATGGACGCTCTAGCCTTTCCATCTCAGTCTCCTCTGCTGGTTCCTGTTTTATTTCCAAAAATCTCTCAGCATTAGTTCTCCCCAGTGCTTCAAACTTGGACCTCATTCCTTCTTCAGAAATTGATTAACTTACTGATCATGTGATCACTCTTGGCTTTAAGTGCCATCTATACTTGCATGAGCACTAAATATATTTATCTAACCCAAATTTTTCCACACAGTCCAGATTTATGCAGAGCTGTGTCCAGGATGTCCAACTTCTGTGTCTAATGTGCCAATGACAAACTCTAGACTCCTTCTGAAACCCCTCTTCCTTGGCCTTTCACTTTTCCATGTACAGTGGTTGCAACCTAGTAGGTGCTTATTCTAAAGTTTTATGTCCCTTATTGGCACAAAATTTGCTGATATTTGTGTTTTTCCATGACTATATAAAATTCATATTTTACTGCCAAACCTGCTGTTTTTCTTGGATGATTTTTTAAAGGAGGTATCCAGGATTGATCCCAGGACCTTGTCCATGGGAAACAGGCACTCAAGCCTTTGATCTACATCTGATACCCCTTAAATAGGTTTTAAAATAAAACACATTGTGTGTGTTTTTTTTAATTCCCTTTGAAAATTTTGACTAGGAGGAACATATATATGAATATACTGTTCAAGTTTAAATTTAATCTTATTTATTTTCATTCAGTTTCTATTTGTCCTCACTGTCAATGCTGTCATTTCCCCCCTGTGTTACTTCTTTAGCCCTCATAGTTTTTATTCAATCTTGTCTCTTCTATTTATTTAAAAGTTATGCATTATTTTTATATTCTTTTAATAGTTAACTATAAAAAGACAACAGTTTCATTGCCATATCAGATCTAAATTTAACATAATCTGTCACCCATTTCCAGGATGATGCATCATTTTAATGAAAGAAGTTGTAAGATTTACTGAAAAATCATGCAGGAAATAGAGAGTTCCAATATAACCATCCATATACACACTGCTTACCTATTATCAACACTGTGCGAGTGTGGGGAAACTTTGAGCATTTATTCAAAAGTCTTTTGCCCATTTTTAATTGGGTCATTTGTTGTTTTAGTGTTGAGAAGTAGAATCCATTTATAAATTGTGGATATGAAACCCTATCAGATCTGTGACATCCAAATACTTTCTCCCTTTAAGCCAGCTGCCTTTTCACCCTTTCAGACCTTACCCCTACCTCATACCTTAAACAAAAATTAACTGAAAATTATCAAAGACCTAAAAATAAGAGCCAGGACAATAAAACACATAGAAGACTACGTGGGGAAGCATCTTCAGACCTTGGGCTTGGCAAAGAGTCCTTATTTACACTCAAAGCATGTACAATGAAAGAAAAAAGGAAATAAATGGAACCTCATTACAATCTAATCATTTGTGCTTGAAAAGACTGGTCAAGAAAGCAGCCTATACAATAAAAGAAAATACTTGGAAACCATATAGCTAATAAGGGTTTACTATCCAAAATATAGAAAGCAATCCTACAACACAAGGATAAAAAGACAAACAAAATGGCAAAATGGGCAAAAGACTGGAGAAGACATTTTTCCAAAGAGCAAATACAAATGGCACACAAGCACATGAAAAGATGCTTCCTACAACTCACTATTAGGGAAATGCAAATAAAAACCACAATGAGATATCATAACACACCTACTAGAATGGCCACTATGAAAACAATCAAACCAACCGACAAAAAACCCCAGAACGGTTTTTTCGCTGCTGTTGGCAATGTAAAGTGGGGTAGCCACTATGGAAGAGAGTTTGGCATTTTCTAGTAAGCTAAGCATAGAAGTGTTATATGACCTGTAGTCATGCTACAAGGTACATACTCAGATGAATTGAAAGATCGGTCATAAACAGATATTTGCTCAACGATGTTCATACTGGCTTTATTCACAATTACTAAAGGATGGAGACAAGCATCTATCAACCAATGAATGGATAAACAAAATGTGATATATACATAAAAAGGAATGCAATTTGGATGTAAGTAAGAATGAAGACCTTATTCATGTCACATTATGGAGTTTTGTGAAATAAGTCAGGCACAAAAGGACAAGTATATTATGATTTGATTTCACTAATATCCACTAATTATAAAAAGCTAACTCATAGGGTTATAAACTATATTAATGGTTACCTAGAGATGGAAGGAGTGTAAAAATGGGGAGCTGATGCTTAATTTGTGCAGAATTTTTCATTATGCTGATTACACGTTTGGATTTGAAAAGAGGTGATGGTAGCATATTACTGAAAGTATAATTGACAGCAGTGATTTATTTGTGTAAATGTGTTTGAAGGGGAAGTTTTGGGTCACATATGTTCCTAGAAGGAAAGCTAGAGGATAAAACATGTATAGCATAGTGAGCCATCAAGTAGATGATGACTACTGTTCATAGTACAAATACGAGAAATACACATCACTGTTACAGGTACTAACAATAGGGTGCAATATGGGGGAAATATAACTAATGCAAACTATGGGCTTTCATTGGTATTATATTAATATTGTTCCTCCATGGCGCCAAAAGGAGTACAGCCATGCAAAGTGTCAACAATAGGGGTGTTATGGGAATGTAGTATTTTTCATGACTTTATATAAACCTACAACTTCTCTAATTAAAAAATCACCACAATAAAAACATTTTGCTACAGAAAAGAAACCAGACACAAAGTACTATAAATGGAGCATGTCTATTCTTTTTACATGTCAATATAAATAAATCTATAGACACATAATCATATTAGTGGTTAAGCAGGGCTGGGAAATGACAGAAGGATTGAGAGGTAACTGTTGTGGGTTATGGTGTTTTCTTTTTTAGATTAATGAAAATGACCTAAAATTGATTGTGGTGATTGATCCACAGCCCTGATTACATCAAGATCCACTGATTGCACATTTTGGATGGACTATGGTGTGTGACAATATCTCAATAAAAGTGCCTTAAAAAACTGCTCCATCAACACACAGAAATACACTAAAAGACACAGGCCCCACCTAAACACACTGAGTTTCTAGACTGGTGTATATCCCTAGTAGCTCAGTGTGAATAAGCAACCAGGAACACTGGATAATTTAGGAGATTTGTAGTATGTAATATGGAGAACAAAACATGCATACTGGAAAAGGGAGTGATGAAATAGAAAAAATTATAAAGGACAGTGGGAAGATATATTATTGCCTTTCATGTGAAAAGGGAATTACGGTTATGAATAAATGGATAGGTATATGTAAGTTCGTGTGTAGGTATATATTTGAATATACATATATGTACATGTCCCTATGTATGTAGTGGTTGCTTCATACATCACTACACTGACTACCACACCAACAGGCCTTTAGCATTCATGACATGGCTCTACTGAAACTAGCAAAAGGGGGAACCCCTACACCCACCTCAGAAGGACTTTCAACAGAAACAACATACTCTCTGATCCTTAGAAAGGCACCATGAAACCAACTGTGACAGTCAGGAACTATCTATGGATCTCAGAATAGATCATATCCATTCCTGCGCACTGTAGGTGGCAGCCCTTGAAAAAATACTCTTGTCCAGGTCTTTTAGTTAGGTGTGAGACCCAGGGTGGGTCTTAACTCTCCTACTGGGGTCCTTTTAAAAGGAGGAATGAAAGCATCAGAAACACAGAAAAAAGCTTCAGAGACAGATTAATCCCAAGAGGTTGAAAGAGAGAGGTCCCAGTTGTTGGAGGCTGAAATCAGCAGAGCAAACACAATGACCCAAAGAAAACCCTGAGAGGTCTGTAGGAGAGGGGAGAAATGAGCCACATACCTGACTGCCTTCATTTGGGCTCTGGAAGAAAGTAAGTCTGCAAGAGAAGGCAGAGACTCAGATTGGCAGAAATGCTACTGTATCTTGCCACACAGCAGGAATCCAGGATCACCAGGAGCCAAACTTTGGGAAGACATCATCTGAGATGAAGCCTTGATTTGGGCATTTTCACAGCCTCAGATATAAGTTTTTAATGTAACAATTTCCCATAATAAAAGCCAAACCATTTCTGCTGGTATATTACTCCCAGCAGTTTTCAAAAAACTAAAAAGCACACTTACACTACATATGACATATCTAAGGCCAACATTCACCCAGCAGAACATAGGGATTCAGAAAAAAAATATGCACTCAGTGCCACTGTCAACGCTGGTTCCCTGGGTCCTCTGGCTCCCTTGGTGAATACGGGATTCATATTCCCACTGAGCTGTTATTTCTGGAAGGCAAATGAGGATTGAACCTTCCATTCAAAAGTGGTGAACCTGGAATAACATTTACAACCTTGAACTTTCTTCATGAGGGATGAATGACTTAATACAAATAATATGCTTAGCTTTGAATTTCTTCTCAGGATGTGCTTAAGCACTCACAGGCTAAGTTCCAGGCAGGACCTAGGAATAAATTCAGATTGGATGTGCTGAGAAATTCTAACTCAAGTCTTTTGAAACTCAGGCTTGGAAACTGGGGTGGAAGAAGAAGGTATTCAAGGAAAAATAGGGTAAAAATTCTCTGAATGCCTTTCAGAAGCATGAGGATTTGGCAGGTTACCTCAATAGTGGGCCCTGGAGTCAGATATCCAGAGATAAAAGCCCAATCCCAGGCAGAGATAGAATCCCAGGTACTACTTTGGTTGGCTTATGTCAGCCTTTTGCCTCCTCACCCTGCATATGACTCACTGTGTTCCAGCCACTCTGGATCCTGGCTGGTCCTCACAACCCTCATGCTCATCACCCCTATGGAGTACTATCACTGCTCTGGCCCCGCATCCTTCAAAGCTTGTGCCAGTTACCCTCACTGCTCAGATATCCTCTCCTCAGGTAGAGCTTGCCTCATGTCTACTTCCATGAGTCACCCCTGCCTTTCCCAAAAACCTGCACTCCCACCCTTCCCTACTTATTCTTCTCCATCACATTTAACATCTCCTGAAATGCCATGTATTCTCTTTCATTTCTTTTCAAATCTTCCTTTCTATCCTAGATTATCAGCTCCACAGTGACAAGGACTTTCTTTCTTATCGTCACTGATCTATCCCTACAACCAAGCTCAGGTTTCTTCCTCTATTTTCAGGAGAAGACATGGTGCTTTATTGTTTCATTTATGTCATGTGGATGCCTCAAATGCTGAGTGTCACTTGCTGCTTTCCACACTAGTCAGTAGAAACCTTCAGTTTTTTCTCACTGCCCCCCATAGCATCATTATACATGATAAGATTTATTATCTTAAGGATGCCAGCTGTTTCCCTTGGAAAGGAGCTCCTTACTGCTCCCCTAGGTTTCCTATGAGGTGTGTCATTTAAATAAAAAGCAGGAGGGAGGAGTGGGTGAGGAATTGGGAGTGTATATTTTCTGATATTGTAGTATTAGAGAACTCATACTACAGCATTCTTGCATGGGAATAAAAACACCTCCACGTGAATATGTCACTTTTCAATTTTTATTCTTTATTACTTTCAGATATACCACTGAATTATTTAAAATTCTTTGTAAGTATACTGTTTACCTGCTTCCCAAGAAAGATGAAAATTCTTCTTTGATTTTTACTTTACAACTATTAAAAATTGAAGTAAAATTTACATTTACTTATAACCTAAGTTTCTTGGGAATATATACTTGCAAATTTATATTGCTTTTGTCTTAATAGATTCATGACGGAACTGCATGTATTTTCAACTTATATTTATGTATGTAATAGATATTATGTAGATAAGAATAGTAAAGAAAGTTTATGCTTATGAGATGACCATAAATTTATAATATAAAATATGAACAGAATAATAAAGAATTGAATGAACAGATATAAACATATACATAAGTCTCTAAAGTAATCTCTTAAGTATATGAACAATCTCATCAGTAATAGTAGTTGCTTTCATTCTGAGTTTCTGTAAAGAGAAAGTCCCATATTTCTGGCGTGTTCCTCAGGTACAAATTCTGTGTGATTGAAGGAGAAACTGACAACGGAAGAAATCACTTGTTTGTCCAGGAGGTGAAGGTAGAGGAACTGCAGCCCATGGAGGGGGTTCCCTTGATCCACTGGCCTCAAAAACTCTCAGATGGAATTGGACAGGGTCATTCCAGCCTGTTGGCTCTGCAGGCCTGAGTGGAGCAGAAGTTCAGTGTTGCTTGAAGCTTGACCCAGGCCCACTCCTGGAGGAGGGACCATCAGGGAGTGGAAGGGTTTCCAAACACATTGAATTTGGAAAAGTGCCTGGTGCTGTGTTGGTTCGCAGGACCACTTCTTGGGACTCCAGGGCTTTTAGCATCTTCATCTCATCTTGTTTGGAACATCTCTCTTCCTTTAGTTCTAGGACCAATGAAGTAAATTCTTCCATCAACATTGCTGTCATTCCCTTAGCCATTATGTAGGTGTAAAGAAGGCTGGGCATTTTTAAAGATGCTTTCTCTAGCCTAGCATCCCCTAAAGATAACTTAGTCTCTACATACCTCTTGTGAGTAGCACTCATCTTATCAAGTTGACATTTCTTATCAGCCAGAGCAGCTAGTATGTCTACATGCTGTTTTTCACATTTTATATAAAGCCAGCTTCTAATAGACTGTTCAAGTCTAAACAATAAGAGACCCACCAAAATGCTGAAAAAAGATTGAAATGCCACTGAGTCCCACTGGAGGCTGTGGAATGGGAGGTATGGACTAGTGTCATTGTGTTCCATCACCACCTCTCGAACCTCCCCCAGGATCATCCAAAAGACAAGCTCCACAGGGCATTTCAGGCTCTCCATGGCAGTGATGCCACCACAGGACTCTGCCCAGTAACCCTGAGTCCACAACAAACCCCAGAGAACTCCCCAACATTCTGCCTGGAATCTACAAGCAACTGACATCCTGGTTGCTCATCAGTGAAATGGTCAGTGGGGGAAAGATATTGAAAATAAAATGTTCTTTTCTCCATTATACTCTCACGAACAGTCCTCTCTCTTATTTTTTATTTAAAATTGATGTAAAATTTAAATACAGTTAAATGTATTTAACTTAATGATGTCAAAGTTTTCAAACCTTTCATCCCCTTCCCCTACAGGATTCAATCATCCTATTAAAATATGAATAATTTCCAATAAGCTGGAAAATCATTCCTATATGCTTCAATCAATAACCATCTCCCAACATTTTCACCCTCCTTCTGATTTTCTAGCCTCATACATTCCTTTTGCCACATCTTTAAATTCTTAAAAATAGAATAAATTGATTTTATATTTTGGTGCCTGCATTGTTTGCTAAAAATATTGTTTTGAGATTCATTCTTGTTGTTTGGTGGATCAGCAGTTCCCACATTTTTTTATCATTGAGTTCTTTGACATTGAATGGCCATATTACAAAATATTGGGGCAGGGAGAAATAGAATAGATTGAACAGGGGGCATTTAGTGGGCAGTGGATGTGTTTTACATGATCTTACAATGATGGACACAGAACATGGTAAATATCATCAAAATTGATGAAAGTGTACAGTGTAAAATGTAAATCATAATGTAAACCATTGACCGTGTTAAGTAACTATGTTTCACTATTTGTATATCAGTTATAACAAAGATATCCACATATAAAAAGGTATTAATTGGGGGGGAGGGAAGGGGGAGGATGTTGGCTATATGAAAGTCTCCTGTATTCCATGTGTGACTCTGCTGTGATGTAAAACTTCTTTGGAAACAAAATGAAATATAGTGAGACACTGGGGAATGAGTGGGGGAAGGTGCCATGATACAGACAGGACACCAGGTGATGAAAGGCAAAATGTCAAAAAAAAATTTTTTTTTAATATTTTTCATTTTTTAAAATACTCCTATCTTTTAATTTAATTTTAATTAATTTTTTAAAAAAATTTTATGTATTTAATTTCTTATATTTAAACTTCTCATTATTGTTTCATTTTCCTATTAATTATATTTGATTCTTTTAATTGCTTCATTCTTGAGGAAGCTTTGGATCACAGAAAGGTTATAACTGGGGTGGGGGAGGATCAGTTGTGTGGGGCCTCAGTGATGGGGGATGCATGGGACGGAATTCACCTGAGCATAGATATAAGGTATGTAAAAATGTTCAAATGTTCACGGGGTATTGTTACAGTGGATGGAGACTCAAACAATAACTGAGAGAACACTGAATTCCTATCCTGGAGAGCTCTGCCACATTCTATAAGGGAGCTGCAACAGTCCCCCAAGTGCAGGGCCAATGGCTGTCAAAGGAGGATGATCCACTGATGGGCCCTTGATATTGACAACTAGGCTTATGAGTCTTTGCTCTTTTTTTGACTTTTGTACATTTAATAATTGAAAATATAAACAAAAACTAAAAAGTAAATACAGATGAATAAATATATACATTTCTCAATTAAATGTACTGAATACATATAATTTTTTTTAATGAAACTATATGTTACTCAATATATTTGTTTCATAGTAATGCATTCATACAATATTTGTCCTTTTGTGTCTGGCTTGATCCACTAAACATAATGTCCTCCAGGTTCATCCATGTTGTCATATACTTTACGACTTCATTTCTTCTTACAGTTGCATAATATTCCATCATGTGAATAGACCACAGTTTGTTTATCCATTTGTCTGTTGATGGACACCTGGGCTGTTTACAACTTTTGGCAATCATGAATAATGTTACTATGAACATCGGTGTGCAGATGTCTGTTCATGTCACTGCTCTCAGTTCTTCTGGGTATATAGCCAGCAGTGGTATTGCAGGGTCATGTGGCAAGTCTATATTCAACTTCTTTAGGAATTTCCAAAGAGTCCTCCACATTGACTGTACCATTCTGCACTCCCACCAACAGTGAGTAAGTGATCCTATCCCTACACAACCTCTCCAACACTTGTAGTTCTCTGTCTTTTTAATACTGGAAATTCTGATAGGTGTGAAATGATATCTCATTGTAGTTTTGACTTGCATTTCCCTAATCATGAGTGATATTTAGCATTTCTTCATGTGGTTTTTTTGCCATTTGCATTTCTTCTCTGGAGAAATGTCTATTCAAGTCTTTTGCCCATTTTTTAATTGGGTCGTTTGACTTTTTATTGTTGAGTTGTAACATCTATTTTTAGACCCTGGATATTAAACCCTTATCAGATATATGATGTCCAGATATTTTTTCCAATTGTGTTGGCTGCCTTTTCACCCTTTTGGCAAAGTCCTGTGAGGTGCAAAAGTGTTTAATTTTGAGAAGGTCCCATTTATCTATTTTTGCTTTCTTTTTTTTTTTTTTTTTTTTTTTTTTTTTGGTCCCGGGGATTGAACCAGGTTCCTTCATATGGGAGATGGTTGCCCAACAATTTGAGCCACATCCACCACCTATTTTTTCTTTTTTTGCCCATGCTTTGTGTGTAAGATCCAAGAAACCACCACCTACTACAAAATCTTGAAGATATTTCCCTACATTGTCTTCTAGTAGTTTTATGGTCCTGGCTTTTATATTTAGATCTTTGATCCATTTCGAGTTGATTCTTGTATAGGGGGTGAGATAGGGGTCCTCTTTCATTCTTTTGGTTATAGATATCCAGTTCACCAACACAATTTATTGAAAAGACTGTTTATTCTCATTAGCATGGACTTGGTAGGTTTGTCAAGAAACAGTTTACCATAGAGGTGAGACTTTATTTCCAGACTCTCCATTCTATTCCATTGATCAATGTGTCTATCTTTATGCCAGTATCATGATGTTTTGACCACTATAGCTTTGTAATATGTTTCAAGGTCAGTCAGTGAAATTCCTCCCACATTGCTTTTCTTTTTTAGAATGCTTTGGCTATTTGGGTGCACTTACTCCTCCAGATGAATTTGGTAATTGCCTTCTCTAATTCTGTAACGTAAGCTGTTGGGATTTTGATTGATATTGCATTGAATCTATAAATCAGTTACGGTAAAATTGACATCTTCATGATATTTATTCTTCCAACTCGTGAACACAGAATGTCTTTCCAGTTGTTTAGGCCTTTTAAATTTTCTTTTAGTATTGTTTTGTAGTTTTCTGTATAATAGGTCTGGTACTTCATTTGTTAAATTAACTCCTAGGTATTTGAGTCTTTTTGTTGATATTGAAAATGGAATTTTTCCCCTAATTTCCTACTCAGGTTGTTCAATACCAGTGTACAAAAGCATTGCTGATATTTGCGTGTAGATCTTGTATCCTGCCACTTTGCTGAACTCATTTATTAGCTCAAGTAGCTTTGTCGTGGATGCTTCTGGATTATCTAAGTACAGGATCATGTCATCCACAAACATTGAGAGTTTTACTTCCTCTTTTCCTATTTGGATGCTTTTAATTTTTTTTTTTTCTTGTCTAATTGACCTAGCTAGAACTTCTAGTACAATATTGAATAGCAATGGTGACAGTGGGCATCCTTGTCTTGTTCCAGATCTTAGAGGGAAAGCTTTCAACCTTTCCCCTTTGAATATGATGTTGGCTGTGGGCTTTTCTTATATGTCTTTTATCATATTGAAGAATTTTCCTTCTATTCCTATCTTTTGAAATGTTTTTATCTAAAAAGGATGCTGGATTTTGTCAAATGCTTTTCTGCATTGATTGAGATGATCATGTGGGTTTTTTTCCTTCAATTTGTTAATGTGGTGTATTACCTTGATTGATTTTCTTATGTTGAACCAGCCTTGCATACCAGGAATAAATCCCACTTGGTCGTGATGTATAAGTCTTTTGATATGCTCTTGGATTCGATTTGCAAGTGTTTTGTTGAGAGTTTTTGCATCTATGTTCATTAGCAAGATTGGCCTGTAATTTTCTTTTCTTGTAGAATCTTTATCTGGCTTTGGTATTAGAGTGATGTTGGAATCATAAAATGTGTTGGGTAATTTTCCCTCCTCTTCAATTTTTTGGAAGAGTTTAAACAGGAATGGTGTTAATTCTTTTTGAAATTCTTGATAGAATTCACTTGTAAAGCTATCTGGTCCAGAACTTTTCTTTGCTGGGAGATTTTTGATGATGGATTCAATCTCCTTAAATGTGATTGGTTTGTTAAGTTCTTGAATTTCTTGTAGATTCAATGTAGGTTGATTGTGCATGTCTAGGAATTTGTCCATTTCATCTAGGTTCTCTAATTTGTTGGCAAATAGTTTCTCATAATATCCTCTTATGATTTTTTTTTTTTATTTCTGTGGGGTCATTTTTAACTTCCCCTTTTCATTTCTGATTGTATTTATTTGCATCTTCTCTCTCTTTTTCTTTGTTAGTCTACCTAGATGTTTGCCAATTTTATTGATCTTCTCAAAGAACCAGCTTTTGGTTTTGTTGATTTTTCTCTATTGTTTCTCTGTTCTCATTTTCATTTATTTCTGCTCTAAGCTTTATTATTTCTTTCCTTCTATTTGCTTTGGGATTGGTTTCTGTTCTTTTTCTATTTTCTCTAGTTGTTCAGTTAAATCTTTGAGCTTAGCTCTTTCTTGTTTTTTAATATAGGCATTTAGGGCTATAAATTTCCCTCTCAAGACTGCCTTCACTGTATCCCATAAGTTTTGATACATTGTGTTCTGATTTTCATTTGACTCAATATATTTACAGATTTCACTTGCAATTTCTTCTTTGACCCACCAATTATTTAAGAGTGTGTTCTTCAGTCTCCACACATTTGCATATTTACTTTTTCCTATCTATTATTGATTTCTAGCTTCATTCCATTATGATCTGAGAAGGTGCTTTGTATAATTTTAATCTTTTTATATTTATTGAGAGTTGCATTGTGACCTAAAGTGGTCTATCCTGGAGAAAGATCCCTGGGCACTTGAGAAGAATGTATAATCTGCTGAGTTTGGATGCAGTGTTCTGTCTATGTCTGTTAGGTCTAACTTGTTTATCATATTGTTCAAGTTCTCTGTTTCCTTGTTGATCTTCTGTCTAGTGGTTCTATCTAATGATGTGAGTGGGGTGTTGAAGTTTCCAATGATTATTGTAGAAATGTATATTTCTCCCTTTAGTTTTGTCAGAATTTGTCTCATATATTTTGGGGCACCTTGGTTATGTGCATAGATATTTATGACTGTTATATCAACCTGGTGGATTGTCCCTTTTATTAATATATAACGGCATTCTGTATCTCTTATAACTTTTTTGCATTTAAAGTCTGTTTTGTCTGATATTATATAGCTACCCTGCTCTTTGCTGGTTACTATTCACGTGGAGTATCTTTTTCCAACCTTTCACTTTCAGTCGGTTTGTATCCCTGGGTTTAAGGTGAGTTTCTTGTAAGCAGCATATGGATGGCTCATGTTTTTTTATCCATCCTATCAGCCTGTATCTTTTGATTGGGGAGTTTAATCCATTCATATTCAATGATATTACTTTAAATGCACTATTTATTTCCTTCATTTTATTTTTTGGTTTTCATATGTCATCTTGTTTTTGTCTCTCTTTTTACTCTTTTGGTTATCCTTTCTGCTATTCTTTCTTCTATACTCTCCTCCAAGCCTCTCTCTCCTGTCTTTTTCTTTCAGGTTCTAAGGCTTCCTTTAATATTTCCTACAAAGGTTGATTCTATTTGGCAAATTTCTTAGTTTCTGTTTGTTTGTGAATATTTTATACTCACTTTCATATTTGAAGGACAGTTTTACCGGAGAAAGAATTCTTGGCTGACAGTTTTTCTCTTTCAGTTTCCTAATTGTATATACCACTGTCTTCTCACCTCCATGGTTTCTGAATAGAAATCTATGCTAAGTCTTATTGGATGTCCCTTGTACATGATCATTTGCTTCTGTCTTGCTGCTCTTAGAATTTTCTCTTTATCTTTGACATTTGACATTCTGAATTGTATGTGTCTTGACATAGGTCTATTTGGATTTATTCTGATTGGGGTTAGGTGTGCTTCTTTGACATGTAAGTTCATTTCTGTCATGAGAGTTTTGAAATTTTCAGCTGTTATTTCCTCAAATTCTCTTTCTGCCCCTTTTCCCTTCTCCTTCTGGAACTCCCATGACACATATGTTGTTGCATTTTGTGTTGTCATTCAACTCTCTGAACCCCTGCTCTAATTTTTCCATTCTTTCCTCTCTCTGTTCATTTCTTTCTTCAATTTTAGCTGTTCTGTCTTTGGTATCTCTTATTCTTTCTTCTTTCATTTTAAGTCTGCTGTTGTATGCCTTAAATGTGCTTTTTATCTCACCTATTGTTTCTTTCATTCCCATAAGCTCTGTTACTTTTCTGTTCAGGATTTCAAATTCTTCTTTGAGGTTGCTAAATATCTTCTTGATGTCATTTATCTCTTTAATTATATTGTCTTTCAACTCATTAATTTGATTTTGGAAATTTGCGCTCATCTCACAGATTAATTCTCTCAAATTCTGCATTTCCTCTGGGACTTTCATGTATTCCTTTTCTTGGTCCATGTCTTCTATTTTCTTAGTATAGCTCATAATTTTTTGCTGGTGTTTAGGCATCTAATTAGGATGTAGTTTATGAAGATGCTGTCTTTCTCTTTTGTAGGGATTTAATGGGAGGCTGTGAGTTACCACATCTCTTTTATTTTTGGCTCGACCTGTATTGTTAGGATTGTCCTGCTGGTTGCTCAAAACTGGGTACTGGACCCAGTAATTGGTTGTAGAGTTACTTCCTAGGGCCTTTGGTGGAGAGGCTATAGAAGCCAGAAGAAGCCTCTCTTACTTATTTTGAATTTTCTTGTGTGCACTTCCTTGGCCTGTCAAGAGATGGCACTCTTTGGCAGCTCTCAATTCAATGCTTGGTCAAAGTATATTTGTTGTAACACAGACCAGATCAATGTGATAGAGCTTCCTGTCTGGAGGCTAGGAGCCGTGTAATTTAAACTTTCTCTGAGACAGCCCTCCAGCTCTCTCTGGCAGGTCCCTCTTCTCCCAGCTAGGAAATATTTCCACACTCCTCTCTATTCTCAATAACCAATCTGTTTTAGTAGAGCAGGAAATTGGCAGGGTTGTATATCTATAGCCCCTTGCAGACTCCAAAGCAAACAATGGCGCAGCCCCACCCAACCTGGAAGGACTCTTGGGACAGAGCAGACCAAATTTGTGAGTCAAAAGCTGAGTCAGCCTTAGGCTGTGTCCCTCTCCTTCCCTTTCCTGGGGAGTCCTCTACAATTAGTCCAGGCTAGAAGAGAGGGAGATTGTCAGGGTTGGATTTCTCCAGTCCTTTACTGGCTCCCAGGGCAAACCACTGTGTGGTCTCACCTGGCCTGGAATAGCTCATGGGGAACAGCAGACCAAATTTTTGGGTGAGAAGCTGAGTCAGGCTTGGGCTGTGATCCTCTTACTTCCCTTCCCTGGAGTGGTAGATCCCTGGAGCCCCCTTTGTCTGTAATCACAGGCCCAGAGGCCCAAGAATTCAAAAGAGTCTTTAGTGTGGGAGTGGGTGCTGACAGCAGCTGCTGCTGGGTCCAACTCATGGTTCTATTGTAGCAATTTCCCTTTTTTGTCCCTCTCTCCTCTGGGTGGTGTACAGCATTCACCTGCTGTCCTAAAACCCTAGAAAATCTTTTGGGGGGGGGGGCTGTTTCAGCCTGTACTCTAGCTATTTTTCTGGAGAAGAGATTCTTGTGTCTTACTAGTCTGCCATTTTCCCCAAAGCCCCTGAGCCTTTGCTCTTGATATTGAAAATTAATCTATTGGTATGGGGTGGCTAAGGTTTGCATCCTGACTGCCTCCTTGTTGCTCAAATGTGGCCTCTCTCTAAGCCAAGCTCAGCATATGAATGCATTACCTTCCCTCCAGTGTAGGACATGACTCCCGGGGATGAGCCTCCCTGGCACCAAGGGACTGCTTCCAAACACCACCTAGCAATGCAATTGGAAAAAGAACTTGATTAAAAGGGGGAAAAGGTAAAGAAAAATGAGTTTGTATGGCTAAAAGACTTCAAAGTGAGTTGGGAGGTCATCCCAGAGGTAACTCATATGCACATCTCAGCAAGATCTCATAGACTTTCAAAGTGCATACTGCCCCAAATAGTGGGGCTCCTGAGGACTCTGGAGACACACAGTTCCTATGGTCATGGCAGATAACTCCAGAGTTTGGTGCCTTGCCAGTGGCCCTACTTTGGACTTTGTGTTCCTGAGAGTGACAGAGTTGGACTCAATTATGTCTTCCCTGCACATGGCTCACATATCCCTTCAATTTAAACCTATAATTGATGCTGGAGTTTGTAATTGTACATCAAGAGACTCAAGTATTTGGGCTATCCATATACCAGCTGGGCCTGGAACTGTGGAAGAGTTGCAACACCTACTGTACAGCTCATTGGACTCACCCTGGACAACTGGTGGGAAGATGATGATGGACAACAGCCATCTCAGGGAATGGAGAGGATCTGCAGCTGCAGGAATGATAGCCCCATCCATCTTCCCCATGGGTTATAAGCCCCCTCTCAATTGGAGATGGAGGGGACATCACCATCCAAGAATCCTTGGGATTGGGGGCAGAGTTATGGACTACAGTGGACTTACTGGTATTGTACTATAGACATATTGTGATTCTAGCAATGGAGGAAATTACAACATTGATGTAAAGCCAGTGGCCACTGGAGGCTCTGAGAGCAGGGAGAGGGAAAAACATTTGTAATACAGGGTTTTCTTGGGGGACTTGGGAATCATCCTGAGGGATGTTGCAATAACAAATATAGGCCATTTTATATCATCACATAACATGGAGAACTGTGTAGGAGAGTGTAGGCTACAAAGTGAACTATGATCCATGCTTAATGGCAAAGCCCCAGGATGTATGCATCAATTGCAATGAATAAGCCACACTAATGAAGGATGTTTATGTGGGAGGGTGCAGGAGGTATGGGGAGTGTGGCATATGGGAATCCCTATATCTTTATGTAATATTTACATAATCTACGTGTCTTTAAAAAGAAGGACAAGACTCGAATTGGCAGAGCTGCCACTATATCTTGCCACATAGCAGGAGTCCAGGATCCCCAGCAACCAACTTTCAGGAAGACAGCATCTCAGATGATGCCTTGATTTTGGTATTTTCACAGCCTCAGATATAAGCTTTTAGCCTAATAACTTCCCATAATAAAAGCCAAACCCTTTCTGATGGTTTATTGCTCCCAGCAACTTTCAGAAAATTAAAAATCACACTTCTCCAACAAATGACATCTCTAACCAACATTGACCCACCAGAAAAAAATGGATTCAGGAAAAAATGCACACTCAGCTAAACTGTCAGCACCAGCAATCCTGGTACTCTAGCTCCCATGGTGAACATGGGATTCACATTCCCTCTAAGCAATTACTTCTGAGGATGTACTGAAGATTGACCTTTCCATTCAAAAGTGTTTAAACTGGAATAACATTTACAACCTTGAACTCTCTTCATGAGGGATGAATGACTTAATACAAATAATATATCTAGCTCTGAATTTGTTCTCAAGATTTCTTCAGGGAAGCCGCTGTGGCTCAATCAGTGGGGCTCCCGTTTGCCATGTGGGAGGCCCCGGGTTTGGTTCCCGGGGCCTCCTGGTGAGGGCAGGCCCGCCCGCACGGCGTGGTTGGCTGACCCAGCAAGCACAAGCAGCAAGGGGGGGGGGGGATAAATGAATAAATAAATAAAATCTTTAAAAAAAAAAAAAAAAAAGATTTCTTCAGGCACTCTCAGGCTAAATTCCTGGCAGGCCCTAGGAATATATTCAGATTGGAATTGCTGAGAAATATTTTAGTTAAAGTATTTTGAACCACAGGTTTGGAGAGTTGGGTAGAGGTAAATGGTATTCAAAGTGAAATACAGTAAAAATTCTGGTAATAACTTTCAGAAACATGAGATTTGGCAGGTTACCTCAATAGTGAGGAGCACATGGTTCTTGAAGATATATCTCCAGAGGTAAAAGCCCAATCCCAGGCAGAGAGAGTATCCCAGGTGATACCTTGGGTGTAATGACCTTTCATTAGCCAAAGGGCAAAAACAGCCTTTCCCCCCTATACCGTGAATATGTGGAATGGTTGAGGCCAATTACTTAGCTCTCTCCAGGGCTTCATGACTACCTAAGCTGTTATTGCTCATGGTAGGGAAAGTGAATGGGGGAGGGATTCTGCAAAACCCAAGCCATTACATGGGATAACAGGCTTGGCCAGTCCACTGGTGGGGCAGCTTGTCATGAGATGATGAGGAATGCTAAGAAGGGATGTGGCCATAAGCATACCCACTATTTTTCCCATTAGGATCTTCCTATTCCTTGGAACTTTTCTGTTAAATGAAGCTCTCAGTGACGATCCATTAAATTTATAATTGCACATGGAATCACCTCTCTGTGTCTAAATTACTTCTAACAACCTAAGCCCTTGTTATTTGCAATGTGTTGACTACAGGAATTATGAAATCTCCCTCCTCACAAATAACCTAGTCCAGTATCACACCAAATACTTTCCTCTGCCAGCCACCCGTTTTTTGGATGATGTCACCCTTCACGCAGATGCTTAGGTCAAACTCTCAGTGTTAATGTCCTATCTCCTATTGCCTCGTGCACCCACACCCATCAAGACTCATGTTCTGGATCTGTTCTTGTCACTGTCTGTGTACATGGTGTCCACCTGGTTCTCCCCTTCACAATGCTCAGTGTAAAGTCATGGTCAGAGTCAAACCCGGACTCTCTGTTTTACCTTTTCCTCTACTTGCAGTCAATGTCATTTTGAATTAAAATTCTTTTCTCTACCATAATTAGTGTCCTTTGTCATCAGGCCCATGTCAGCTTTTTGTTCCCTTACCTGCATGTGATTCACTATGTTCCAGCCACTCTGTACCCTGGCTGGTCCTCACAACCCTCAAGTTCATCACCCCTACTGAGTGCTGTCACCTGCTCTGGCTCCTCATCCTTCAATGCTTGTGCCAGGTACCCTCACTGCTCATGTACCCTCTCCTCAAATAGATCTTGCCTGATGTCTACTGCCACAAATCCCCCTCCTTTTTCCCCCAAAATCTGCACTTCCACCTTTCCCTGTATATTCTTCTCCATCAACCTGAACATCTCCTGACATGCCATGTATTCTCTTTCATTTCTTTTCAAATCTTCCTTTCTCTCCTAGATTATAAGATCCACAGCGACAAGGACTTTCTTTCTTATCATCACTGATCTATCCCCATAATCAAGGCCAGTTTTCTTTCTCTATTTTGGGAACAAATCATGGTTCTTTGTTGGTTCATTTATGACTTGTGCATGCCTCAAATGCTGAGTGTCACTTGCTGCTTTTCTCGATAATCATTAGAAACCTCCAGTTTTTCCTCACTTCCTCCCACAGCATCATTACACATGACTAGAATTATTATGTTAGGGATGCCAGCTGTTTCACTGGGAAAGGAGCTCCTTGCTGCTCCCTCAGCTTTCCTTTCAGGTCTGTCATTTAAATGGAAAGCAGGAGGAAGAGATGGGAAAGGGATTGGGAGTGTAGATTTTCTGATAGTGTCCAAGAGGTATTTCCTCCTGCTTAGATAACTCATACTGCAGCACTTTTGCATGGGAATAAAAACATTTCCATGTGAATATATAACTTTAAATTTTTATTCTTTATTATTTTCAAATATGCCATTGAATTCTTTAAAATTCTTTGTAGGTATACTGTTTCCCTTCTTCCCAAGGAGATGAAATCTCTCCTTTGATTTTTATTTTACAACAATTAAAAATTTAAGTAAAATTTATATTTCCTGATAACTTAGGTTTCTTGGGAATATACTCTTGCAATTTATATTGCTTTTTTCTTTAAAGACTCATGACTGTACTGCATATATGTTCAGCTTATAATTATGTATGTAATAGATATTGTTGATGAGAACAATAAAAGGAGGTTTATTCTCATAAGATCAACATAAAACTTTTAATATAAATATATGAACAGTTTAATAAATAAATGAACAGATATAAACATACATAAGTCTCTTAGGTAATCTCTTAAATATATGAACAATCTCAATAGTAGGAGTCTCTTTCATGTTGAGTTTCTGTAAAGAGAAAGTCCCATATTTTTGGTGTGTTCCTCAAGTCCAAACTCTCTGTAATTGAAGGAGGTACTGACTGACCACAGAAGAAATCACTTTTGTGTCCAAGAGGTGAAAGTAGAGGAACTCCAGCCCAATGAAGGTGTTCCCTTGATCCACTGGCCTCAAAAATTCTCAGATGGAATTAGAGAGGGTTATTCCAGCCTGTTGTCTCTGCAGGCCTGAGTGGAGCAGAAGATCAATGTTGCCTGAAGATCGACCCAGGCCCACTCCTGGAGGAGGAACCATCAAGGAGTGGAAGGATTTCCAAACACACTGAATTTGGAAAAGTGCCTGGTGCTGTGCTGGTTTGCATGACTGCTGGCTTGGGACTCCAGGGTTTTTAGCATCTTCTTCATCTCATCTTCTTGTTTGGAACATCTGGATCTCTCTTCCTTTAGTTCTAGGACCACCAAAGTTAATTCCTCCATCAACATTGCTGTCATTCCCTTAGCCTTTCTGTAGGTATCAATAAGGCTGGGCAATTTTTTTAAATAATAATTTTATTTTTTATTTTTTAAAAGATACTTAGATTACATAAAGGGTACACGAAAATTGTAGGGATTCCCATATGCCCCACCTCTCACTGCTCCCAAAATCTCCCACATAAACATCCTTCATTAGTGTGGCACATCATCTGCAATAGATATGCACATCTGGGGGCTTTGCCACTAAGTATGGACCATAGTTCACATTGTAGACCACACTCTCTCCCACAAAGTTCTACATGTTATATAATGATATAAAATGGCCACTTTCTCTAGCCTCACGTGCCCTAAAGATGACTTAGACTCTACATACCTCCTTTGAACAGCCCCCATCTTATCAAGAAGTTGACATTTCTTGTCAATCAGGGTAGCTAGTGTGTCTGCAAGCTGTTTTCATATTTTATATGAAGTTGGGTTCTAACAGACTTTTCAAATCTGAACAATAAGAGACCCACCAAAATGCTGAAGAAAGATTGAAATGCCCCTGAGACCCACTGGAGGTAGTGGAATGGGAGGTATGGACTAGTGTCATTGTGCTCCAACACCACCTCTCAAAGCATCCCCAGGATCATCCAAAAGAAAAGCTCTACAGAGTACTACAGGCCCTCCATGGCACTGATGCCACCACAGGACTCTGCCCAGTAACCCTGTGTCCACAACAAACCCCAGAGAACTCCCCAACATTCTGAATGGAATCCACAAGCAACTGACACCCTGGCTGCTCATCAGTGAGGTGGTCACTGGGGGAAAGTCTGGAAATAAAATGTTCTTATCTCCATTACACTCTCACGAGCAGTCTTCTCTCTTATTGTTTGTTTAAAATTGATGTAAAATTTAAATACCGTTAAAGTATTTATCTTAACTCAATGATGTCAAAGTTTTCAAACCTTTCATCCCCTTCCCCTACAGTAGCCAATCACCCTATCAAGATATGAATCATTCCCAATAATCTGGAAAATAATACCTATATGCTCCAATAAATAACCACCTCCCAACATATTCACCCTCGTTCTGATTTTCTATCCTTATACGTTCATTTTGCCACATCTTGAAATTGATAAAAATGAAATAAATAAGATTTTACATTTTAGTTCCTGCATTGTTTGCTCAAAATATTGTTTTGAGATTCATTCTTGTTGTATGTGTATCAGCAGTTCCCTCATTTTTTATCATTGAGTCCTTTGACATTGAATAGCTGTATTACAAAATATTTATTCACGGTCTCCCTGTGGATATATGGATCCATCAATTTAGAGTATTATGACCTAAAGATATTGTGAGTATCCATGTACATGTCCTTTATATAAGGACATGTTTTCCTTTCTCCTGGGTGATAAAAAAGAAATGATGAATCCCAAAAGATCCTTCACATTCCACTAATTGCTGCATCACATTAGCTGCATTTAGGAAATTTGGTACCTCTGAGCTTCTTGAAGTGCTCCCATCACTTACATCTGGTTCACCACATTCTCCTTTTTCTCTTTATCATCTGGATGCTCTAGACTTTCCATCTCAGTCTCCTCTGCTGGTTCCTGTTTTTTTTTTTCCAAAAGTCTCTCAGCATTAGTTTTCCTCAGGGCTTGAAACTTGGACCTCGTTCTTGCTTCAGAAATTGATTCACTTAATGATCATAAGATCACTCTTGTCTTTAAGTACCAGCTATACTGGCATGAGAACTAGCTATATTTTATATTTATCTAATCCAAATTTTTCCACACAGTTCATATTTACACAGAACTTTATCCAGGATGCCCCACTTCTGTGTCTAGTGTGCCTTCACCAAACTCTAGTCTCCTTCCATAGCCACCTCATCCTTGGTCTCTTCCTTTACCGTGTACAGTGATTCCACACTGATAGGTATCCTGGCTAAAGTTTATGGACATTCTTGACTCCTTCCTTTCCACATCACATCCATCCTTCATACCCTGTACTCATCTGACCCCTTCTCCCTTCCCTCTTTCTTTCTTCCCTGGTTAGATCCAACTTCATCTCTGACAGGATGACCATGTTTTTCTCCTAATATTCTCCTCCTACCTCAGCCCTACAATTTCTTAAATCATGAAAAAGAAGTATATTTTCCTGTTTGCAGTGTTTTTTATATATGCCTTAACTAAAATTATGCCTCATATATGCATTAACTGAAATTTATTATTCATGATAATGAGGTAGTCAATATCATTGTTGATCATTTTTTTTCCTATTTCATCACTGGCTTAGAGAGTAGTTCCAAAATCTCCTATTAGCATTTGGGTTTGTCTCTTAAATGTTGTAATTCTCTCAACTTGTGAAAGCCAGCACATAGGTGTACATCAATTTTAATTTGCTATATTTTTTGAGTAACAGGCCTTTTAACATTATGAAATGACACCACATTTCCGGTACTTTTTCCTTAATGTTTTTTGGATTTTCTGATGTCATACTGACACAGAATTTGATGATATTTGGGTGTTTCTGCAATTAAACAAAATCTATATTTTATTGCCAAACTTACTATTTTTCTTGGACAATTATTTTTTACAGGAATGTATCTGGGATTGGACCTCGCACATGGAATGCTGGCACTCAACCATTTGGTCTATATCTGCTTCTCCTTATATGGGTTTTTAAATGAAACTCATTAGGTTTTTTTTTTTTTAATTTTAAAAAGCTACTTAGATTACATAAATGTTCCACAAACGATATAGGGATTCCTATATGCCCCACTCCCCATACCTCCCACACCCTGCCACATGGGCATCCTTCATTAGTGTGGCACAATCATTGCAATTGATAAATGCATCCTGGGACTTTACCATTAAGTATGGACCATAGTTCACATTGTAGTTTACACTGTCTCCCACACAGTACTGCATGTTATGTGATCATATAAAATGGCCTATATCTGTCATTGCAACGTCACTCAGGACGATTCCCAAGTCTGAAAAAGCCCCCATATTACAACTGTTTTTCCCTTTTCCTGCCACCAGAGCCTCCACTAGCCACTGGCTCCACATCAATGTTGTAATTTCTTCCATTGCAAGTATCACAATATGTCTATAGTAGAATACCAGTAAGTCCATTCTACTCCATAACTCTTCCCTCAATCCCAAGGATTCTGGGATGGTGATGTCCATTCCACCTCCAATTTAGAGGGGGCTAATATCCCATGGGGATGATGGACGGGAATATCCTCCCTGCAGCTGCAGACTCTCTCCATTCCTTGGAATAGCCATTGTCCATCGTTATCTCCCCAGCAGTTGTCCTGGGTGAGTCCAATGTGCTGTAGAGTAGGTGCTGCAACTCTGTCAAGGTTCTGGGCCCAGCTGGCACATGGATAGCACAAATACTTGAGTCTCTGGACATAAACCTACAAACTCCAGCACCAAGTATAGGTTTAAATAGAAGGGACAGATGAGCCATGTGCAGGGAAGTAATAGTTGAGTCCAACTCTGTCACTCTCAGGAGCACAAAGTCCAAAGTAGGTCCCACAGGCAAGGGACCAAACTCCAGAGCTATCTGCCCTGATCATAGGACCTGGATTTCTCCAGAGCCACCAGGAGTCCCACTATTTGAGGTAGTATCTACATTGGAAGTCTATGAGATACTCCTGAAGTGTGCATAAGCATTACCTCTGGGATGACCTCCTGACTCACTTTGAAGTCTCTTAGCCATATAAACTAATTTGTCTTTACTTTTCCCCCCCCTTTTATTTGAGGTCTTTTTCCAGTTTCATTGCTAGTTAGTGTTTGGTAGCAATCCTTCTGTGCCAGGGAGGCTCATACCTGGGAGTCATGTCACTGGGGGAAAGGTAATGCATTCATATGCTTAGAAAGAGGCCACATTTGAGCAACAAGGAGGCTTTCAGGAGGCAACCCTTAGGCATCCCATAATAACAGGCTAAGTTTCAATTTCAAGAGCAAAGGCTCATAAGCCTGGTCATCCATATCAAGGGCCCATCAATGGATCATCCTGCTTCACTAGTCACTGCCCCTGCACTTGGATGACTGTTGCTTCTCCCCTAGAGAATGTGGCAGAGCTCTCCAGGGTGGGAATTCAGTATTCTATCATTTATTGTGTGAGTCTCCACCCACTGTGACAATATCCCGTGAACATCGGAACATTTTTACATACCTTACATGTATGCTCAGGTGAACTTTCTCCCATGCATCCCCTTTCACTGACACCCCACCCCAATGATCTTCCCCCACCCCAATTTTACCTCTTCTGTGATCCAAAGCTTCTTAAAAAATGAAGCCATTACAATAGATGAATATAATTGATAGGAAAGTGAAACAATAATGATAAGTTTAAATATAAGAGATAAAATACATAAAAATTTTTAAAAACTAAAAATAAAATAAAATTAAATGATTGGGATATTTTTAAAAAATGAAATATATTAAAAAAATTTTTTTTCACAGATTGCCTTTAATCATCACAATATCTGGTGTCCTGTCTGTACCGTGGCACCTTCCCCCACTCAATCCCCAGTGTCTCACTATTTTTCATTTTGTTTTCAAAGAAGTTTTAGGTCACAGCAAAGTCACACACGGAATACAGGAGACACTCATATATCTCACATCCTCCCCCTTTTCTCCCCCCCTCCATAATAATAGCTTTTTATATGTGGATGGTACCTTTGTTATAACTGATATACAAATAGTGAAACATAGTTATTAACCATGGTCAATGGTTTACATTATGTTTTACATTTTAGACCATAGTACACCTTTATAAATTCTGATGATATTTACCATGTCCTGTGTCCATCATTGTAAGATCACGTAGAACACTTCCACTGCTCACTAAATACCCCATTCAATCTATTCTATTCCTCCCTCCTCCTCCCCTTAGAGTCCATGCTGACCCTCTGACTTCACTCCTTGTATGACAAGATTCACAGTTACATGCAACAAGACTGAGGTCTTGACACACTGGTTTGTCCTCTCCTATTAGGAACCATCCATGCTCTTGAGGGACTCCCACCTGTCTATTTGAGAACAAATTGGGTTTCCCAAGGATGGGAATCCAACTCCTTCCTGCTCATTATGTGGGTCCCCACCCACTGATACAACACATTATGACAGAATGATCACTCATATACTCCCTAGAAGCTTAATCCAGGTGTGTCCTGTCCCAAATGGTCTGCCATCCAACATCCTCAACCAGTAACCCTTCCTTGTCCTATTGCCATAAGAGCATTCCCAACTTTGTACTTTCAGCCACATACCCACAAAACCCCAATGTTCACCTGGTCCCTCTCACAACCCTTCCCCCAGTACCCTGGACCTTCCTACTCACCCTTCCCAATCTACACACCTGTCGACCCTGTACCACGCAACCCAATAATATCACTAATCTCCTGTCATATCCCTTCAATATGCAACTACACACTTTCACCTTACCATAGATTACATCCATTATGGGTGTTGGTTCGCAACCTTCTTCTCCCTTTATATTTCTTGTAAACCGATCTTCCAGACAATAGCTGAGTCTGCTCAATTTGCTTAATTCATATTAGTGAGGTCATGTACTGTTCATCCTTCAATGCCTGGCTTGCTTCACTCAACATAAGGTCCTCAAGATTCATCCATGCAATAACATGGATTAGCACTTTATTCCTTCTTACAGCTGAGTAATACTTCATTGTATGGCTGGACAACATTTTGTTTATCTATTCATCTGTTGATGGGCATCTGGGTTGATTCCAACTAATGTCAACAGTGAATAATGCCGTTATGAACACTGGTGTGTATATATATATATATATCTGTTCATGTCTTTGCTTTCAATTCTTTTGGGTATATGCCCAGCAGTAGAATTGCTGGATCTTATGGAAGTTCTATAGTTAGTTTTCTGAGGAACCACCAAACTGTTCTCCACAATTGCTGGACCATTCTACATTCCCACCAGCAGTGGATGAGGGTTCCCATTCCTCCGCATCCTCTCCAACAAACTTATAGGCTGCTGTTTTTTTAATAACTGCCATTCTAATGAGTGTAAAATGGTATCTCATTGTAGTTTTGATTTGCATTTCCCTAATAGTTAGTGATGTTAGCATCTTTTCATGTGCTTTTTAGCCATTTGTATTTATTCCTTGCAGAAGTGTCTTTTCAGGTCGCTTGTCCATTATATAAAAGAGTTTTGTTTTTTTTTATTTTTATTTTTGAGGTGAAGATTCTTTATATATGCAGGATATTAGGCTCCTGTCAGATATATGGTTTCCAAATATTTTCTTCCATTGGGTAGGCTGCCTTTTTTACTTTCTTGATAATATCATTTGAGGTGCAAAAGTTTTTAATTTTGAGACGATCCCATTTATCTATTTTTTCTTTTTCTGCTCATGTTTTGTGTGTAAAGTTCATGAAACAATTTCCTACTACAAGGTCCTGTCGATGCTTCCCTATATTATCTTCCAAGGTCTTTATGGTCTTGGTTCTTATATTTAGATCTTTCATCCATCTTGAGATGATTTTTGGATAAGGTGTTACATGGTATTCCTCTCTCATTCTTTTGGATATGGATATCCAGTTCTCCAAGCACCATTTGGTGAAGAGGCCATTCTCTCCCAGTTGAATGGGCTTGGTGGCCTTGTCAAATATCAAATGACTGTACATGTGAGGATCTATATCAGAACTCTCAATTTGGTTCCATTGGTCAGTATGTCTATCCTTGTGCCAATGACATGCAGTTTTGAACACTGTAGCTTTGTAGTATGTTTTAAAGTCAAGTAATGTGATACCTCCAATTTTATTTTCCTTTTTCAATATGTCCTTGGCAACTCGGGGCCTCTTACCATCCCACATAAATTTTGTAGTTAAATTTTTCCAGTTCATTAAAAAATGCTGTGCTGATATTTATTGGGATTGCATTAAATCTGTAGATTATTTTGGGTAAGACAGACATCTTAATGATGTTTAGTCCTCCTATCCATGAACAGGGAATATTCTTCATTTAACTTTTCTATTTGATTTCTATTAACAGTGTTGTGTAGTTTTTTTGTATATAAGTCCTTTACATCTTTAGTTAAATTTATTCCTAGGTATTTGATTCTTTTAGTTACTATTGTAAATGGTATTTTTTTTTCTTGGTTTCCTCCTCAGATTGCTCAATATTGGTGTCATTTGACATCCCTTTGAAAATTCTGATCAGGTGGAATATTTGTATGAATATAATTATTGTTCATGTTTAAATTCAATCTTCTTTCTTTTCATGCAGTTCCTGTTTGTCCTCAATGTTCAACACTGTTATTTTTCTCCTGAATGACTTCTTTAGCCCTCTTAGTTTTTATTCAATCCTGTGTCTTTTATTTATTTAGAAAATATGCATATCTATTCTTTTAGTAGTTATCTGTGAAAAGACAACATTTTTCATTGCCTTGTCAGATCTAAAGTAAACATAATCTGTTATCCATTTGCAGGATGATACATCATTTTAATTAGAGAAGTTGTAAGATTTACTGAAAAGCATGCAGGAAATAGAGTTCCAATATAACCACCCACATACCCTCTGCTTTCCTATTGTCAATACTGTGCAATTATGTGGAAACTTTGATCATTTGTTCAATAAAGTCTTTTGCCTATTTTTAATTGGGTCATTTGCATTTTAGTGTTGAGCTTTAGAATCCCTCTATAAATTATGGATATTTAACACTATCAGATCTGTGACAATTAAATACTCTCTCCCTTTAAACCAGCTGCCTTTTCACCCTTTCAGAACATACCCCTACCTCATACCTGAAACAAAAATTAACTGAAAATAAGCAAAGTCTTAAAGATAAATGCCAGGACCATGAAACTTAAAGAACAAAATGTGGGGAAGCATCTTCAGAACTTGGGTTGGCAAAAGTTGCTTATTTACACTCAAAGCATATGAAATGAATGAAAAAAGACATAAATGCCACCTCCTCACAATCAAATCATTTGTACTTGAAAAGACTGGTCAAGAAAACAGCCTATAAAATGGAAGAAAATACTTGGAAACCACATACTTAATAAGAGGTTACTCTCCAAAATATATAAAGCAATCCTACAACTCAAGAAAAAAAAAGACAAAATGGCAAAATGGGCAAAATGCTCAGCCCAGTACTGCCACCTTGTCTGGCCTACATGGAGGTTTGTTCTGTGCTGAGAGCTGGCACAGTAAGAACATGTATAAAAAGAAACAGAGAAAGGACTATGAGAGATGCGGCAAACCATGGAGCTGAGGTGGTGCAAGTGATTAACGAACCTCTCTCCCACTCCAGAACATCACAGTTCAGTTCCTGCTGCCCACTAAAGAGAAGACAAGGAGACACAGAAGAACACACAGAGAGCAGACAGTGAGAGCTAAAGAATGGGGGTTGGAGGGTGGAGAATGAATAAATAAATCTTTAAAAAAAGAGAGACACGTGAAGGGAAAACATAATGAGAGACAATATAAAGCATAGAGCAGAGGTGGCTTAAGTGATTAGGTGCCTCACCCCCACACATGGGATGTCCTAGGTTCAGTTCCCTGTGCCTCCTAAAAAAAAGAAAAGACCAGTGCACAACAGAGACAGCAAATGCAAACGAGGGGGTAGAGAGAAATAAATTTTTAAAAATCTTAAAAAAAAAAATATTTTATAAAGAAAATCATTTCCATATGGATTACTTTATTATAGAATTTCTCCCCTGTATATTAGTTCTTTGGGTTATTTAAAAGTTAGTGTTGTGGCAAGAATATTCTATGTTTGATACATTTATAGTGTGAATTCTCTAAAATGTCACATTGGGACATATTTTTTGACCCATGGCTTTCCCATTGATCATTCCTATGATTTTTCTTCAGTGTAAATTTGCATAGGTCAACTTAAGGACAAAGGATAATTGAAGGCCCTTCCACACTGATTACAGATATAGAGTTTCTCTCCCATGTGAGTTCTTTTAAAGGAATACAAATTAGCAATCCATTTAAGTACTTCCCATTTTCACAAGATTTATATCATCTACCTCCAATGTTAATATTGGCATCTGTAAAAATCAATGCTCGCATAGTATTCTTTTCCATATTCATTATATTCATAGGGTTTTTCTCCAGTGTGAATTTTCTCAAGTTGTCTAAGATTAGATGAACAACAAAAGGCTTTCCCACATAGATCACATTCATTGATTACCTCCAATGTGAATATGCTCAAGTTGATTAAATGATGACTATTCACTGAAGGATTTTTCACTTTGATTGGTGATACAGGGTTTCCTAAACTTATGGATTAATATATGTTGGGTCAATGGGGAAATCTGAGAAACCTTCTGCAAAATCATTGAATTCAAAGTTTTCCTCTCCAGTGTGAAATCTCTGCTGTATATGAAGTGATGAGAGGCTGAAAAAAGTTGGCTCACACACCTTTATTCATTAATTGCTCTATATAGAGGAATGAAAATTTTAAAAAAGAACCAAAGCTCATGTAAGTCTATTTCAAATATTGACTCATGTCATGGTTAATTTCATGTATCAACTTGGCTAGGTTATTGTTTTCATTGTTTGATTAAACAACTGCTGGCCTGATTGTTACTGTAAAGGCATTTCATCGATGGAGTTTCATCAAAATCAAAATCAGTTGCAGAGTGGGTGTAGCTTGGTGGTTGAGCACCTGCCTTGCATGTAAAAGGTGCAGGGTTCAATTCCCAATACCTCCTAAAATAGAGAGACTGACAGATAGACAGACAGATAGATAGATAAAATGTGAATAGCCAGAGGTTTAAAAAAAAAAAAAAAAAAGCAAAGGAAAATTAAAAAACAATTGATTGTATCTGGTTGATTCCATGTTCAATCAACCAAGGAGATTGCCATCATCAATTTGCACAGCCTCCTCATCCAATTAATTGGTGGAATTAAAAAGAAAACCTGAGGATTTCATGGGTCATAAAGAAGAATTTCTTCCTCTACTTCAGCTGACCAGTTTGCCCAGAAGAGTTCAACCTCACAGTTATCAGCTTCCAGCTTGCAGCCTGCCCTGCAGAATTCAGATTTGCCAGTTCCCACTTTGCATGAGCCTATTCTTATAACAACTCTCTGAATATTTATGTATATTCTCTTGATATTGTTTCTGTGGAGAATCATGACTAATACAACACTTAAATGGAAAAAGACCAAGAAATGGAGGAATAAAGCAGGTATTGGAAAATTAGGAAAGATTTTCTGGATTAAAATAAGAGAAAAATAAAATGAAGATGGGATGTTGGGGAGGTCAAGACAGGGGAACTCATCAAAGAGGCAGACCAGGATAAATACTATTATGGAATCATTAACTCCAGTATGTACATGGACATTCGTTTCATGAGGCCAAGCTATTTACAGAAGGACCTAGAATAGAGATTGATAAATGCAAAATATAATGACATCATCTTTACAATTTTCTCCCAGTGTCCCTGGTGCCACTTCAGAAAATATCATTCACTCAAGAAAATCAGAAGTTGACACTACCAAGTTCTTGTACTCCCACTTACCAGGCTCATCCTCATATTGAAGCACAGGTTCTTTAAGCTCACCTAGACTCTTGCCTTGGAGAAATCCTCTCCTTTCCCTAACAGATCATCTCCTTGCTTCAATGGGGAAATCACATCTGATTTGCAGACATAGACCCTGGACATAGATTGTGCATTCAGTGCTGAGTCTTCAAGTCTAGTGCTGGCTACCAAGGAATAAAAAGGTGATCATATTTTCTTGATTATTTTGTGGGTCTCCACACAGTGATATAACACACTATGAAAAAATGAACACTTATATATTGCATAGAAGCCTGGTCCAGACACAACCTTTCCCATGTATCTCCCCACATCCAACACCCTAGACCAGTAACCCTCCCCTAAAATATTTGTCAAAAGAACATTCCCAACATTGTAGTTTTAACCACAGACCTGGTAAAACCCAGAATTGACCTGCTCCTTCCCCTGACCCTCCCACTAGTTCCATGGATATTCCAAACCAAACCTCCCAACCTACTCCCCTTAGCAGACTAGCACCACTGAACCCAATCACATCATGCACCACAGTCACTCATCCACTGCATAACTACACCCTTCTAACTTATCATAAATTTTACCCATATGGGCATCAGCTCACCACCTCTTCTCCCTTTTGTAAAAACCTATAAAAGTGCACCATCCAAAATGTAAACCATAATTTAAACCACTGACCATGGTTAGTGACAATGTTTCAATGTTTCTCCATCAATGCAACAAATGTACCATCTCCATGTAAAAAGCTATTAATAGAGGAGAGGGGAAAAGAGGGAGGGCGATGCATGTATGGGAATCACCTGTATTCTTTATATGACTTTTCTGTATCCTAAAGCTTCTTTGAAGATAAAATGAAAAAATAAAACAATGGGGTAGGTATATATGGAAGAAAATATCACTGTACATACAAGACAACAGATCTTACACTGATGAAAGAAACAATGTCTAAACATTTTCCTTTAATAATTTCAAATTTAACAATTTTTGTGTGTTTTATTGGTTATTTTTTTAAGTATTATTTCATTTTCTTATTAATTTTATTTGGTTATTTTCTAGGCTTCATTTTTGGAGAGGTTTTGGATCACAGAAGGGTCACAGCAGTGGTGGGAGAGGATCACTGGTGCGGGGTGTCAGTGATGGGGAAATGCATGGGAAGGGGTTCACCTGGGGCATGCCTCTAAGGCATATGAATATGTTCAAGTGTTCATGGGACATTGTCTCAGTGAGTGGAGATGAAAGAATATTGACTGCCCACCCTGAGGAGTTCTGCTACATTCTCTAATATGAAAGCAAGAATCCTCTGATTGTAAGGGTACTGCCTAATGAAGGAAGACAGAACATAATGCCAGGCCCTTTATATTGATGACTGTACTTATGAACCCTTTCTTGTGAAATTGAAACTTAGCCTAGTATTATATACTGCCTAAGAGTTACCTCCTGAAAGCCTCCTTGTTGCTCAAACATAGACTCTCTCTAAGCCAAACTCAGCATATAAATGTACTACTTTGCCCCAGCATGTACTACTTTCCCCCAGGATGAACTCCGTGGCACTGAGGGATTATTACCAAGCACCAACTAGCAATGCATCTGGAAAAAGACCTTGACTAAAAGGGTGAAAATGGTAAATACAAATGACATTTTATGGCTAAGAGATTTCAAAGTGAGTTGGGAGGTCATTCCAGACTTCTGCAAGTCTCAGCAGGATCTCCTTGCCTGCAACAGTAAACAGTACCTCAAATAGCAGGACTCCTGAGGGCTCCAGAGACATCTGGAAACAATAAGACAGGTCAGGAAATCAGCACCCTGTCATTGGGCCATTCTTTTGAATTTATGCTCCCCATTGTAACAGAGTTGCACTCATTTATGGTTTCCCTACACATGGCTCTTCTGCATCTTCTATTTGAACCTATAGTTAGTACTCTACTTGGGTGGTGTATGTCCAAGAAACTTAATCTTTGGTCTGCCCATGTGCCGGTTAAGCCCTGAATTTCAGTAAAGTTCCAACACCTAATCTCCAGTTCATTGGACTCACCCAGCACAACTGCTATGAAAGACTGGTGGTTCCTAAGGAAGCTAAATATAGATCTGCCATATGATCTGTCAATCCCACTATCAGTTATATACTCCATAGACTGAAAGCAGGGTTTCAAATGGATCTTTGCACATCAATGTTCATGGCAGCATTATTCACAACTGCCACAAGATGAAAACAACCCAGTTATCTATTAGCAGATGAATGGATAAATATGTCATATATGTATGTGATGGAATATTATTCAGCTGTAAGAATAAATAAATTTTCAATCCATTTGGCACCATGGATGAACCTCGAGGACATTATGTTGAGTGAAACAAGCCAGACACAAAAGGACAAATATTATTCAATCTCACTAATAGGAATTAAATATATGAGCAAACTCATGGAGTTAATGCCTGAATAAAAGTCATGGGAAGACAGACTGAGGGTAGAAAAGGGGAAGCTGGGGCTTAATTTGTGCAGGATTTATAATATGGTTGATTGATAATGTTTGGGAAGGGATAGAGGTAATGATAGCATATTACTGTGATTGTAATTCACAGTGGTAATATGTGGGTGTGATTGTGGTTGAAAGGGAAAGTTTAGGTTCATGTATATCACTAGAGGGAAACCTAGAAGATGATGAGACTGTATGGAATAGTGAGTCCTGTTTGTGGCGATGAGTGTGTTCAATAGTACAAATATAAGAATATTCTTCCATGAATCAGAACAAGTGTATGTTAATATCACAAGATGTTAAAAAAATAGGCTGATATTTGGGTGGAAATACACCTAAACCAAACTATGGACTGTAGGGAATAGTAATATATTAATATTTTTCCATCAATTGTTAAAAAAAACTTAAGCTAAGCAAAAGAATCCAGACACAAAGTACTACATATTGTTAGACTCCATTTATATAAATGTAAATATCAATAAATTTATAGAGATGGAAGTAGATTAGTGGTTATCTATGGCAAGGGAAGGACAGAGGAATTGAGTGGTCCCTGCTAATGAGTAGGATTTTTTTTAAAATAATGAAAATACTCTAAAATTGACTACACAGATGAATGCGCAATGCTGTGATTATACCAAAGTCATTTATGTATACTTTATTTGGATTGTATAGTATGTGAATATATTTTAATAAACTTGCTTAAAGAAAAAAACAAAAAACCTCTCAATGTAAGAAATTCAAAGACAATAAGGCTTCACTAGGGATTTAAATTGATTTCTCTAAAGAAGTTATTAAAATAGCCAACAGCACATGAAAAATTGCTCAACATCTTTGGTTATCAGAGAAATGCAGATCAAAACCACATTGAGATACCAATTAACATCCACTAGATATCTGTTAATTAAAAAACAAAAAGTAGTAAATGTTGATGAATATACAGAGAAATAGGAATCTTAATATATTGCTGGTGGCATTGTAAAATGCTGCAGACACTGTAGAATCCAGCTTGGCAGTTCCACAGAAAGTTGAAAATAGAATTTACCATAGGACAAAGCAATCCCACTTCTTGTATACTCAAAAGAAATGAATGCAGGGAGTCAGATATTGGTAGACCAATGTTTACAGCAGCATTGTTCAAAGTAGACAAATGGTGGAAGTAATCCAAGGGTCCATCAACAGATGAATGAATAAACAAAAAGTGGCATGTACACTTGGAATGTTATTCAGCCATAAAAGTGAAGGATGTTACAATGCATACAGACAGACACAAAATGACAAATATTGTCTGATCTTGTTGATATGAAATAACTAGAAGAAGGACATTTCATAGAGGCAGATGGTAGATTGTATATTATCAAAGGCTGGATGGGAAGAGAGAGAGGGGTTACTGATTAATGGGTATAGACTTTCTGTTTGAGGTAATGAAGAATTTGGGGTAATGGACACTGGTGATGGTAGTATAATATTATCAATGTAATTCATCTCATTGAAATGCCCCTTAAAAGTGCTTAAATTAGAAATTTTTAGTAGTATATATATGGTACACAAGTACAAGATCTTTTTTAAAAAACAAAGAGAAATATAGTATCTCACACTCATGAGAACAGCTATTAAAACTAAATACTGGCAAAGATGCAGAAAATTAGAGACCCTTGTACAATGTTGGTAGGAATAAAAAATTATGCAACAAACACTGTGAAAAACTGGAGGAAACAGAACTGCCATTAGACCTGGCATATACCAAACAGGATGGAAAAGCAGGAGCTCAAACAGATATTTTTGTACACCAGTGCTCACAGCAGCATTTCCATAATAGTCAAAGATGGAAACAACTCAAGTACGCATTCACAGATAAGTGGATAAAAATATAGTATATACATACAATGGAATATTATTCAGTTGTAAAAAGAATGAAGTCCTGATACATGCTACAACATGAATGAACTAGGAGACATCTCATTGAGTGAAATGTCAGACACAGAGACATACTGCACGATTTCACTTATGTGAAACAACTGGAATATGCAAGTTCAGAGAAAGAAAGTAGATTACAGCTTACCTGGTACAGCACAGAGGGGCAAGGGGGACTTAACACATAATGGATACAGGGTTTCTGTTTAGGGTGATAGGAAAGTTCTGGTAATGGATGGTGGTGATCTTAGCACAGGGTCAGTGTAATTAATCCAACTTAATGATATGCTAGAATTGGTTGAGATGGTAAGCTGTATGTTGTATATATGTTTCCACAATTTAAAAAAGGAGCAACTAAGGTCAATGACAATTCAATGCAATAAAATACATGACCCTAAATGGGATCTAAAAACAGAGGAGAAAAGACTCAGAGACATTATTGGGACATATTAAAATTTGGAATATAGACTATGTCTTATAGCAGTATTAAATGTTTTTAACTTAACTGTACATAGGCAGTTACAGTAGTGAAGATCCTAGTTCTTAGGAATTGTACATGAAAGTATTGTGTCCAAGGAGCATGGTGTATCCAACCTACTCTTAAATGTTTAGGAGAGAAGGAGGGAGAAAGAAGAAGGGAAGAGGGATGGAACTTCAAATGTGGCAAAATGTTAAAAATGGTAGATTTGAGTATGAGAAGAAGGGATGCATGTTGGTATTCTTTATTTTTATAATAGTCCTGTAAGTTAGAAATTATTTTGATAATGTTAAAGAAAAGATAGAAAGAACCAGGAATGAGAAGGGAATCAAAATCATACACTAGAGAGTATCAATTAAAATCAAGGTTAATTACATGTAAAATGGGAATCGGGTGTGGCTCAAGCAATTGGGCTTCTGCCTACCATATAGGAGGTCCAGGGTTCGGTTCCCTAGGCCTCCTGGTGAAGGCAAGCTGGCCCACATGGCAAGTGAGCCTGAGTACAAAGCTGGCCCATGCAGAGTGCTGGCCCACATGGAGTGCTGGCACAGCAAGATGAGGTAACAAAAAGACACACAGAGGACTGACTATAAGAGATGCAGCAGACCAGGGAGCTGAGGTCGTGCAAGAGTTTGAGCACCTCTCTTCCACTCCAGAAGGACCCAGGATTGGCTCCTGGTGCTGCCTAAAGAGAAGAGAAGCAAGCACAGAAAAACACACAGGGAATGGATATAGAGAGCAGACAGTGAGCACAAAATTATGGGGGGGGGGGTGGAGAAATAAATAAATTTTTATAAAAAAATAAATATATAAAACATGTGACAATTTTAATTCTTTTGTTGTAGATAATTTAATACATTAAGCCAGCCTCTGCTCTAATTATTTATTTTAGTACATTTTCTTTTAAATAATTATTTCAGTGAAGCAGAGTTTAGCACAAATACACAATGATACAACCATTTATTGCCTATAAGAGACCACTTTATTTATATTGGAGGTACCAGGGATTGAACCCAGGGCCTCATACATGGGAAGCAGGTGCTTAACCACAGAGCTACCCCTGCTCTCTGAGACCCACTTTAGATGAAAGGCCCAGAGAGGTTGAAAGTGAAAAAATGGGCCACAACACTGAAGTACTGCATGCAAATAATAACAAAAAGAAAATTTAGGCTCACTTGAGTAATATCAAGCAAAATTAAAACAAACATGGTTGCAAAGGACAAAGAAGAATTTATATATCCATAAAAGGGTCAATATATCAAAAACATGTAAAACTTATAATCATATATACAAAGAACAACAGAGTACTTAAATATAGAGAGGAAAAATGACAGATTTGAGGGAGAAATTGTCAGATCTATCATAATACTGGGAGAATTTAACTTCCCACTTTCACAAATAGATAGAAAAACTAGATAGATGATCAGTAAGGATATACAGGACTTGAATAACGCTATAAGCCAACTAGGTCCAGTAAGCTATATTCTCAAGGGCACATGGACCATTCCCAGAAGACCATATGTCACTCCACAACTTACATATAAACACTGAAACCATAAGTGTCATCTATAACCAAAGTGGAATGAAACTAGAAATCAATAACAGAAAGGAAATTAGAAAGTTTCACAAATATGTGGTAATTGAACAACATACATGAACTGATGGTTCACAGATGAAATTATGAGGGGCATTAGAAAACATTTTGAGATAAACAGAAATGAATACACAACATATTAAACCTTACAGGATGCACTGAAAATATTGATAATAGAGAAATTTATATCCAAAAACACCTATATTAAAAAAGAATAACCATCTCAAACAATAACATAATTTTACATCTTAAGGAAATACACAAAGAAGAGCAAACTAAATCCAAAGCTGGAAGAAGGAAATAAAGATTAGAGCAGACACGAATGAGACAACAGAAAAATAATACAATCAACGCAACTAAAAGTTGGTTCTGCGAGAATATCAACAAATTTGAAAATGCTATAGGTAGACAGATAAAGAATGAAGGAAAGAAGAATCTATTCACTAAAGTTAGTAATGAAAGTGGTGACATTTCTAAAATGGGTTTTAAAAATACACTTTAAGCAACTGTGCCCCAACAGATTAGATATTTTTGACAACATGGAACAATTCCTAGAAACACACCTTGCCTTTTTTGTAATTTTTTTCTCTTAAAAATTCCTGGCTCTAAAAAAAAAACTTTTAGGGCATATTTTTAAAAATATATTTTAGATAATCATGTATTGTATTTTTTACATTACCCTTTTTCTTTCCAGTCTGGCCATTTTGCAACATTCCTAAGGGAAGTTATGGTGTCTTTGAGTCAGGGCTGTGTCAATGAATGGAATTATATAGGCAAATAAATCAATTAATCATCTGCCCTGTGGTATTTAAGATTGCTTTAGAAGAGAATTTTAAGCGAAAATGTCAATCTTAACTTGTGTACCTAGTATTCAAGGACTTCATTTTTTCAGGTGGGAAAAACCTCCTGGAAAGAAACATGTGCTAGCTGAAACCTTAATGATTTAACTAGGCAAAGTCTTCAAAGATTTCCTTGGAATACAAATTGGTTTAATGGGAAAATGTACAACATCCAGTCAAAAACAGACTGCTCTTTGCAGAAACTGAGAGCAAAATGAACTGCAGGCAATTGGTTTGGACTGTACTGCAGAGGGCAGCAGAAAGAAGTATTCAGGATGTGAAGGCCATTGTACGCCCTATGGTCCTTGTTCTAAGGACAGTGGGAAAGCATCAACAAAGTCAAAGAATAACATGAGATATTTATGTCCAAGACAGGCCTTTAGGTCTAGGACACATTGATTTAAGGACAAAAGAGTACAGCAAGTGAAAATTTAGGAGGGTATTGGTGAATTTTAAATATTGAATGATGGATCCCCATAGACTTGACGAAAAAAATGGGACCAATGACATGGCATGTAATATGGAAATGAATTCAGGAATAATTCAACCCCTTTTCCCTGAATTCCACCTAGACAAGTACAGGTGATGTGCTTGGGGCCTCACTGAATCAACTTAAGGGGATCCAACTAGTGCAATCTGGGACAATTTCTGCATTAAAATAAATAATGATAACAGATGAGAACATATTGAAAAAAGTTGAATACATCAATCTGTAGCATTATAACAAATAAACAGGAGTCAAATAAGTCTTTTTATGGCAGAAAGCCAAATAAGGAATATAGGAGCAGTGTTGGTAATGGGAAAAAAAATCACCATTTGACAACCATCAGAGCAGTGGTTGATTTGGATGAGAGGATGATGGGTGGAGGATGGATGGGGACTATGATATCGATATCAGAATATGTCTTCATAAAATGTCATTTATTATAAAGTGAAAACATGTTTTTGCATGGGGAGGAACCTGACAGAAATTTCGTTGGGTTATCAAGTTCACATCACCAGTGGGTGAGGCGAGTGGATCTCCTATCTCTCCTGATGGGCTGAACTTAGGGCCTAAATCTCAAGATGAAACTCTGGGCAGACCCAGGTTGGGGCCATTTGTGCTCCTAAAATATTTCAAAGATGTGAGAATGAAAGAAACTCTCAGAGTGAGTTCCATATTGAAGTCGGCTGGAAATAGTTGACTGGAAAAATAGATATTTTTGAGAGTTTGGGGCAAAGGATAAAAGTTGAAGGGGACAGTATGGGAGTACAGCATTGAAGCAAAGCTCATTTCCTGATTTGGGATTTTGTAGTAGAGCAAGATATATACACTGGAGCATTTTTGTGAAATGTTTGTTAGTGGGCAAATGTGGTAAAATTAAAACAACTGGGGAAACAACTGGGGGATCTTAGTGAAGGGATCATGAGTTCTTTGTACCTACTCCTACAGTTTTTTTTAGGAGTTACCAGGGATTCCCAGGACCTCGTACATGGGAAAGCAGGAGCTCAACCACTGAGCTAAACTCACTCCTCTTGAATTTTTTTACAACATGTGATATTTCTAATTAAATGGCTTTTAAAAACACCAATGTCACTACCATGGTACAAAAGTATTGAGGACAGATATACCTAAATGCATTTTAGCCAAAGTTGTAAAAGCAATTGACCTTTTAAGAGTCTGGATGTTATTAAGGAGGAAATGGGTCATTATTATATTAATAGCATAATGTCTTTAGTGTCTTAATTGATTTGAGGTGTTTGTGGAAACAGCAAGATCTTTGTATTCCAGTTTCTCACAGGAACTCCTTCCACTGCTGCATGTTGTGGAGACTGATTGCCCTTTGACCCAGGTTGAAAGACATGGAGATGGACATGTATTATATAAACTCCATTCTTCAAGCCAGGGGCATGTTATTCTAGAATTTCTTAGGCTCATACTCTGTGGCTTCAGGAGGTGGCTAAGACCTTAGTTCAGATTTCCTGTACTTGGCTTTTGTTAGTCTGTGCATATGTCTTTAGGGGATAATCTCTCTATCTCTTTTCCCTTCAAGAGTCCCTTATAAGATATTAGGGAATATGGGGGCATGAGGGAATGATGTGATCACAGCAGTGATTTGTAAGGTAGAGAAGTGCTGGGGATGATCTTTATGGGCCAAACTGGGAGGGGAATAAATGTCATCAGGCTACTTCACAGAAAAGTTAACATTAATTGATTGTTTATGTAATATCAGACATACCTAATGTATATATGATATCAAATGAAGAAATATACTATGCTGACATCAAAATTTCTCATTGAAAATAGATTACAAATATTTATGCAACTTATTAGTGTGACATGATACACTGAACCAAGAATAATTAGTTAATAAATCTCAACAACAAAAAAAACTCAAAATATACAAGGGTGGATGGTAAATAGGCCTATCCAATTCAGTTTAATTCATTAATCTAAAATTTAACTAAACCTATGAATACATTTTCAAATTGAAAGAAGAAAAAGAGAAAAATTTAAAAATTTGAAAATGTTTTATCACCATTTCAAATATTACACCTCACCCACTTGGTAGCCACCACTGCAACCACCCTTAAGGAACTGGGGGAGGATGGTGGCCCACCTGGCTGGTGGCAGACAATGCAGTGGTGATGTATGTGAATCAGGCAAGTGCCATGGTGGCAGGGCAGGGCCCCACAAGTAGCAGGTAAGTTTGGGTTTAGGCCTCCCTCTGTTTCCCAGGATATGGGCTGGGCCAGCTGCATGTGTGGGAGAAGCAGTAGCAGAGGCAGAGGCTCTGGTGCATCACTCTCCTTCCGCTTAGCCTGAACTGGGGCAGGTCAGGTGACCCTGGTGGCTGGAGGAAGTTCTGCTGCCCCAGAATGGGAATTCTCTACAGTGGGATACGGCTGTTCAGTCACCAGGAGCACAAAGTTATCATTGCTGGGTTAGGTAATGTGGAGAAAACAACCATCCTTTACCAATTTTCTATGAATGAAATTGTACATACACCCCCTACAATAGGAAGTAATGTAGAAGAGATAGTGCGTTAAGACCTAAGAAAAGGTGGTTTGCTGATTTTTGCTAATAAACAAGATGTTAAAGAATATATACTCTAGCAGAAACCATCCAGTTTTTGAAATTAGCTTCCATTAAGGATCACCAATGGCATATCCAGGCAAGCTGTGCTCTTACTGGTGAGGGATTGTGCCAAGGAACTGAATGGATGATGTTAGGACTTAAGATGAGATGATCTCTACTGACCTCTTCTCATAGACTTTGTAGAATCAAAGTGCTGGACTTTACCTGAAAGCTGCAAAAATTAATGGCTTGGATATATTTATAATAAACTCATTGAACTTTTTTCATAAGAAAACAAAGATGAAGTCTTACCTTCCAATTTGCTTTCTCCTTTGTTCCTTTCAAAGTAAAGTCTTAAAGTTGTGACTTACATTTTTCTCATAATGAACCCTCTGTGTAGCCTGTGGTAAGTATAAAGGGAGAGGAAGACATTGTTAACTTGAAGAACTTTACTATCAGTTTAAAACTCCCTATTTTCATGTTCTTTCCTTGTTCTAAGTCAAAATACAAATCAGAACTGATACTCAGTTTACAATATTTCAAAAATTTAATGTTTTTATGAAAAGTTTTTTTTCATAAGGTTTTATATGTATTATGTATATATTTCAAGTTCAAGTTAATGGCTTTGATTTATGTTCTAAAGAAAAGTGATAAGTAACACAAAAATTAGTAATGTCCTTCATTGGAACCATATACTGGCATTGGTGTTTAGGGCCATTTTGTACTTGTCTCCTTAGGCTCTCTGTATTGTGATAACCAACCCCCAAATCACTGAGCAGCTCTTTAAAAAAAAGGAAGAAAGAAAAAGAAAAAAAGTTTGACATTGTGGTAATAATATTTTTTTCTTGTTCAAATTAGGCATAAATGTACTACTACTGAATGGAACATATATCAGATTATTGGCTTAGTATTACCACTGGGTAAAATTACACAGCAAATAATTATCAGTTCATTCATTGTATAGAACTGTATGTCATCTAAATTACTGAATAAATTGTTGTTCTGCTAATCAGTCATTAGTTGTGATTAAAGTTACCAAGTAATTATTTTCAACATTAATTGAAAACAGTTCTGTGAAACAGTTCTATTCTTGAAGTAACAGAATTATATGTGTGCATTTAAAGTAAATTTGAAATGAAAAGTGAAGTATATTTTCCAAGCAACAACAATAGTTTCTTATTTTGGAAAATGGAATAGACTGAGATTTTTAAATTTCTATTCATTGTCTATATCTTATTCTACCACATGAATACACTGGCAATTAAAAAACACAAGTATTATTACAGAAAATAGGCATATATGAAATGATGCAATTGTAGACATACTGATCACACCTTTCCATAGAAATGTACAAAATTAAACTGTCAGATTTTGTATTTTCTACAGAAATTTACTTTCAATGAATACATATGATTTACAAAAAACAGCCTCTGACACAGCTTTTTAAATAAACTGATAGTTTAAGACCTTGACAAATTTCAACTTAAGTATTTTTCAGTAGTATGCATTAGTAGGTATTGAAAATCACATTCGTGTTTCGAACTTCAAAAACTGATTTCTGTTGATGCATAAATTATACTTAGTGTAAATGTATCCTAACTTGAAGGTACGATATCTTGTAAAACTCACATAACAAATAACTAACCAATTTAAAGTGTACAATTCAGGGACATTTACTACATTCTCATGTGCAGGTATCATCTCTATCTATGTAATTTTTAAACAGTAAAAGTGACACTGCAACAAAAGATATGTCAGCAAGCTAAACTTAATAGCAATAGAAAATTCTCACTTGGTTGCTCTTATTAAAGTCAGGAGAATAAAATTATTATAAATTTTGGGGTTACTAACATTTAAAAGTAATGCTGGGAGTTTTATTACCAGTACTTGTAAATTTGTCGTTTTTTTCAACTATGTAAGTGGTGGAGGAAATATTAACCTATATAAAGTAATTAATAAAAGCGTGTACACAGGAGTACCATATTCCCTTTCCTCATATGGCTCAGCCAGCACTGGCCTGTCCCCAACTTCCCCACTAGAAGATTGCAATACTTTGCATGTCCCTTTCGGTATTGTAGATGCTTTACCTCTCTCTAATTCTCTATCAGGATTGTCTCCAGCAAGAGTCCTGAATCCGTATAAAGACCTATAGCATCCAGATTTCCAGCTGGCAAGGCCCTCAATGAACAAATGCTTTAGTAAAAAACGTCTCCTAAAATATTACCTGAGAAAGTAGCGAATAAACTACATGGGAACAGAGCAGAAACTCAAAGTTCTGTGCTCACTATTTAGGAAAGAAAACACCTCCAAGAAGCCACAACGCAGGTCCCTCCCCAGCCTCAGGCAGGAAGAGGAGACCATTTCTTCAAAAAGACTAGACGAGGAGTCCTAGAGCCGTGGGCACCTCCTCCGTGGGTCCCACGGGATGAAGCCTTTGACCTTCCTGGGGCGGCTGTTCAGGGTCCAATGTGGAGGTTTCATCAGAAAAGGCGGTTTCCCCTGTGCGCTGCAGGTCGGCAGCCACAGTGCAGGACGCTCTGGCCCAGCTTGGTGGTGAAAATGTGCCCCACCCCACATCTGCCCTGCCCTGTGGCCTAATCACTAAGATTGTGTTTGGAGTAGTCAATGTCAGTAGACTGAGCTTGGGTGAAGTGGGATCCTCAGCACAGTGAACACTGAAGGTTCAGAAAGAAGGCCCCACAGAAGGAGCAAGATTCCAGGATCCTCCATCCTAGGCCCAGACTTCCAGGTCCACACTTCTCCTGGGACCCAGGGTTTTATTCCCACCCCCACCCTTCTGGAGGATGGCAGGATAAAGCTCCTAGTGCAGCACAAAGCCTGTATGTGGCTTCCCACAGGACTCCACTTAGCCAGAGTCCTCCCTCCCTCCATGATACCAACTTTCTGTCCTGTCTAGTCAGGAGATATCCACAGTTTGTTGGTGTATTTATTGGGGCTCAAGGAAGTTGACATATCCAGGAGCTTACTGCCATCTGGTTGCTTGGCAGGCCCAAGCCTGCCAAGTGTACCCAGCCCAGGATACACAGAGTTGCAGGGTTCACAGAAGCCTAGCAGGGGGGCTGCACCTGCTTTGAATACCTCCAGTCTGAACTCAAAAGTTTCCTAGGGAATATCCAATATTAAACCTGGACTTAGCAGGTAAGTAACCCATATGTTGAAGCAAAAATCTTTCCCATATTCTTTTTTTTTTTTTTTTCTGCATTCATCATTTCAATCATTAGAGCATTCATTATTTCAATAATAAAAAAAAAAAAAAACAGGAAAATTCTTCACCTCTCAATCTCTCTCTCTTTCTCCTGCTGTACATAGCTGCTATTTCTGGCTATTCTTGCACAATTATTTATTTAAGCAGTTTTGTTGAGGCATATTCACAAACCATATGATCTATCTAAATTGTATAATAAATGGTTTTTAGTATTATCACAATATTGTGCAATCATCATCACAAAAAAATTTTAGAATTATTTCATTCCCCAAAGAAAAAAACTTCACACACCTTAATATGCCTCCCCTAGCCCCAAATAACAACTAATCAAATTTCATTTTTATAAGTTGATTTCTATTACAGTTTATATAAATGGAACCTTAAAATATGTTGCACAATATATGTAGCTAATAGTAATGCAATTATACAGTATTTGTCCTTTTGTGGCTGGCTTGCTTCATTCAACATAATATCCTCCAGGTTAACCCATGTTATCATATGCTATTTGACTTCATTTCTTTTTACAGAAGCATAATATTCCATTATGTGAATATACCAGAGTTTGTTTATTCATTCATTGGTAGATAGACACCTGGGTCATTTCCATCATTTGTCTATCATGAATAATGCTGCTATGAACATTGGTGTGCAGATGTCTGCTTGTATCACTGCTCTCAGTTCTTCTGGGTATATACCCAGTAGTGGTATTGCAGGGTCATGTGGCAAATCTATAATTCAGTTTCTTTTAGGAATTATCAAACAGTCCTCCACAGCGGCTGTACCATTCTGCATTCCCATCAACAGTGAATAAGTGTTCCCATCTCTCCATGTCCTCTCCAACACTTCTCTTTATCAGTCTTTTTATAGTGGCCATTCTGATAAGTGTGAAATGATATCTCATTGTAGTTTAAATTTGCAATTCCCTAATCATTTCTGAAGTTGAATATTTTTGATGTGTAATTTTTTTGCCATTTGTATTTCTTCTTTGGACAAATATCTATTCAATCCTTTTCCCCTTTTTAAAATGGAGTACTTTGTCTTTTTATAGTTGAGTTGTAAATTGTAACATCTCTTTATATATCATGGATATTAAACACTTTTCAGATAATGATTTCAAAATAATTTCTCCCATTGAGTTGGCTGCCTTTTCAACCTTTCAACAAAGTCTTATGTGGGGCAAAAGTGTTTAATTATGGGGAGGTCCCATTTATCTATTTTGGTTATTGTTGTTGTATATGTTTTGTGAATAAGGTCCAAGAAACCACCACCTACCACCAGGTCTTTAAGATGTTTCCCTATTTTCTTCTAGTAGTTTTATGGTCCTGGCTTTTCTATTTAGGTCTTTGAACCATTTTCAGTTGATTCTTGTATAGGGAGTGTGATAGGGGTCCTCTTTTACTCTTTGGGTTATAGATATCCAGTTCTTACAGTACCACTTGTTGAAGAGACTGTTTTGTCCCGTTAACAAGGACTTTAGGTTTGTCAAAAACCAGTTGACCATAGAGGTGAGGGTTTATTTCCAGACTCTCAATTCTATTCCACTGATCAATGTGTCTACTTTTATGACAGTACCATGCTGTTTTGATCACTGTAGCTTTGTAATATGTTTCAAGGTCAGACAGTGAAATTCTTCCCATGTTGCTCTTCTTTTTTAGCATGCTTTTGCTGTCTGGGTACACTTTCCTTTCTAAATGAATTTGGCAATTTCCTTTTCTATTTCTGTAAAGTAGGCTGTTGGAATTTTGATTGGCATTGCATTGAATCTATGAATTCGTTTGGGTAGAATTGACATATTCATGATATTTAGTCTTCCAACCCATGAATGTGGAAAGTCTTTCCATTTGTTTAGGTCTTCATTGATTTCTTTTAGCATTATTTTCTAGTTTTCTGCACACAGGATCTGTACTTCTTCGGACAAATTGATTCCTAGGTATTTGAGTCTTTTTGTTATTATTGTAAATGGAATTTTCTCCCTAATTTCCTCCTCAGATTTTTCAATACTACAGTACAAAAGCATTACAGAATTTTGAGTGTTGATCTTGTATCCTGCCACTCTGATGAACTCATTTATTAGCACAAGTAGCTTTTCATAGACATTTCAGAATTTTCTAAATATAGGATCATGTCACCTGCAAATAGTGAGAGTTTTTCTTCCTTTTTTCCTATTTGGATGCCTTTAAATTTTTTTTTTTTTTTTGTCTAATTGCTTTACCTAGAACTTCTAATAAAATGTTCAATAACAATGGTGACAGTGGTCATCCTTGTCTTTTTCCCGATCTTAGAAGGATAGCTTTCAAGTTTTCCCCATTGAGTACAATGATGGCTGTAGTTTTTTATATATGCCTTTTATCATATTGGGCATTTTCCTTTGATTCCTATCTTTTGAAGTGTTTTTATCAACAAAGGATGCTGGATTTTGTCGAGTGCCCTTTCTGCATCGATTGAGATGTTCATGTGGGTTTTTTCCTACTATTTGTTAATGTAATATATTAAATTAATTGATTTTCTTCTGTTGAACCAGCCCGGCATACCAGGAATAAATCCCACTTGTCTGTGATGTATGTCTTTTGATATGCTGTTGGATTTGATTTACAAGCATTTTCTTGATAATTTTTGCATCTATATTCATTAGATTGTTCTGTAATTATATTTTCTTATAGTCTGTTTATCTGGCTTTGCTTTTAGGGTGATGGCTTCATATTATGTGTTGGGTAATTTTCCTTCCTCTTCAAATTGTTGGAAGAGTTTAAACAAGATTGGTGTTAATTATTTTTGAAATGCTTGGTAGAATTCACCTATGAAGTCACCTGGTCCTGGACTTTTCTTTGTTAAGATATTATTGATGACTGATTCAATCTTGTTAAATGTGATTGATGGAAAGCAGATGTGGCTCAACCAGTTCAGCATCTGTCAACCACATTGGAGGTCCTGGGTTTGGGTCCTGGTTCCTCCTAAAGAATATAAGCAGATCCCTGCACCAACCACCATGAGAGCTAGATGCCCCCCAACAACTGCAACAAGAGCTAGGTGCCACACCCTGTCTCAATGAGCTGATGCCTAAATGAGCAGATGCCACAAGTCAGCAGACACCACAGCCCATGGGAAGTGGGTGTGGCTCAGGTCCTTGGGCATTCATCTCCCATATGGGAGGTTCTGGGTTTGGTTTCCGATGCCTCCTGGTGAAGGTGAGCAAACAATGAGTAGACAGACAATGAGAACCATTGGGACAGGAGGATAAATTAAAAAAAAAAATAAATGTGATTGGCTTGTTAAGTTCTTGTATTTGTTGTAGCATCAGTGTAGGTTGCTTGTGCTTTTCTAGGAATCTATTTCATCTAGATTGTTGAGTTTCTTGGCATATAGTTTCTCATAATAGCCTCTTATGATCCTTTTTATAATTATTTTTATTTTTTAAAAGATACTTAGATAATATAAATATTACACAAAAAATATAAGTATTTCCATATGCCCCACTCCCAACATATCCCACAGCCTCCCTTATAAACAACATCCTTCATTAGTGTGGCACATTCATTTCAATTGATAAGTGTATCTTGGGGAATTGCCACTGAGCATGGACCATAGTTCACATTGTAGTGTACACTCTCTCCCACACAGTTCTGCATGTAATGGGATGATATAAAATGGCCTATATCTGTCATTGCAGTGTCATTCAGGATGTTTCCCAAGTCCCAAAAAAGCCTCCTATTACAACTCTTTTTCCCTCTCCTGGCCCCCAGATCCTCCAGTGGCCACTGCCTCCACATCAGTGTTGTAACTTCTTCCATTGCTAGAATCACAATATGTATATAGTAGAATACCAGTAAGTCTACTCTAGTCCATAGTTCATTCCCTACTCATGAGGATTCTGGGAAGGTGATGTCCACTCCACCTCTAATTGAGTGGGGGTTTCCATCCCATACAGCCAATGGATGGGACTTTCTTGCTTGCAGTTGTAGGCTCTCTCATTTCTTGGTATGGTGGTTGTCATTCATCATCTCCTTGTTAATGTCCTGGGTGAGTCCAATGAACTGGAGAGTAGGTGTTGCAACTCCACTGAGGCTCCAGGCCCAGGTGGCACATGGACAACCCAAAGATTCTAGTCTTTTGGATATACACCTACAAACTCCAGCACCAAATATAGGTTTAAATAGGGCAGATGAGCTATGTGTAGGGAAACCATAATTGAGTCCAACTCTGTCACTCTCAGGTACACAGACTCCAAAGTAGGGCCCACTGGCAAGGCACCAAACTCTGGAGCTATCTGCTTTGACCACAGGACCTGGGTGTGTCCAGAGCCCCCAGGAGCCCCACTATTTGGGGTAGTATCCACTTTGGCAGTCTATGAGGTCCTGCTGAGATGTGCATAAGTGTTATCTCTGGGATGACCTCCCAACCCACTGTGAAGTTTCTTAGTTGTATAAATTCATTTTTCTTTACATTTTCCCTCTTTTATTCAAGGTCTTTTTCCAGTTGCTTTGCTAGTTGGTGCTTGGTAGTAATCCCTCAGTGCCAGGGAGGCTCATCCCTGGGAGTCATGTCCAACACTGGGGGAAAGGTAATGCATTTATATTCTGAGTTTGGCTTAGAGAGAGGCCAGATTTGAGCAACAAGGAGGCAATTCTTAGGCACCCCACAATACCAGACTAAGTTTCAATTTCAATATCAAAATCTTATAAGCATAGTCATCAATATCAAGGGCCCCTCAATGGGTCATTCTCTTCAGTCATTGCCCATGTGCTTGGGGGTCTGTTGCAGCTCCATTAGAGAATGTGACAGAGCTCTCCAGAATGGGAATTCAACATTCTCTTGGTTATTGTGTGAGTCTCCACCCACTGTGACAATGCCCTGTGAACATTTGAAGATTTTTTATATACCTTTTAGGTATGCCCAGGTGAACTTCCTACCATGTATCCCCCATCACTGACACCCCACACCAATGATACTCCCCTGCCCCAGTTGTCACCCTTCTGTGATCCAAAGTTTCTTCAAAAATGAAGCCAATAAAATAGCCAAATATGGAGAGTGGGGAATATGGGAATACCTATATTTTTTGTGTAACATTTATGAAATCTAACTATCTTTTAAAAAATAAACATATATATAATTTTAAGAATAGCCAAATACATTTAATAGGAAAATGAAATAATAATGATAGGTATAAAGATAAGAAATAAAATACATAAAAATTTTTAAAAATGAAAACTAAAATTCAATTAAAAGATTAGGATATTAAAAAATAATGAAAAATATTTAAAATATTTTTCTACATTTTGCCTTTCATCACTGTAATATCTGGTGTCCTTTATGTACAGTGACATTTTCTTTCCTATATTTACCAGTGTCTTAATTTTTTTGTTTTATTTTCAAAGAAGTTTTAGGTCACAGTAAAATCACATACAGAATACAGGGAACTCCCATATACCCAACATCCTCCCCCTTTCTCCCCTTTCCGTATAAATACCTTTTTTTTTAATGTGGATGGTAACTTGCCTACACCTGATTTACAAATAGTGAAATATAGCTACTAACCATGGTCAATGGTTTACATTATGGTTTACATTTTTATAAATTTTTATGATATTTAACATGGCCTGTGTCCATCATTGCAAGATCATGTAGAAAACTTCCTTTGCCCACTAAATACCCCCTATGCCATCTATTCTATTCCTCGCCCCCCCTCCCCTTGGGGACCATGGTAATCCCCCAGCTTCACTCCTTAGATGACCAGATTCATAATTACTTGCAGCAACACTTAGGTCTTGACACCCTGGTTTGTCCTCCCATATTAGGAACCACCTATGCTCTCAAGAGTCTCCCACCCCACTGTTTGTGAACATATCAGTCCTCCCCAGGATGGGAGCCTGACCCCTTCCCACTCATTGTGTGGGTCTCCACCCACTGACACAACACATTATGACACAATAATCACTCACACACTCCCTAGAAGCCTGCTCCAGATGTGCCCTCTCCTGGATGCCTCTCATCCAACACCTTAAACCAGTAACCCCTCCTTGTCTTATTACTATAAGAGCATTCCCAGCTTTGTACTTTCAACCACATACTCACCAATCCCCAGTGTTCACCTGGTCACATTCCCAACCCTTCCTTCAGTTCCCTGGACCTTCCAATCCACCCTCCCCAATCTACCCACCTGTCAAACCTGTACCACCCAACCCAATAATATCACTACCTTCCTGTCATATCCCTTCAATGTGCAACTACACACTTTCACCTTATCATAGATTACTTCCATATGGGCATTGGTTCACAATCTTCTTCTCCCTTTCTATTTCCTATATACCTATCTTCCAGACAATAGCTCTCTGAGTTATTCATATCAGTGCTTAATTCATATCAGTGAGGTCAAGTACTATTTGTCTTTCAATGCCTGGGTTGCTTCACTCCACATAAGGCCTTCAAGATTCATCCATGTTATCCCGTGTGTTAGCACTGTATTCTTACTTACAAATGAGTAATATTCCATTGTGTGTATGTACCACACTTTGTTTATCCATTCTTCTATTGATGGGCATTTTCATTGATTCCACCTTTTGGTAATAGTGAATAATGCCACTATGAACATTGGTGTGCATATATCTGTTCGTCTCTTTTTTTCAATTCTTCTGGGTATATACCCAGCAGTGGAATTGCTGGATCAAATGGTAGTACTAAAGTTAGTTTTTTGAGGAACTGCCAAACTGTCCTCCACAATGGCTGGACCATTCTACATCCCCACCAGCAATGGGTGAGGGTTCCCATTCCTTCACATCTTCTCCAACACTTATAAGTCCTCTATTTTTTTAATAGCTGCCAATCTAATGGGTGTAAGATGGTACCATTGTATTTTGATTTGTGTTTCCCTAATAGTGATGTTGAGCATCTTTTCATGTGCTTTTAGTCATTTACATTTCTTCCTTGGAGATGTGCCTTTTCACATCTTTGCCCATTTTTTTTAAATGGGTTGTTTACCTTTTTATTTTTGAGTTGTAAGATTTCTTCATATATGCTGGATATTAGGCTCCTATCAGAAATATCATTGCCAAATATTTTCTACCATTGGGTAGGCTGCCTTTTTACTTTCTTTATAACCTTCTTTGAGGTGCAAAAGTTTTTAATTTTGAGGAGATCCCATTTATCTATTTTTTTCTTTCACTTCTCATGCTTTGGGTGTGAAGTTCATGAAACCATTTCCTAATACAAGGTCCTGTAGATGTTACCCTACATTATCTTCCAAGGCCTTTGTGGTCTTGGTTCTTATATTTAGATCTTTGATCCATATTGAGTTGATTTTTTATAAGGTGTGAGATGGTGTTCCCCTCTCATTCTTTTGGATATGGATATTCAGTACTCCGAGCACCATTTGTTGAAGAGGCCATTCCTCCCCAATTGAGTGGGCTTGGTGGCCTTGCCAAATATCAGATAGCTATATATGTGAAGATCTATATCAGAACTCTCAATTTGGTTCCATTCATTGGTATGACTATACTTGTGCCAATACCATGCAGTTTGACAGTGGTCAAAGCTACTGTAGCTTTGTAGTATGTTTTAAAGTCAGGTATTGTGATACCTCCAATTTCATTTTTCTTTTTCAATATGTCTTTGGCTATTTGGGGCCTATTACGCTTCCAAATAAATTTTGTAGTTACTTTTTCTAACACAGTAAAAAATGCTGTGTTGATTTTTATTGGGATTGCATTACATTTATAAATTAGTTTGAATAAGATAGACATCTTAATGATGTTTAGTCTTCCTATCCATGAATAGGAAATGTTCTTCCGTTTATTTGTCTTCTTTGATTTCCTTTAATAGTGTTGTGTAGTTTTCTGTGTATTAGTCATTTACATTTTTTATTTAAATTTATTCCTAAGTATTTGATTCTCTTAATTACAATTGTAAATGGGATTTTTTTCTTGATTTCCTCCTCAGATTGCTCATTATTGATGTACAGAAATGTTACTGATTTTTGAGCATCCATCTTATAGCCTGTGACTGCTGAACCTACTAAATTCAAAGGCAGGTTCCACAGGAAAAGAAACTTTGCTTTCCTACTGAAGTCCTGTAAATTTCAGCTTATTCTTTTCTGGTTAAGAGGCACCTCTATTTTTCTACCCATTATTTAGGGAAAAACAGTTAATAAACCTAATCAAAGTTACATTCCAAGGGACACACCCTGATTACAGAGTTGCTAAAGCTAGGCAGGGCTTCATTCTGTGGGACACACCCTGTTCACTTTGATTGAATTTACCATACAATTTAACTTTTAAAATCTCATTGAATTTTAAAAATACTTTGTATCCTTTATTCATTCAATACATACTTTTTGACTGAATTCTTTGTACCAGGAAGTGTCTGGATCCTGGACATAAAGCAGAGACCCAGACACACTGGATCTCTATGGACAAAAAGCTAGAATCCTCTGGAGGAAATGTATAATTAAAAACAAAATATTTACAGTTTGGACGTTAACTTTAATAGATTTTGATGAAACTTAAAATGGCCAGTATCCATTATTGCAAGATTAAGCTGTACAATTTGAAGTTTTATTCACTGTAAGTGGGAACATAGAATGATACACCCACTGTGGAGGACTGTTTGACAGTTTCCAAGGAAGTTGAATATACATTTGCCACTGACCCAGCAATACCATTACTAGGTATATACCCAGAAGATGAGAGCAGTGATATGAAGAGACTCCTGCACACCAATATTCGTAGCAGAATTATCCATAATTGCCAAAATATGGAAACAATCCAGGTGTTCATCAACTGATGAATGAATAAAACACTGTGGTGCATACATTTGATGGAATATTATGCAGGTGTAAGAATAAATGAAGATAAGAAACATATGACAACATATGTTGAACCTGGAGAACATTAAGTTGAGTGAAGCAAGCCAGACACAATAAGACAAATATTGCATGATTGTGTTAATAGGCTGTGTAAATGTTGCAGTTAATAACTAGAATAAAGGTCAGCAGAATATAAAATGAGGTTAGAGAATGGAAAGCTGGGGTTTAATCTATGCAGAATTCATAAAATCGTTATTTGTACATCTTTGGAAATGAATAGAAATGGTAAAATTATTTCTTCATGTTGGTAACCAGTAGTGCTAGTATATAAGTATGACACTGGGTGAAAATGAAAGTCTAAGGTCATGTATATTACCAGAAGTGAAGCTATTACATTAATAATAAATTTAACATGGTACTGAATATCATAGTGAATCCTCATGTTAAATATGAGTTTGGGTAATATGACTATTTTTTTTAAATGACTAAATATGTGTTAATATTATAAGATGTAAGTATCAGACAGAAAAACAACCAAAGCAAACTATGGACAGTAGTGTATAACAATACATTAATAATCTTCCAGCAAGGGTAAAACAGGAAATATACTAAGTGAAAGAAACTAGACATAAGGTACTACATATTGTTTGACTGTATCCACACAAAATACATATAAAAATAAATTAGACAGAAACAGAATAGCAACCATGTATGGCAGAGGAAGAATAGAGATATTGATAAGTGATTATTAAGGGGTAGAGTTTTTTGTTTGTCTGGTTTTTGTTTATTATTACTATTATTGGAATAATGAAAATGCTCTAATAATGAATGAGGTGATAATGCACAACTCTGTGATCCTACCAAGTACAATTGATTGTACACTTTGGATGGAATGTATGATTTATGAATTTGTATCAATAATATTGATTTTTTAAAAATAAAGGGTACAAGGCTAATTGATTTATATCAGGATGTAATCTGACCTGCCAATTTTCCATCTGAATGACAAAAACAGGGTGACCTGCTAGGACATTAAGCAAAGGAAACCGAAAAAACTGAGAAAATTAGAAAGGATGGTTCTAATTTTGCAAACTAATATCTCTGCTTTAACAGATACCTGAAAAGCTATAGGATCTTTTACTTTAAATTCTTGATATATATTTGCATTACTGCAGTGAGAAGAGTGAGGCTTTTCCTCTCCTTAGTCATTTGTTATTTAAATTTCATTGAAACCTCAGAAAAATTTCACAATTTTGTCAAAGCGTATATATTGATAAATACATACACCTAATTTGTGTATATAAGTGTATATATTGATAAATTTTTGAAGTGAACACACCCATATAACCAGAACACAAATTGATAAAAAGAATAATAGCAACATGACAGAAGCCCTTTTCATCTCCTCTTCAAGCATTACACTTCTACCCCAGTAATCATTATAATGACTTGTAAAACCATGTATGTATTTTGCACACTTTTGAATTTTATGGATATGAAACAATACATTATGTACTTTTATCTGGGACTTCTTTCACTCAGCATTATATTTATTAGATCCATCCATGTCAGTGCAAGTTGTTCATATATATTTATTTCTGTATACTGTTTCATTGATGAACTTTCCACAATATCCCAAATTCCATTCATTTGAACTTTTGAAAATTTCCAGTTTTGAGCTAGGTTGAACAGTGTTGCTGTGAACATTTTTGTACATATCTCTTGGAGAACACGCATTTTTTATTTCTGTTGGATGCATACTTAGGAGTGGGTTAGTTGGATCATAGCACAGATATATATTTAGCTTTATTAGTTCCTGTCATTTTTCCAAGTTGATTGCACCAAAATACACTCCCATCTTAGATGCACAAAAGTTCCCGTTGCTCCACATTCTTGCAAATATTTTGTATTTTTCAGCCTTTCATGTTATGCATACAAGTGACTGTGTAATGATAACACATTGTGACTGAAGAAGATTCTTCATTTCATATATTAATTGGCCACATGTTTATCCTCTTTTATGAAGTGTCTTTTCAAATGTTTTTTCCATTTTTCTCTGGGCTCTTTGTCCTTCTTATTAATTTGTAAAAGTTATTTCTATATTAAGGATATGAGATCCTTCTTGTATTTAAGCATTGTGAAAGTATTTTCTAGTGGGCTTGACTTGTATTTTCTCCGTGACGTCTTTTTTTTTTTTTTAATTTTATTCATAAATTTTTTATTTTTTTTAATTTTTTTTTATTATGGGTAAAAATCAAAATTCTCACAATACATACAAACATTTGCAAAATGATATATAAATATATATGCATATATGTGTATTTGCTTACAAAAATGTTATTTATATATATATATATATACATATATTTTAAAAGGTGCTTAGATTACCCAAAATATTACATGGAACCCACTGGGATTCCCATGTTGCCCACCTCCCACACCTCCCACCACATCCCACACAAACATCTCCCAGAGTGTGGCCCACACCCTCAATGAACTTACACATCCTGGAGCCTTGCCACCAACCATAGACCACAGTTCACACTGTAGACCACACTCTCTCCCACTCAGTTCTGAGTGGTGTGTGCTGATTTAAAATGGCCTACATCTGTTGCCACAACAGTACTCAGGAAAACCTCTAACTCCCAAAGAAGCCCCTGTATTTCAATTGCTCATCCCCTCCCTACCCCAAAAGTGTCAAGTGGCCACTGGCTCCACCTCATTGTTATAATTTCTTGCATTGCTAGAATCACCATATGTGAACAAGAGAATACCATCAAGTCCACTCTAGTCCATAGTTCTACCCCCAATCCTGGGGGACTGGAATGGTGATGTCCACTCAAACTCCAAGTGAGAGAGGGCTTATATCCCATGGATATGGTGGGTGGGATGATCCTGCCTGCAGATGCAGACCCTCTCCATTCCCTGGGATGGACGTTGCCCATCGTCGTCTCCTCACCAGGTGACTTGGATGAGTCCATTGAGCTGTAGGGTAGGAGTTGCAGCTCCACTGAGATTCCACGCACACCCGGCACATAGGTAGGTGGGAGGCTCCAGTCTCTGGAAGTATACCTAAAAACTCCAGCATCATATATAGGTTTGAATATGAGGGACTGGTGAACCATGTGCAGGGAGGACTTATTTGAGTCTAATTCTGTCACTCTCAGGAGCACAGATTCCAAAATAGAACACACTGATATGGCATCAGTCTCTGGGGTTATCCCCCCTTATATAGGACCAGGGTGTCTCCAGAGCTCTCAGGAACCCCACTGAGTGGGGTGATAGGCACTTAGATGTTCTATGAGCACCTAATGAGGTGTGCGTAAGAGTTACCTCTGGGATGACCTCCTGACTCTCTTTGAAGTCTCTTAGCCACTTGAACTCATTTGTCTTAACCATTTCCCCCTTTTATTCAAGGTCTTTTTCCATTTGTGTTGCCAGTTGGCACTTGGGAAAAGTTTTCAATTAGCAATAATCGCACCTCGGATAAACCTCATTGCCTACGATACTGCCACTGCGCAAAGCTGCCAGTTGGCACTTGGTATTAATCCCTCGTTGCCAGGGAAGCTCATCCCGGGAGTCATGTCCCACGTTGGGGGGAAGGTAATGCAATCATATGCTGAGTTTGGCTTAGAGAGAGGCCACATTTGAGCAACAAGGAGGCTCTCAGGTGGCAACCCTTAGGCACCCCACAACTGCAGGCTAAGTCTCATTTACAAGAGCAAAGACTCACAAGGGTAGTCATCAATAAAAAAAACACATCAGTGGGTCATCCTATTTTGACAGGCACTGTCCCTACACTCAGAGGACTATTGCTGCTCCCTTGGAGACTGTGGCAGAGCTCTCCAGGCTAGGAATTCAGATTCCCTCATTTATTGTGTGATTATCCACCCATCGTGACCATGCCCCATCCCCCGATCCTTTGAATGATTTTGTATATCTTTCATGTATATTCGGATGAACCAATCCCCACGAAATCCCCCCCAATAATCCCCCGCAGTACCCATTGTAACCCTTCTGTGATCCAAATCCTCCATGAATATTTAGTCCATAAAGTAATCAAATACATTTACTAGGAAAAAGAAACAAGTGTGATAAGCTTACATGCAAGAGACAAATATAAGGAAACTCAGGGGGAAAAAAAAAAGAGAGAGAAGGAAAAAAAACAAACAATCAAACAAAGAACAAAACAAAATAAAATATAATTAGTGGATTGGGACATTCAAAAAATGGGCAAAAAAGCAAAGGATATGCCTTTAAAATATATATTCATTTTTTTTCCTTTCTCCTTTCTCTTTTCCCCTTTTTCCTTCCCTTTATCACTGTGTTATCGGATGTCTGGTGTGCCATGACACCTTCCTCCTCTCAATCCCCATTGTCTCCCAATTTTTCATTTAATTTTCAAAGAAGTTTTAGGTCACAGCAAAGGCACACACGGAGTGCCGGAGACTCCCAGATACCAAACCACCCCCCCTTCCCCACCCCATATTAACTCCCCACCTTTTTTTTTTTGGTTGTTAGCATTGTTATAACTGTTATGCAGATAGCAAAATATAGCAACTAAACATTGTCAGTGATTTACAGTATAGTTTACAATTTAGATGATACAGTTTAATAATTTTGATGATATTTACCATGTCCTGTGTCCATTACTGAAAGGTAATGAAAAACCTTCCCCATGACCAGCAAACAACCCATTAGATCTTGACTGTTCCCTTCTCCCCAGCCCCCCAGGGCCCATGATACCCACCTCTCCTAACCCATGGAATGTCAAGATTCACAGTTACATGCCCTGGGGATTTGAACCAGCACTTCCTAATCCACCCACCCCCCAGTGCTGTACCACCAAACCCAGGAACACAACCACTCATCTGCCCCATCCCCGAACATGCAACCACACTCTATCCCTTTACCATAGATAATGTCCATATGGGAGATGGCTCAAAGCCTGCTCTTCTCTTACTCTCCTTTGTTAACCTATCTTTCAGACAATGGTTCTCAGAGACTGCTCACTTTCCTCAGTTCAGATCAGTGAGGTCATATACTGTTCATCCTTCAGTGCCTCGCTTGCTTCACTCAACATAAGGTCTTCAAGATTCATCCACGTTATTCCATGTGTTAGCACTTTGTTCCTTCTTACCGCTGAGTAATATTCCATTGTATGTATGTGCCACATTTTGCTTATCCATTCGTCTGTTGATGGGCACCGGGGCTGATTCCAACTTTTGGCAATGGTGAACAATGCCGCTATGAACATTGGTGTGCATATATCTGTTTGTATTTTTGTTTTCAGTCCTTCTGAGTATATACCCAGCAGTGGAATTGCTGGATCATACGGAAGATCTATTGCTAGTTTTCTGAGGAACCGCCAAACTGTCCTCCACGGTGGCTGGACCATACCGCAGTCCCACCAGCAGTGGATGAGGGTTCCTATTCTTCCACATCCTCTCCAACATTTAGTGTCTCCTGTTTTTTTAATAGCTGCCATTCTGATGGGTGTAAGATGGTATCTCATTGTAGTTTTGATTTGCATTTCCCTGATAGCAAGTGATGTTGAGCATTTTTTCATGTGCTTTTTAGCCATTTGTATTTCTTCCTTGGAGAAGTGTCTTTTCAGGTCACTTGCCCATTTTTTATATGGGTTGTTTGTCCTTTTATTTTCGAGGTGAAGGATTTCTTTTTATATGCAGGATGTTAGGCTCCTATCAGATATATGGTTGCCGAATATTTTTTCCCATTGAGTAGGTTGCCTTTTTATTTTCTTAATAACATCCTTAGAGGTGCAGAAGTTTTTAATTTTGAGGAGATCCCATTTATCAATTTTTTCTCTTGCTGCTCGTGCTTTGGCTGTGAAGTTCATGAAACCATTTCCTATTACAAGGTCCTGTAGATTCTTCCCTACATTATCTTCCAAGGTTTTTATGGTTTTGGCTCTTATATTTAGATCTTTGATCCATCTTGAGTTGATTTTTGTATAAGGTGTGAGATGGTATTCTTCTCTCATTCTTTTGGATATGGATATCCAGTTCTCCAAGCACCACTTGTTAAAGAGGCCACTCTCTCCCAGCTGAGTGGGTTTCGTGGCCTTGTCAAATATCAGATGACTGTATATGTGAGGATCTATATCAGAACTCTCAATCCGGTTCCATTGGTCAGTAGGTCTATCCTTGTGCCAATACCACGCAGTTTTGATCACTGTTGCTTAAGTATGTTTTAAAGTCAGGTAATGTGATACCTCCAACTTCATTTTACTTTTTCAATATATCTTTCGCAATTCGGGGCCTCTTGCCCCCCCAAATATATTTTGTGGTTAGTTTTTCCAGTTCTTTAAAAAAACACAGTGTTGATTTTTATTGGGATTGCATTAAATCTGTAGATTAGTTTGGGTAGGATAGACATCTTGATGATGTTTATTCTTCCCATCCATGAACAGGGAATATTTTTCCATTTATTTAAGTCTTCTTTGATTTCCTTTAACAGTGTTGTGTAGTTTTCTGTATATAAGTCCTTTATATCTTTAGTTAAATTTATTCCTAGGTATTTCATTCTTTTGTTTACTATTGTAAATGGTATTTTTTTTCCTGATTTCCTCCTCAGTTTGCTGGTTATTGGTGTACAGAAATGCTACTGATTTTTGAGCGTTGCTCTTATAGCCTGTGACATTGCTGAACTCCTTTATAAGTTATAGAAGCCTTGTTGTCGATTTCTCAGGGCTTTCTATGTATAGGATCATGTCATCTGCAAATAATGAAATTTTTACTTCTTCTTTTCCAATCTGGATGCCTTTTATGTCCTTTTCTTGTCTCAGTGCTCGTGCAAGTACTTCTAAGACAATGTTAAATAGGAGCGGTGATAGTGGGCATCCTTGTCTTGTTCCCGATCTCAGAGGGAAGGCTTTTAGGATTTCACCGTTGAAAATGATGTTAGCTTTGGGTTTTTCATATATACCCTTTATCATTTTCAGAAAGTTTCCATCTATTCCTATCTTTTGTAGTGTTTTTATGAGGAAAGAGTGCTGTATTTTGTCGAATGCTTTTTCTGCATCTATAGAGATGATCATGTGATTTTTTTCTTTCAGTTTGTTTATGTGGTGTATTACATTGATTGATTTTCTTATATTGAACCATCCTTGCATACCTGGGATGAAACCCACTTGGTCATGGTGTATAATCCTTTTGATATGTTGTTGAATGCGATTAGCAAGTATTTTGTTAAGGATTTTAGCATCTAGGTTCATTAGAGAAATTGGTCTGTAATTTTCCTTTCTTGTGGTATCTTTATTTGGTTTTGGTATTAGGGTAATGTTGGCATCATAGAATGAGTTATGTAGTGTTCCTTCTACTTCTATTTTTTGGAAGAGCTTAAGTAGAATTGGTGTTAGCTCTTTCCGGAATGTTTGGTAGAATTCAGCTGTGAAGCCATCTGGTCCTGGACCCTTCTTAGTTGGGAGGTTTTTAATGACTGAGTCTATCTCTTTGCTTGTAATTGGGCTGTTGAGTTCATCTATTTCTTCTTTCATCAATGTCAGCTGTTTGTGAGTTTCTAGAAACTTGTTCATTTCCTCTAAATTGTCATTCTTGTTGGCATATAATTTTTCAAAGTATCCTCTTATGATACTCTTTATTTCTGTGGCGTCAGTAGTGATATCACCTTGCTCATTCCTTATTTTATGTATTTGCATCTGTTCTCTCTTTTTCTTTGTTAGTCTGGCTAAGGGTTTGTCAATTTTGTTGATATTCTCGAAGAACTAGGTTTTGGTTTTGTTTATTGTTTCCAATGCTTTCTTATTCTCTATTTCATTTAGTTCTGCTCTAATCTTTGTTATTTCCTGTATTCTATGTCCTTTAGGTTTAGTTTGTTGTTGTTTTTCCAATTCCTCCAAGTGTGCAGTTAGGTCTTCAATTTTAGCTCTTTCTTCTTTTTTAATATATGAATTTATGGCTATGAACTTCCCTCTCAGGACTGCTTTCACTGCATCCCATAGGTTTTGATATGTTGTGTTGTTGTTTTCATTAGTTTCAAGGTAGTTACTGATTTCTTTTGAAATTTCCTCTTTGACTCACTGTTTGTCTAAGAGTGTGTTGTTTAACTTCCATATCCTTGTGCCTAACCTGTTTCTCTGGCCCTTATTGATTTCCAACTTCATTCCGTTGTGGTCAGAGAAATTACTTTGTATAATCTCAATCTTTCTGAATTCATTGAGTGTTGTTTTGGGGCCTAGCATGTGGTCTATTTTGGAGTATGTTCCATGTGCACTGGAGAAGAATGTAAATCCCGCTGTATTTGGGTGTAG
>JAKSZT010053887.1:103525070-103578395 GCA_026826555.1 Tolypeutes matacus | reverse complement strand
TAGAAGCCTTGTTGTCGATTTCTCAGGGCTTTCTATGTATAGGATCATGTCATCTGCAAATAATGAAATTTTTACTTCTTCTTTTCCAATCTGGATGCCTTTTATGTCCTTTTCTTGTCTCAGTGCTCGTGCAAGTACTTCTAAGACAATGTTAAATAGGAGCGGTGATAGTGGGCATCCTTGTCTTGTTCCCGATCTCAGAGGGAAGGCTTTTAGGATTTCACCGTTGAAAATGATGTTAGCTTTGGGTTTTTCATATATACCCTTTATCATTTTCAGAAAGTTTCCATCTATTCCTATCTTTTGTAGTGTTTTTATGAGGAAAGAGTGCTGTATTTTGTCGAATGCTTTTTCGGCATCTATAGAGATGATCATGTGATTTTTTTCTTTCAGTTTGTTTATGTGGTGTATTACATTGATTGATTTTCTTATATTGAACCATCCTTGCATACCTGGGATGAAACCCACTTGGTCATGATGTATAATCCTTTTGATATGTTGTTGAATGCGATTAGCAAGTATTTTGTTAAGGATTTTAGCATCTAGGTTCATTAGAGAAATTGGTCTGTAATTTTCCTTTCTTGTGGTATCTTTATTTGGTTTTGGTATTAGGGTAATGTTGGCATCATAGAATGAGTTAGGTAGTATTCCTTCTACTTCTATTTTTTGGAAGAGCTTAAGTAGAATTGGTGTTAGCTCTTTCCGGAATGTTTGGTAGAATTCAGCTGTGAAGCCATCTGGTCCTGGACTCTTCTTAGTTGGGAGGTTTTTAATGACTGAGTCTATCTCTTTACTTGTAATTGGGCTGTTGAGTTCATCTATTTCTTCTTTCATCAATGTCGGCTGTTTGTGGGTTTCTAGAAACTTGTCCATTTCCTCTAAATTGTCATTCTTGTTGGCATATAATTTTTCAAAGTATCCTTTTATGATACTCTTTATTTCTGTGGGGTCAGTAGTGATATCACCTTGCTCATTCCTTATTTTATGTATTTGCATCTGTTCTCTCTTTTTCTTTGTTAGTCTGGCTAAGGGTTTGTCAATTTTGTTGATATTCTCGAAGAACCAGCTTTTGGTTTTGTTTATTGTTTCCAGTGCTTTCTTATTCTCTATTTCATTTAGTTCTGCTCTAATCTTGGTTATTTCCTGTTTTCTACTTCCTTTAGGTTTAGTTTGTTGTTGTTTTTCCAATTCCTCCAAGTGTGTAGTTAGGTCTTCAATTTTAGCTCTTTCTTCTTTTTTAATATATGAATTTATGGCTATGAACTTCCCTCTCAGGACTGCTTTCGCTGCATCCCATAGGTTTTGATATGTTGTGTTGTTGTTTTCATTAGTTTCAAGGTAGTTACTGATTTCTTTTGAAATTTCCTCTTTGACCCACTGTTTGTCTAAGAGTGTGTTGTTTAACTTCCATATCCTTGTGCCTAACCTGTTTCTCTGGCCCTTATTGATTTCCAACTTCATTCCGTTGTGGTCAGAGAAATTACTTTGTATAATCTCAATCTTTCTGAATTCATTGAGTGTTGTTTTGGGGCCTAGCATGTGGTCTATTTTGGAGTATGTTCCATGTGCACTGGAGAAGAATGTAAATCCCGCTGTATTTGGGTGTAGAGTTCTGTATATGTCGATTAAGTCCAAATCTTCTGATGTATTGTTGAGTGCCTTAGTTCCTTTATTAATTCTCTGCCTAGATGTTCTGTCTAATGATGATAGTGGTGTGTTGAAGTCCCCTGCTATAATTGTAGAGGAATTTATTTCTCCTCTTAGTTTTTCCAGAGTTTGCCGCACGTATTTTGAGGCACCTCGATTAGGTACGTAAATGTTGATGATTGTTCTCTCTTCTTGAGGGATTACTCCTTTTACTAATATGTAATGTCCATCTTTGTCTCTTACAATAGTTTTGCATTTAAAGTCTATTTTGTCTAATATTAGAATAGCTACTCTTGCCCTTTTTTGGCTATTGTTGGCTTGTAAAATGGTTTTCCAGCCATTCACTTTCAGCCTCCTTGTATACCTGGGCCGAAGGTGGGTTTCTTGTAGACAGGATATAGATGGATCATATTTTCTTATCCATTCTGCCAATCTGTGTCTTTTGATTGGTGAATTTAATCCATTAACATTCAGTGTTATTACTCGTAACGAATTTCTTACTTCAGTCATTTTTTCTTTCAGTTAACGTACGTCATTTGTTGTTTTGTTTCTCTTTTTGAGTTTTCAGTTGTTTTTAAACTCTCCTCCAACTCTCTCTCCTTTGTTTTTTTCCTTTCAACTTGTAGAGATTCCTTGAGTATTTCTTGAAGTGCTGGTTTCTTCTTGACATACTCTCTTAATTGCTGTTTATCTGTGAATATTTTGAACTCTCCATCATTTTTGAATGCCAATTTTGCTGGATAGAGAATTCGTGGCTGGAAGTTTTTTTCTTTTAGTGTTTTGACTATGTCATACCACTGTCTTCTTGCCTCCATGGTTTCAGCCGAGAAATCAGCACTTAATCTTATTGTGCTTCCCTTGTATGTGATGGTTCTCTTTTCTCTTGCTGCCTTGAGTATTTTCTCTTTGTCTTGAGCATTGGACAATTTGACAAGTATATGTCTTGGAGTTGGCCTTTTGGAATTTATACTATTTGGGGTGCGCTGTGCTTCTTGGATCTGCACATCCATCTCTCTCAATAGAGCTGGGAAGTTTTCAGCCATAACTTCCTTCAACACTCCTTCTGTTCCCTTTCCGTTCTCTTCTCCATCTGGGATGCCCATAATGCGTATGTTTGTGCGTCTTGCATTATCGGTTAATTCCCTGAGACCATACTGGATTTTTTCTATCTTTTTTTCTATCTTTTCTACAGTCTCTTTGATTTCAACTGTATTGTCTTCCATATCACTAATTCTTTCCTCTGCCTGTTCAATTCTGCTGCCATGTGAGTCCAGTGTCTTTTTCATTTCTTGACTTGTGTCTTTGTTCGCCATCATATCCATTACCTTTTTAGGTGTGTTAGCTATTTTTCAGTATGTTCTCCCAGTGTCTTCTTTATATCCTTAATCTCTTGCTTCAGTTCTTTAAGTTGGTCCATGATATTTGTTTGGATAGCTTTGATTAGTTGTTCGATGTACTGCATTGCTTCCTGGTTTTTATTTTGTGCACTGGACTGGCCCATGTTTTCCAGTTTCTCAGAGTCATTTGTATTTTTCTGTTGCCCTCTGGTCATCATATTATCTTGATGGGTTTGTTCAGTTGATTAGCTTTTCTCTATGCTCTAGAATTTTATTTAGCTGTTGGTTCGGCGTGTGAGTTAAGTTTTCTCTTTGGCAGTTTTTCTTCTTATTTTATTTCCTTGCTTCTTTCTATGTTCCCTTGAAGGCAAAAGGTTAGGGCCAGAGGAATCAAAAGATGTAAGGAAGACAGAAGGATAATAGAAATATTGATAAAAGTTAGAAGAGGGGCAAAATGAGACTTAATGAGATGAATATTTAACTTGTGTAGGCAGTGTAGAGTACTAGGAAAAAATATGGAGTTCCTACAATGGACTGGGAAAACAAATGGAGGAATGTATATATATATAGTGATTTAGAAGGCTAGAATTATGAGGAGGTAGAGAAATAGTAGAGAAAGGTCTGAAAGGAAAAAGTTAATTCTAATAAAAAAAAAGAAAAAAGAAGAAGAAGAAAACAAAATAGATGGGATAGAAATTGTCACCCTTAAGTTGTGGGCCTATGAAAAAATGTTGTCTCTAAGAGCCACAACAGAAAACAGAAGGCAGAAAGATGCAGGAAGGATAAGCGATAGTTTGTAATACAGAATCAATGTATACAGCAAGTGGGAAATTACTGAATAAGAAGCCCAGCAAATAAGCGACCAGCTGGCAGCACCTATTTAAAAAAAAAAATAGAAGGGAAAAGGAAGGGGGAGGAAAACGGGAATAATAGGAATAGACCAGAAAGTAACAGAGAGAAACCAAAGATCCACACAGGCAAGCAGTCAAACAGAGCTAAGGGGGTTCAATGATTCCCCTAGGGTCCACGTGGATCCTTCCTGCCTACTTGTGTTTATCAATGACTTTCTCCACAGGGTTCTATATGCAAGTCCTGAAGGAGCTTTTAGCTATTAAACTAAATTAAAAAGAATTTATTTTTCATTTGTTGAGGTGACCTCACTTTTTTTTTTTTTTTTTTTTTTTTAGCCAAATGCAGGACCCAGAATAATCCTCCTCTAGACCAACCCCCTTACGGAAGGGACCCTAGCTGGGCCCGTGGAAATTAATCAAGCACGTCCCACTTTCCGGACTCCCCAGGTTAGCTGAAGCTCTGATGTTAGTCAGTGAGGAGTGCTAAAGTCGGCGGATTCCGCCCCTTCTGGCGCCGAGCTCCAGCGTCACCGGGCTGCTCAGTAAATCAGTTTGAGTGCAGATTCGCGTCTGCTCTCAGCCTAATGCTGCTTCAGGTTGGCTTATCTGCTCCCCAATGCTATGGGGCGGTGCAGGCAGCCAGATCAATGTCTAAAAATATAAAATACCCTTCCCTGTCTTCCAACAGAACCCTCCCTTTTTTGGGAAGTGTCCCTTCCTCCTGGCTCCGCAGCGGCCCGGGTCTTATCCCTGGGTGGCTAGGGAAATCAGCTGCGTTTTCTGACCAAAACCCCCCCTCCGGTTCACCGGGCGCTGATTAGCTCACCTGCTCTGCCCACACAAGGTCCAAGGGGTGCCAGGCATCCAGATCCCCAGAAAATTAAACTTTTTTCGCCCCGCCCATTGCTACAAATGGCCGTTTTATTTTTTTTTTCCCTAACCGCGGGGCTCAGCCGCCTGTGCCAACCTCCACCGGCAGCCTCAAAACTCACGAATCTCCACCGTTCAGTCCACGCCACCGATCCATGCAGATAGATGTCCCAAGCTTCTCACTCCACGCGTGCACAGCACAGACCCCCAGGCAGGACCCCGTCCACAATCCGCCTTGCTCTGGGAGCTTGCAGTGTGCGCCCTCCTACAGTAACGCCATCTTGGCCCCTCTCCTCCGTGATGTCTTTTGAGGACTAAAATTTCTTAATTTTTCTTTTATGTTTAGCACTGTTTCAAACAAATCAATTTTATTCATACTTATTAATAAAGCATAAATCCATCCAAACTGTACAATCTGTACACTCACATATTTCTGCATTTATCACTTCAATCATCTAAGAGTGCTTTCATTATTCCCATAATAATAACAATAATAAACAAAACACAAACAAAATTCATCACCTCAATCTCTCTATGCTTGTCCTGCTATACATAGCTGCTATTCTTTTTCCTTCTCTCTAGAATATTTTTATTTCTATTTTGTAAAAACAGTCTTATATATGCAATAACACCCACACTCGTGTTTTACATGAGATTTCACTATCTTATTCAGTCCCACATTACAGTTTTTTGCTTTCCTTTTAGTAATATACATGACCTTAAGCTTTCCCTTTCAACCATTGTCATACCCATATAATGGCCCTGCTAGTTACAAACATTATGATGCATTTTCACCATTTCTATTCATTTCCAAAGAGTTACCAACAAACTTTTTACCAGTTCTGCACAGATTAACCCCCAGCTTTCCATTCTCTGCCTTGATTCTATTTTCTGGTGATCTAAGTTCTAATTATTAACTCTGTGAGATTACATTTCATATTTAGTTCATGATAGTGCAATCATACAGTTTTAGTCCTTTTGTGTCTGGCTTGCTTCACTCAACATAATGTCCTCCAGATTCATCCATGTTGTCATATGCTTCATGACTTCATTTCTTCTTAATGTTGAATAATATTCCATCACGTGTATATACCACAAATTATTCATCTCTTCATCAGTTGATGGACACCTGGGTTGTTTCCAACTTTTGGCTATCATGAATGCTGCTATGAACTTCAGTGAGAAGACATCTGTTCATGTCACTGCAATAATGGTATTGCAGGGTCATATGGCAAGTTTATATTCCACTTCCTTAGGAGCTGTTAAACAGTCTCCACAGTGGCTGTACCATTCTACATTCCTACCAACATTGAATAAGTGTTCCTATCTCTCCACGTCCTCTCTAACATTTACACTTTTCTGACTTTTTAATAGCGGCCAGTCCAATAGGTGGGAAGTGAAATCTCATTGTAGTTTTGATTTGCATTTCCTTAATAGCTAGTGATGTTGTACATTTTTTTCATGTGTTTCCTTGACATTTATATTTCTGCTTTAGACAATTGTCTTTTCAAGTTTTTTGCCCATTTTTTAATTGGGTGGCTTGTCTTTTTATTATTGAGTTGTATGATGTCTTTATATATCATGAATATTAAATGCTTATGGGATATGTGTTTGCCAGATATTTTCTTCCATTGAATTAGTTGCCTTTTCAACCTTTTGACAAAGTCCTTTGAGGTGTAAAAGTGTTTAATTTTGACGATGCCCCATTTATCTATTTTCTCTTTTGGTGCTTGTGTTTAAGAAACTACCACCTGCCACAAGATCTTGGAGATGTTTTCCTACATTTTCTTCTCAGAGTTTTATGGTTGTCACTTTTACATTTATGTCCTTGATCCATTTTGAATTAATTTTTGTGTAAGGTGTGAGATAGGGGTCCTCTTTCTTTCTTTTGGACATGGATATCCTGTTCTCCCTGCACCATTTTTTTAAATAGACTGTTCTGACCCAGCTTGGAGGACTTGACAGCCTTGTCAAAAATCACTTGACTGTAGATGTGAGGGTCTATTTCTGAGTTCTCAGTTCAGTTCCATTGGTCAATGTATCTGCCTTTATGCCAGTACCATGCTTTTTTTTTTTTTTTACCACTGTAGCTAAAGAATATGCTCCAGCGCCTTACCTCCTAAGGAAGTTGAATATAAACTTGCCATGTGACCCTGCAATACCATTATTGCAGTGAGAAGTCTGGAAATGAGAATCCTCCAACTTTGTTCTTCTTTTTAAGCCATTTTTGGCCATTCAGGGCTCCTTACCCCTCCAAATAAATTTGATAATTCCATTTCTGAAAGAAAAGCTGAATGGATTTTTAATGGAATTGCACTGAATATGTAAATCAGTATGGGTAGAATTAACATCTTAATGATATTTGGTCTTCCAATCTGTGAACTCAGAAAGCCCACTTAAGTCTTTTTTATTTCTTTTAGCAATGTTTTCTGCATATGGGTCCTTTATGTCCTTGGTTAAGTTTATTCCAAACTATTTGATTGTTTTACTTGTGTTATTTTCTGAATTTTTTCTGATTTAATTCTGAAATTTTTTCTGATTTCCTCCTCAGCTTGCACATCAGTAGTGTATAGAAGCGCTATTAATTTTTGTGTATTAATTTTGTATCCTGACACTTTGATAAACTTGTCTATTAGTTCTAGTAGATTTGTTGTGGATTTTTCAGATGACTCTAGATTTAAGATTATATCCTCAGTGAATTGTGGAAGTTTTACTTTCTTCCTTTACTATTTGGGTCCCTTTTATTATTTTATCTAGCCTAATTACTCTAGCTAGAACTTCTAGCACAATATTGAATAACAATGCTGACAGTGGGCATACTTGTCTTGTTCCTGATCTCAGCATGACAACTTTCAATCTTTCCCTTTTGAGCACAATGCTAGCTGTATGTTTTTCATATATCACTTTACCATATTGAGAAAGCTTCCTTCTATTACTATCATTTGGAGTGTTTTTTTAATCAAGAAAGCATGCTGTGTTTTCTCAAATGCCTTTTCTGCATCAATCAAGAGGATCATGTGATTTTCTTCTTCAATTTATCAATGCGGCTTATTACACTAATTGATTTTCTTGTGTTGAACCATGTTTGCATAACTTGAATAAAACCCACTTGATCGTGATATATAATTCTTTGAATGTGATTTTAGATTCAGATCGCAGTATCTAGTTGAGAATTCTTTGCATCTATATTCATTTGCGATATTGTCTGTAATTTTCTTTTTTCATAGTATATTTATCAGATTTTTAAAAAATTTTAGACAAAACAATTCTATTGATACATATGAATAGAGCATAAATCCATTCAAAGTGTAAGATCAATGGTATTCAATATAATCACATATTTTGTACATTTATCACTTCAAATATTCTTAGCGTACTTTAATTATTCCAATTATAATAATAATGAAAAACTCATCACTTCTCAATCTCTCTATGCTTCCCCTGCTGTAAATAGCTGCTGTACTTTTTCCTTCTCCCTAGTTATTTTTATTTATCTTTGATAAAAAGAGTCTTATATACACAATATCATCCATATTTGTGTTTAACATGAGGTTTCATTATCTTATACCGTCCTATTAGGGTGATGTTGATATCATAGAATGAGTTTGGTAGCATTCTTTCCTGTTCAGTTTTTTAGAAAAGCTTGAACAAGACTGGTATTAGATCGCCTTTGAATGATTGGTAGAATTCACCTGTGAAGCCATCTGGTCCTGGGCTTTTCATCTGTGGGAGGTTTTTGATGGCTGTTTCAATCTCTTCACTTGTGATTGGTTTGTTGAGGTCTTCTATTTTTTCTAAGGTCAGTAATAGGTGGTTTGTGTGTTTCTCAGAATTTGTCCATCTCATCTATATTTTCTAGTTTTTTTTACATACAGTTGTTCATAGTATCCTCTTTCAATCTTTCTTATTTCTGCAAGGTCAGTGGTAATGTTTCCCCTCTCATTTCTGATTTTCATTTATTTCCAACTTTTTTTTTCATGTTTTATCAGTCTAGCTAAGGGTTTGTTGAATTTGTTGAACTTCTCAGAGAAACAACTTTTGATTTTGTTGATTCTCTCTTATTTTTTTGTTCTTGATTTCATTTATTTCTGCCCTGATCGTTACTATTTCTTCTCTTTGGCTTGGTTTGGGATGATTTTGCTGGCCTTTTTATATTTCCTCCAAGTGTGCAGTTAGATATTCAATTTTAGTTCTATCTCTCTTTTTATTATTTTTTTAAGGTACCAGAGCTGGGGATTGAACCCTGGACCTCATATGTGGGAAGGAGTTGCTCAACCATTTGGGCTACATCAGCCCCTGTAAACTGATCTGTTAATCGGGGCATGATTGAGTTATGATTGGGGCGTTGACTGGGCCACATCAGTAGGGTGTTGAGCCCCACCCCTTGGTGGGTGGGGATTCAAATATAAAGGGCATGGCAAGAACAGAGTTGAAGCCATTTTTTTGAGAAGCAGTTTTGATGATAGAGTTTTGATGTTGGAAAGAAGGCCCCAGGAGAAGAGAAGTGAGCCATTTGCCTGATAGTCTACAGCTGACCGTGGAGGAACCAGAAGAACTAAGCCCAGAGAGAAATGCAGCCCAAGGAAGAGAGGAACCCAAGAAGCCTGAACCCTGGCAAATGTCGGCAGCTGTCTTGCTCCAACACGTGGCAATGGACTTTGGTGAGAGAAGAAACAACGCTTATTGGCCTGGTATCTGTGGAATTCTACCCCAAATAAATACTCTTTATAAAGACCAACCCATTTTTAGTATTTCACATTAGCACCCCTTTGACTAATACAGCTCCCATCTTTTTTCTTTTTTAATGTAATCATTTGGAGCTATAAATTTCCCTTTCAGATGTCCCATAGGTTTGTATATGTTTCATTCTCATTTTCATTCAACTCCAGATATATGCTGAATTCTCTTACAATATTTTCGTTTGACCCACTGTTGCATTTCTCTAATAGCTAGGTGGAAAGCATCTTTTCATGTGCTTTTTAACCATTTGTATTTCCTATTTGGAATGATGTCTTTTCATGTCTTTTGCCCTTTTTGCCATTTTGTCTGTCTTTTTATTCTTGAGTTGTAGGATGTCTTTATATATTTTGGATATTAAGACCTTATTGATAAGTGATTGCTAAATATTTTCTTCCATTGTGTAGGCTGCTTTCTTGACCAGGTCCTTTCAAGCAGAAATGATTTGATTGTGATGAGATTCCATTGATCTATTTTTTCTTTCATTGCATGTGCTTTGAGTGTAAAGTCTAAGAAGCTGTTGCCTGCACAAGATCTGAAGATGCTTCCCCACATTTTCCTCTATGAATTTTCTGGTCCTTGCTTTATCTTCATGTCTTTGTTTGTTTTCAGTTGTTTTTGTTTAACATATTAGGGGTAAGGTGTGAGAGGATGAAAAGGCAGCAGGCTTAATGGGAAAAAAAAATTGCATATCACATATCCTATAAGAGTTTAATATCCTTGAAATACAAAGAAATTCTACAACTCAACACTAAAACCACAAATGACCCAATTAAAAATGGGCAAAAGACTTAATTTAACAAAGTTCCCACACACATGCAAAGTGTTACTAATAGGGAAGCAATTAGTGGTATGTGAAGGAAATTGTGGGATTAATCTTTCCTTTTCTATCTCCCAGGAAGAAGGAAAAAATGTTCTTATATAAAGGACATGTACATGGATGTTCATAATATCTTTAGGGCATAATACCCCAAACTTAAAGGACCAAAATATCCACCAAGCAGAACACGAATAAACATTTTGTAATATAGTCATTCAATGACAATGGACATAATGGTAAAAAATGAGAGAAGTGCTGATCCACTAAACAAGAATGAGCCTCAAGTCAATATTTTGAGCAAACAATGCATGCATCAAAATGTAAATTCCAATTTATTGCATTTTTATGAATTGCAAGATGTGGCAAAACTGAAATATGGTTACAGAAAATCAGAATAGGAGTATGTTGGAGGTGGATATTGAGTGAAGTGTACAAGAATTATTTTCCAGATTACTGAAAATAATTCCTATCTTCATAGGGTGATTGGATACTGTAGGGGAAGGGGAAGAAAGACTTGAAAACTTTGATGTCATTCAGTTAAGATCAATACATTAACCGTATTTAAATTTTACATCAATTTTAAACAATAAGAGAGAAAAAGAGAAGACTGCTCATGAGAGTGTAATGGAGATAAGAACATTTTATTTTCAGTATCTTTCCCCCAATGATCACCCCACTGATGAGCAGCAGGGCTGTCAGTTGCTTGTGGATTCCAGGCAGAATGTTGGGGAGTTCTCCAGGGTTTGTTGTGGATACAGGATTACTGGGCAGAGTCCTGTGGTGGCATCATTGTCATGGAGGGCATGTAGTGCTCTGTGGAGCTTGTCTTTTGGAAGATCCTGTGGACTCTTTGAGAGGTGGTGATGGAGAGCAATGACACTAGTCCATACCTCCCATTCCACAGCCTCCAGTGGGACACAGGGGCATTTCAATCTTTCTTCAGCATTTTGGTGGTATTTCTATTGTAAAGACTTGAGCAATCTGTTAGAACCCAACTTCATAAAAAATGTGAAAAGCAGCTTGCAGACACACTAGCTACCCTGATTAACAAGAAATGTCAACTTTTTGGTAAGATGAGTGCTGCTCACAAGAGGTATGTAGAGAATAAATCGTCTTTAGTGGATGATAGGCTAAAGACAGTGTCTTTAAAAATGCCCAGCCTTATTGACACCTACAGAAAGGCTAAGGGAACGACAGCAATGTTGATGGAGGAATTTACTTCAGTGGTCCTAGAACTAAAGGAAGAGAGATCCAACTGTTTCAAACAAGAAGTGTTATAACCCAGGAGATCGACCACACTTAGACTTTAACCACTTTTATGAAGTTTATTGAGCTAAGCCCGCGGGTGTCTGCAGCACCTCTCATGTAGGAGAGAGAACTGCAGCCCCCAGGTTTTAAAATGGCTCCCTTTTATAGGGGGTTGCTGATGCAGTTTGCAAGCAAGCAGGATGTACAGAAGCGGATTTTGGCAGTTAGCTAGCTTTTGCACAGAATGCCCTGATAGCCTGGGGCATAGCTGCAGGGTTGAGATGTCCTTGCAGGATTGTTCAAGGGAGGGGAGGTTGTGTGCTTGTTTGTCCTTGCAAGATTGTTCAAGGGAGGGGAGGTTGTGTGCTTTTTAGATAGAACACTTAGGGACAGTGGAAAATTTTCTTCTCTACGTTACTCTGATTTTGGTTGCCATAAAGGCCTATGAATAGGCTAATTTAGGGTTCAACATTCCCCACTTCTCTTCTTAGTGGGTCAAATCATTGACTCATCATAGTGGTCTCCAGTTTTTGGCAGGTGTTGGTAGAGTTGGGCTAATACCATTAGTTTGACCGATTGGACTCTGTCCTTGACAAAAGCTACAAGCCTATTGATAATGATAGGTCCGCAAGTGAGACCCAAAAGTAACAGTATGAGAGGGCCTACTAGGGCTGAAATTAAAGTAGTCAGCCATGGAGACCAATTGAAAAGGTTCTGAAACCAAGATTCAGAGGATTGTTCTTCTAGATCTTTCTCTCTCTGAGTCTTTTTTGCAGTTCTTGCATTGATTGTTTAATAATTCCTGAATGGTTTATATAAAAACAGCAGGCTTCTCCGAGGGCGGCACATAAGCCACCCTGTTTCAGAAACAGTAAATCTAGTCTTCTTTTGTTCTGTATAGCTACTTTTACTAAAAAGTCAACTTGTTTTTCAAGATACTGTACTTGGGTCTGAAGGAGAGCGATATCAGCAGAGAAAATAGCTGAAAGTTTTTTAATACCAATATCAGAGGTAATCATGGCCGCAGCTCCTATGGCTGCTGAACCTGCAATCCTTAAGGTGGCTAACATAGGGATTAGAATTGGAGTTTTTTTTTGCAGTCTAAAATGTTGATCCTGAGCTAGGAAGTGGGCAGTACCTGAGGGCCCAGCATATAGGTAAACCTGGGGAATTATATAAACACCAATACATATGTTAGAAGCATTATTAGGGGCAATACAGTGGGTGATACCAGATGAGCAGGCAAACCAGGTACCATTGGGGGTGATTAAAGTTCAAGTGGATCCTGAAGCAGTAAGGGGGACAGTGTTCAGGCAATTGTCCTTATAAGGTGAGTTGTCCATGGAGTAGCTGCTGCTGGTGAAACAGATCCCTTGTCCTTGGAGATTGCTGAGGGTGAGTTTTCTCTGATGAGAACAATCAGACAGGATACCAGTCCCAAAGTTGTCGGCATCGGTGTAGGAGACGTTTTGGGGGGCTATTTCTCCCGTTAGGTTGGCACCAATCCCCACATAGTATGGTGGTGCCGGATCGACGCAGAGCCAACACTCAGTGGTGATGGCCGGCTGAGTTTCATTCAGAAGGGAGAAAACAGAGTCTAGCATAGTTAGCAAAGAATTACTAAAGGAGTTTAATGGGTGCGATGACGCTAGGAGTTGGGGATTATGGGAGGTGGTTTTCTATAGATTATTTTAAAAGGGGTTAAATGTTTCAAATAAGGGGTACATCTGGTTTTTAGTAAGGCGAAAGGGAGAAGACTTACCCAACTCTCTCCAGTCTCCAATTTTAATTTAAAGTCTTTAAAGTTCTATTCATCCTCTCTGAGCTCTGAGGCCTGTAAATGCAATGTAATTTCCAATTTATTTTAAGTGCCTCAGCTAGACTTTTGGATATTTTAGCTATGAAAGCTGGGCCATTGTCAGACCCCAATGCCAAGGGTAAGCCAAATCATAGGAGGATTCCTGTCGGGAGGTGCCTGGCGACTATATTGGCAGTTTCATGCTTGGTGGCAAAAGCTTCAGTCCATCCGGAGTAAGTATTTATAAAGACCAGGATATATTTATAGCCATATTTGCTTTTTCTAATTTCAGTAAAATTTAATTCTCAATGTTCCCCTGGATCATGGCCTCTGATTCGGACCCCTACACTGCGAGAGATTGGGGGCCCTGGGTTGACCTGAGCGCATGGTGAGCAACGGGTTACCTCTGAGTTGGCAATGGTCTTCAAATTTGGAACACAGAAATGTTTATTAATTAGAGCCATTAATTTTGAGGTACCAAGGTGAGTGCTATAATGGAGGTCCCGAACTAGGGCAATGCCTAATGCTTTTGGCAGCAGCAGGCGCCCGTCGGGCAATCGTTGCCAAAATCTAGCCTTAGTGGTACAATTTTGTTTTTGTCTTAATTCTTGTTTTTTTTTTTTTTTTTGGTAATAGCTAGGAGAAGTAGGTAGGGCTCGTTGGGGAAGAAGTGGCAAAATTTTGAGTGGTTTCACTTTTTTTAACGCTACCTGCTTCGCAGTCAGGTTTGCAAGATCATTCCCTTTCTTGGTGCGTCTTGGTTGGGTCTCACGCCCTTTGCAATGGATAATGGCTACCTTCTTAAGTTTTTATATAGCTGCTAAAAGAGCTAAAATCTCTTGCTTATTTTTTATTTTTTTTTCAGCCGATGTTAAAAGTCCTCTTTCCTGGTAGAGGGTTCCATGTAACAGGGCAGTTGTAAATGCATACCGGTTGTCAGTATAGATATTGACTTTCCTGCCTTTTGCCCAGTGAAGCGCCTGGGTCAGAGCAATTAGTTCTGCTTTCTGGGTGGAGGTTCCTTGGGGCAAGGCCTGTGACCAGAGTATTTGATTTTTCGTGGTCACCGCTGCGCCTGCATATCTCAGTTCATCTTTCAGATAACTGCTTTCATCAGTATAAAGCTCATAGTCTGGATTTTCTAGGGGAGTGTCCCGGAGGTCAGGTTTAGATCCAGTGATAGTTTCTAAAATGTCCAGGCAATCATGGACAATTTCTCCATATTTAGAATCTGGCAACAGAGTAGCTAGGTTGAGAGCCGTGGACTTAGAGAAAGTGACTTGAGGAGGATTTAGTAGCAGCACCTGATATTGAGTAAGACGCGCATTCGAAATCCAACGGTTAGGTGGGGATCTAAGGAGGGCCTCAGTGGTGTGGTCCCCGATAATCTGCAGGTCCTGGCCCAAGGTCAATTTCTGTGCCCCCTTGACAAGAAGGGCAGTCGCAGCTATCGCTTTCATGCATGATGGCCATCTTGTAGCTACAGGGTTTAGTTGCTTGGAGAGATAGGCCATTGGGCGTTTCCAAGGCCCTAAGGTTTGGGTGAGGACCCCTTTGGTAATCCCCTTCTTTTCAGCTACAAACAGCTGAAAAGGTTTTGTGATGTCGGGTAGGGCTAAGGCAGGGGCTGAGGCTAAGGTTTGCTTGAGGACTATAAAGGCCTGTTCTTCTTCCTGAGTCCAATGAAAGTTAGGGTCCTTTCCACCTGTGCAGGCGTATAAGGGTTTTGCAATTTCAGCAAACCCGAGTATTCAAAGCCTGCAGTAGCCTACCACCCCTAGGAATTCCCGTACCTGGCGCTTGGTGGTTGGAGTTGGGATATTTAGGATAGCTTCTATCCGTCCCAGAGATAGGGTCTTCTTACCTTCTTCTAGATGGTAGCCCAAATATGTGACTTTTTGCACGCAGATCTGAGACTTTTTCATGGACACCCGGTAGCCGAGGCGTGCTAGTTCAGAGAGCAGCTCCTTGGTGGCAATTAGGCAATCTTCTTCTGATGCTGCTGCAAGAAGAAGGTCATTTATATATTGCAAAAGAGTTTCCTGAGGGTGGGATTCCCTGAATCCCAGGAGGTTTCGGCTTAGGGCTTCATCAAAGATGGTTGGAGAATTCTTGAATCCTTGCGGGAGTCTAGTCCAGGTTAGCTGGCCTGAAAATCCCCCTTCGGGGTCCGTCCACTCAAAGGCGAAGATGGGTTGGCTCTGAGGTGCCAATGGTAAGGTGAAGAAGGCATCTTTTAGGTCTAGTACAGAATAGAAAGTCCGTCCTGGAGGCAGACAGCTCAGAAGGGTCTAAGGGTTAGGTACAGTGGGGTGAATGGTTTCAACCCTCCTATTGACTTCTCTTAGGTCTTGTACTGGTTTATAATCTTCAGTCCCTGGCTTTTTTTATTGGTAAAAGGGGGGTATTCCAGGGTGATTGGCAGGGAGTCAGTATCCCCGCTTCTCTTAATCTCTTTATATGTTTCGCTATGCCTTCCCTTGCCTTCTAAGGTATAGGATATTGCTTGACTTGGATGGGGAGAGCAGTACTCATGAGTTGCACAATGATAGGAGGTTGATGCAAAGCCAATCTTGGTGGGTTGCTCTCTGCCCAGACCCCGGGGATTTTAGTAAGTAGTTCCTGGATATAGCTTTCTCCTATAGCCCCCTTGGGCTCTTGTTCAAATAGAATATATTCTTCAGAGATAGGGACAGTTAACATAATTGATTGAGGGAGCTGATCTCCCAATTGCAAAATTGTTTCCCCATCTTTAAAGGAGATAGTTGCCTTTAATTTTTGCAGCAAGTCTCAGCCTAAGAGGGGGTATGGGAATTTTGGCATTACTAAGAAGGAATGGGTAATAGTACCCTTTCTTAAGTCAGTAATTTGGGCTTGAGTCCAGGGGTAAGATTTAGGTTTTCTTGTTGCCCCTATGATAGAAGTTTTCTGGGATGAAAGTTCCCCGGTTTTCTCTTGGAGAACTGAAAAGGTGGCCCCTGTGTTTACTAGGAATTCAGTTGGCTTCCCTTCGACTGTTAACTTTATCATGGGTTCCTGAGGGCCAAGCTCGAAGGAACCCTGACCCCCTCAAACTTCAATTTTTACTAAGAGGCAGGCCGGTTCCTTAGGTTCCTGAGCCCTTCTGCCTATCAACTTAGGACAATCCTTTTTCCAGTGCCCCATCCCCTTGCAAAAGGCACATTGGTTCTTCTTTAGGTCTCCTCTCTCTGGCCATCCCTTGGAGGGATGGGGTTTCCGGGTTGGTGCTGCCAGCGAGATTCGCGAGAGCTGCTTGGTCTGCTCTATTTTGGAAAAATAGAATAGGATCTTCTCTATTTTGGAAAACTTTCTGAGCTATTTCTACCAATTTACTTCTAGCTTTTCCTTCAAACCCTTCTTGCTTTTGAAGTTTTTTTTCCTAATATCTGGGGCCAACTGAGAGACGAACGCCATGTTTACCATTCGTCTGTTATTTTCATCTTCTGGGTCTAAGGGGGTGTACATTCGATATGCCTCCAATAATCTCTCTAAGAAAGCAGCTGGGGACTCATCCTTACCCTGCATGACTGCACTAACCTTAGTTAAATTAGTAGGCTTTTTAGCTGCAGCCCTTAGACCCCTAAGTAGAGACTGGTGATAGTGGCGCAAGACTGTCATCCCTACATCAGTGTTAGGGTTCCAACGAGGAGGACTTGAAGGGAGTGATTCCTCTAATTCATCCCTCCTAGTTTGGGAGTCCCCCTCATTGTCCCCCAAGATAATCTTAGCAGCCTCCTGATGGATTCTCTCTCTCTCTTCAGAAGTGAACAAAGTCTGTAAAATCTGTTGACAATCATCCCAGGTAGGCTGATGAGTGCGGAAAATAGTTTCCAAAAGCGAAATCAGCCTCTGGGGGTCTTTTGAAAAAGGAGGGTTTTGGTGTTTTCAATTATAGAGATCAGAGGTGGAAAATGGGACATAAATCATTCGAGTATGGCCCGGAGGTGCCCCTGGTTGAGGAGGAACTTCCCTGAGCGGCAACAGGGGCACTGAAGAATCAGGCCCTAGTGGAGGGGGCTGATAGAGAGTTCCCCCTCTCGTGTGAGGAGGACTCTGGACTTCCCCTTGGGGCGAGTACCTTGGGGCCTGTTGCTGCGAGGGAGTTCTTGGGTAAGGCGGGGGGTTAAATAAGCTTTCAGCTATATCATCAGTTTCCCCCGGCAGAACAGGATATAAACGGGGTTTCTGTTTCTCTGGTTTCTCATCTTTCTTTTCTTCCGGGGGATCCTGTGCCCCTGGAGGTTTCAGGGCAGTTATAAAAATGGTTTTATCACCTACCCTTGCATACATATCCCCCTTCCTTGGTTTCTGGCATTCTGGATATAATTTACTTTATCATACACAATGTCAATCCAAACATCTATATAAACCCTCTGGTCGGGGTGGGGAACCCCATAAACAACAGACCATACAGCAAACAACAGAGATAAATCAAATGAGCCTTCCGAAGGCCAATCTATTCAGAAGGCTGGCCATTCAAGTTCACAGAGGGTCCGTAGGAAGCCTGGATCTGCTGGCTTCCCATAGTCACAGGATCTCTTAAAGAAATCAGAAAAATTAGCAAGAATGCATTCAAGAGGAGTCCGTGGAGTGGATTTTTCTTGTCCCATACTGTTAGGGTTGAAACAGTTAAAACACCAAGAAACACTGAACATAGACAGACAAACGAACAAAACACTGGAGATTAGTCTCACTCCCACTTACACAGCCAAATACCAAAGTGAAACCTAACGGTTTCCAAAACCAGGAGAGGGTGTCCCGTCCCTGATTCGGGTTGTGTAGTACCGCGGCGTCCCACCTGCAACATCCCCACAAATGCTCCGGAGCCAACACAAAAGGAAGAATCCCTTACCAGATTCCTTGTGGCCACTGTCCTAGTCCGAATCCGATCATGAATCGAAAGCAAAGGCGAGGAAGTGGAGGCACTTCCCGCTTAGTCTGAGGAGGTCGACCCCAATTAAGGGGGACCTCGCGGTTGATCTCGCTGGTGCCTCCAAATGTTATAACCCAGGAGATCGACCACACTTAGACTTTAACCACTTTTATGAAGTTTATTGAGCTAAGCCCGCGGGTGTCTGCAGCACCTCTCATGTAGGAGAGAACTGCAGCCCCCAGGTTTTAAAATAGCTCCTTTTCATAGGGGGTTGCTGACGTAGTTTGCAAGCAAGCAGGATGTACAGAAGTGGATTTTGGCAGTTAGCTAGCATTTGCACAGAACGCCCTGATAGCCTGGGGCATAGCTGCAGGGTTGAGATGTCCTTGCAGGATTGTTCAAGGGAGGGGAGGTTGTGTGCTTGTTTGTCCTTGCAAGATTGTTGATGGGAGGGGAGGTTGTGTGCTTTTTAGATAGAACACTTAGGGACAGTGGAAAATTTTCTTCTCTACGTTACTCTGGTTTTGGTTGCCATAAAGGCCTATGAATAGGCTAATTTACGGTTCAACAGAAGATGAGATGAAGAAGATGCTAAAAGAACTGGGGTCCCAAGAAGAGGTCCTGCAAACCAGCACAGCACCAGGCACATTTCCAAATTCAGAGTGTTTGGAAACCCTTTCAATCCTTGATGGGCCCTCCTCCAGGAGTGGGCCTGGGTCAATCTTCAAGCAACACTGAACTTCTGCTCCACTCAGGCCTGCAGAGCCAACAGGCTTGAATGATTCCATCTGAGACTCCAATTCCATCTGAGACTTTTGGAGGCCAGTAGATCAAGGGAACCCCCTCCATGGGCTGCAGGTCCTCTACCTGCACCTCCTGGACACAGAAGTGATTTCTTCCAAGGTCAGTTCGTCCTTCAATCACACAGAGTTTGAACTTGAGGAACACCCCAGAAATATGGCGCTTTCTCTTTTTAGAAACTCAACATGAAAGAAATTATTATTACTGATGAGATTGTTCACATACTTAAGAGATTATTTAAGAGAGACATGTATATGTTTATATCGGTTCATTTATTTCTTTATTTATTAATCTGTTCTGATATTTATATCATAATTTTATGTTGACCTTATAAGTATAAACTTTCTTTTATTATTCTCATCTACATAATATCTATTACATACATAATTATAGTTGAACATATATGTAGTTCAGTCATGAATCTTTTAAGACAAAAGCCATATAAACTTGCAAGAGTATATTCCTAAGAAACCTAAATTATAAGTAAATATAAATTTTACTTAAATTTTTATTAGTTGTAAAATAAATATCAAAGGAGAATTTTCACCTTTCATGGAAGAAGGGAGACAGTATACCTACAAATAATTTTAAATAATTCAATGGTATATTTGAAAATAGTAAAGAATAAAAATTGAAAAATGATATATTCACATGGAGATGTTTTTATTCCCATGCAAGAATGCTGCAGTATGAGTTCTCTAAGCAGGAAGAAATCCCTCTTGGACAATATCAGAAAATCTACACTCCCCATCCCTCACCCATCTCTTCCTCCTGCCTTCCATTAAGTGACACACCTCAAAGCAAAGCATAGGGAGCAGCAAGGATCTCCTTTCCCAGGGAAACAGCTGGCACCCTAAGATAGTTCTAGTCATGTATACTGATGCTACAGGAGACAGTGAGTGAAAACTGGAGGTTTCTAATTTATACTGAGTAAAGCAGCAAGTGACACTCAGCATTTGAGGCCTTCACATGACATAAATGAACCAGTAAATCTCATGTCTTCTCAAAATAGAGAAAGAAAACTGGGCTTGGTTATGAGGATAGTCAGTGATTATAAGAAAGTTCTTGCCACTGTGGAGAGAAAGGAAGATTGGAAAAGAAATGAAAGAGAATTCATGACATGTCAGGAGATGTTAAGAGTGATGGAGCAGAATAAGCTTGGAAGGTAGGGAGTACAGATTTTGGGGGTAAAAAGGGGGGGACTCATGGAAGGAGATATCATGTAAACTCTACCTGAGGAGAGGGCAGCTGAGCAATGAGGGTACCTGGCACAATCATTGAAGGATGCGGGGCCAGAGCAGGTGATAGCACTCAATAGGGGTGATGAGCATGAGGATTGTGAGGACCAGCCAGTGTCCAGAGTGACTGGAACACAATCAGTCATATGCAGGGTGAGGGTGCAAAAAGTTGAAATGGACCAGATGACCGAGGACATTCGTTATGGTAGAGAAAGGAATTTTAATTCAAAATCACAGACTGCAGTGTAGAAGAAAAGTTAAAACAGAGTCTGGTTTGGGACTCTGACCATGACTTTATGCTGAACATGGTGAGGGGGAGACCCAGGCAGACACTGTGTAGTTGGAGACACAGCAACAGGATCAGATCCAGGACATGAATCTTGTTGATGACTGTGGGTGCAAGAGAAAATAGGAGATAGGAGGTTAACACTGAGAGTTCGACCTGAGCATCTGCATGATGGGTGGCATCCTCCACAAAACAGGGGTGGCTGGCAGAGGAATGTATTTGGTAGGATACTGGACTGAGATTATTTGTGATGAGGGAGATTTCTTACTTGCCTTAGTCATCACATTGTAAATAACAAGTGCTCAGAATGATAGAGGCAACTTGGACACAGAGAGGTGATTATGAGTGCATTTATAAATTTAATGGTTCCTAACTGAGAGCTGAGAGTATAACAGAGACTACTTCCAATGAATAGGAAGATTCCCATGGTTAAAATCATTGGTGTCCTTATGACTGCTTAGCATTCCCCATCATCAGTGACATCACAAGCTGCCTCAACAGCATAATTATGCCATATAATGGCTTGGGTTTTACAGAATCGCTCCCTAGTCATTTTCCCTACCATGGTGATAAAAGCTGAGGTAGTCATGAAGCCCTGAAGAGAGCTAAGGAATTGGCCTGAACCATCCCACATATTCATGGTATAGGAAGGAAGGGCTGTTCTTGCCCTTTGACTAATAAAATGTCATTCCAACCAAGGTATTACCTGGGATGCTATCTCTCCCTGGGATTTGGTTGTTATCTCTAGATCTGACTACAATACCCATGTGCTCCTCACTATTTATATTACCCAATGGTATATTTGAAATAAATAAAGGATAAAATTTTAAAAATGATTTGTTCACATGGAGAAGATTTTATTCCCATGCAAGAGTGCTGCAATATGTGTTTTCTAAACAGGAAGAAATCCCTCTTGGACAATATTGGAAATCTCTACCACTGCTCCCCACACTGCTCTTTCACTCTTGCTTTCACTTCAACTAACACTCTTCAAAGGAAAGCTGAGAGAGCAGCAAGGAGCTTCTCTCTCAAGGAAACAGCTGGCATCACTAAAATAAATAATTTTAGTCATATATAATGTTCCAGTGGTAGACAGTGAGTAGAAACTGGGAGGTTACTAATGACTACTAAAAGAAGAAGTAAGTGATACTCTGAACATCTGGGGGATCCACATGAGATAAATGACCAATAAAGCACCATTACTTCTCCTCAAAATAGAGAAAGAAAACTCGTCTTGGTTGTGGGGATAGGTCAGTGATGATAAGGGGGAAATTTTCCTGTCTCTGTGGACCAGATAATTTAGGAGATAAAAGATTTGAAAGGAAATTAAAAAGAATACATGGGATGCCAGGAGATGTTAAGCTTTATGGAGAGAAATAAGCAAGGAAGGGTAGGGACTGTAGGGTTTGGAACAAAGTGGGCTCTTGTAAGTAGAGGTCAGGCAAGAGCTACTGAGGAGGGGACATCTGAGCAATGAGAGTACCTGGTACAAGCAATGAAGGATGAGGGGCCACAGCAGGTGATAGCACTCAGTAGGGGTGATGAGCATGAGAGTTGTGAGGCCAGTCATTGTCCAGAATGGTGTGAACACATTGAGTTACATCCACGGTGAGGGTGGCAAAAGCTGTCATGGACCAGGTGACTGAGAGATGTCCATGATAGAGGGATGAATTTTAATTTGAAATGACAGTGACTGTGATGTGGGCCAAAAGGTAAAACAGAAAGACCATGCAAGATCTTACAGTGACAAGAATCAGTTAGATTTAAGTCCTTATTTTTAAATATTTTTCACATTCTATCAAATATGATTACTTTTCAAACCTTGTTCTTGTGAAATCAAAACTTGGCCTGGTAATATATATTTCCTTAGAGATAGGTCCTGATGGTCTTCTTGTTGTTCAAATGTGGCCTCTCTAAGCCAAATTCAGGATATAAATGCACTGTCTTCCCAATGACATAGGACATGAGTTCCAGGGATGAGCCTCCCTGGCACCAAGGGATTAAGACCAAGTGCCAAAAAATGATGCACTTGGAGAAAGACCTTGACCCAATGGGGGAAATATTAAATGCAGTGAGTTTTTATGGCTAAGACATTTCAAAGTGAGTTGGGAGGTCATTCTAGAGGTTACACTCATGCACTTCTCAGAAGGATCTCACTGTCTGCCACAGTAAACAGTGACTCAAATAGGGTGCTACTGGTGTCTCTAGAGACATCTAGACATTCTAGGCAGGAGAGACATCCCCAGGAAATGGGCACCCTGTCAGCGGGCCTTACCTTGGAATATATAATAACCCTCCTCCCCCAATATATGAGTTAGACTCATTTATAATTTTCCTACACGTGGTTCTGCTCCACTTACTTGAATATATAACTAGCACTATGCCCATTATATGTAAGTACCAGAGACTTAAGTCTTCCAAATGTTCATATGCTGGGTAAGCCCTGAATCTTAGCACATTTGTAGTCAACACCTACTCTTATGTTCATCCGACTCACTTGGGCAAAATAAAAAAAGGATGATGATGGACAACACCATCCCAAGGAACAGAAAGTATCTGCTACTGCAGGCAAGACTGTTCCAACCTCCTGCCCCATGGGATCTAAGTACTCTCTCAGTCAGAAGCAGAGTGGGCATCTCCATTCCCAAATCCTCAAGATAGAAAAATGGAAAAATATAAAGGAGGGATGCAACTGTGTACAAAAGTAGAATTATTCTTATTCTAGTAATGAAAGATCTTGTTGATATAAAGGCAGTGGTCAGCACAGATTCTGAGGGGAGGGAGAGGGAACAATAGGTGTAACATGGGGGCATTTTTGAGACATTGGAATCATTCTGCATGATATTGCAATGATGGATACAATCTGTCATACATTTTGTCAAAATCTTTAAAATTGGGTGGCTCAAAGTGTAAATCATAATGTAAACTACTGATCGTGCTTAGTGGCAAAGCTCCAACATGTGTTCATCAATTGTAACAAATGTACCACATTAATGAAAGATGTTAATGGGGGAAATTGTGGGGGGTATATGGGAATCCCCTATATTGTTCATGTAACATTTATGTAATCTAAAGCTCCTTTAAAAATAAATTTAAAAAATTAAAAAAATAAAGGGCATATGGAAAAATATGAAAACTTTTATGGACACAAACGATGTGACAAAATAGAACAGATGACTGGGATAGAGAATAGAGGAGGGGAGTGCTACACCAGAGGTCATGTAGTACTCTCTAGGACAAGTTGGTGAGGTTAAGTATCTTAAGGAAAGTGGAAATCCAGTTTTATTTATTTTTTCTTTTTTTACAGTAACAAAAATACAGTTTAAGTGCCTACCAAAATAAACAACATAATTTTATCACATTCTCACTAAAAATTGAAACTTTCATTTGCATGGAATTCATGGGATTTCCTTCTCATAATTCCCTGTTAGTTTGGTTTTGACTGATTATTCTTGTATTAGTTAGCCAAAGGGGTGCTAATGTAAAATACCAGAAATTTGTTGGCTTTTATAAAGGGTATTTATTTTGGAGTAGAAGCTTACAGTCACAAGGCCATAGTGAGCATTGGAGCAAGATGGCTGCTGATCTCTGTGAGGGATCAGCCTTCCTCTTATGGCTCCGTGGTCCCAGCTGCTTCCCATCTCTGCTGTAGGCTGGCATAAGGCTCATTTCCCTCCCTGAGGCTTGTTTCTCATCAAGGTCAGCTGCAGCTGTACGCTATCAGGCTCATCTATCTTCCCAGGGCCTCTGCTCTGTCAATGGAGCTGTTTCTATTCCTCTCTGTTCTTCTTCTGTGTGTCAACTTCTGTGTGTCCTTGACGGAGCATCAGTTTACATAACCTACCAAGGGGAGTAGAGACTCAATCCTGCATGCCATAATCTAACATAATGTAATCAAAGCATCTCAGCTGAATCTAATATAATCAAACGTCATTACACCCAAAGGAACAGACCAGTTTACAAACATAATCAACAATCTATTTTTGGAATTCATAAATTGTTAAAAACATTCCCCCCCCCCCCCCAAAAAAAAAAAAAAAACAAGCATGAGAAACATGTCTTTTTTAAAGTATATTTATGAATTTTAACAAAGAGTATACCCATAGCTAGCCCAGTGGGAGTCACTAGGAATGGAACACCTTTCCACCCTACTAGGGGATCCAAGAACGGCCTCTATCCAATAACGGAAGTGGCAAATGGAGAAGCAGGAACAATTAAAGTCCTTGTTCCCTTTTCCATGACAGATTTATCTCAATGTAAAGAACAGTTGAGACGATTTTCAGAGGACCCAGATAAATTTGCCATGGAATTCCAGAAGTTAACTCTAAATTTTGAGCTGACATGGGGAGATGTGCATGTTATTTTGGTCTTGTGCTGCACCCTGAAGAAAAAGGCTGTATTTGGAAAGTGGCCCAAGGGTATGCCAATAAGATGGCTGCCCAGCAGCCCCAGCAATATGCTGTAGGGATCATGGCAGTTCCAGAGACTGATCCTAACTGGAACTACCAAAAGGGACAAGCAGACATAAGGAAGAGAGATAATATGATAACATGTCTACTAGAGGGAATGAAAAAATGCCTCATCAATCTGTTAATTATAAGAAGCTGCAGGAAATAACTCAGGAGGAAAAGGAAACCCCTGCCCTGTTCCAAGGGAGACTAGTAGAAGCTATGAGAAAGTATACCCAAGTTATTCCAGACTCACTGGAGGGACAGATTGTATTAAAAATCTTTTTTATTAGCCAGACAGCTCCAGATATTAGAAGGAAACTCCAAAAGCTAGCTCTAGGATCTGAAACCCCAATGAATTATATTTTAGAAGTAGCTTTTTCCATCATCAACAACCGTGACCAGGCCCTTGAGGAGCTAAAGGCAAAGAGGGACAGGCAGAAGGCTCAACTACTTGCAGTTTCCATAAACAGCAGTCAGCCACCTCAGGGTCACCCCAAATGAGGCTCCAAACTGTCAAGATCCTGCTTCAACTGTGGAGAGCCTAGCCACTAGAAGAAAGACTGCACTAACCATGTAAGGAAGCCCCCGGTCTCTGCCCCCAGTGTGGGAAAACAGGCCACTGAGCTCAGGAGTGTGTGGAAACCAAAAGGGAGGTGGAGCACAGCCCAGGGCTCTAATGACAACAGCCCCCATGGAGGACTGAGGGACATGGGGCAAAGAGTTGCTCCTTATACGACTCTGTGGAACATCAAACTAGAGGAGCCTGGGTGACCTTTGATGTGGCAGGTAAAGAAATTATTTTTTAATAGATACAGGGACTTCTGGGAAGATGGCAGACTAGTAAGACAAGGGAATCTCTTCTCCAGAAAAATAGCAGAGGACAGGCTGAAACAGCCCCGAAAAAAGATCTTCTAGGGTTTAGGACAGCAGGTGAAGGCTGCACACCACCCAGAGGAGAAAGGGAAAAAAGAGGGAAATCGCAATGACAGAACCATGAGTTGGAACCAGCAGCAGCTGCTGCTGCTGGCACCCTCCCTGACACTGTTTAGAATTCTCAGGCCTCTGGGCCTGCGACTACAGACAAAGGAAGCTCCAGGGATCTGCCACTCCAGGAAAGGGGAGAGAGAGGGAAACAGCCTAAGGCTGACTTAGGGTCTGACCCACAGATTTGGGCTGTAGAGCCCCATGGACCCTTCCAGGCCAGGTGGAACCACACAGTGGTTTGTCCTGGGAGCTGGCAAAGGACTGGAGAAATCTGACCCTCACAATCTCCCTCTCTTCTAGCCTAGACTAATTGTTGAGGACTCCACAGGAGAGGGGAGAGAGGCCCTGGGGCTGACTCGGCTTTTGACTTGCAGGTTTGGTCTGCTGTGTCCCAAAAGACCTTCCAGGCCAGGTGGGGCTGTACCATTGTTTGCCTTGGAGCCTGCAAGGGGCTAAAGATATACAAACCTCCCAATCTCCTCCTCTACTAACAGGGACTGATTGTTGAGGACTCAGAGGGGAGTGGAAATATTTCCTAGCTGAGAAAAGGGAGGGGGCTGCCAGAGAACACTGGAGAACTGTCTCAGAAAGTTTGAATTACAAGGCTCTTAGCCCCAGACAGGAAGCTCTATCACATTGATCTGGTCTGTGTCACAACAAATACATTCCGACCAGGCACTGGATTGAGAGCTGTCAAAGAGTGCCATCTCCTGGCAGACCAAGGAAGTGCACATAAGAAAAATAAAAATAAGTAGGAGAGGCTTTTCCTGGCCTCTACAGTCTCCCTGCCCAAGGCACAAGGAAGTGACCATATAACCAATTACTGGGTCCAGGTCCAGTGCCAAGTTTTGAGCAACCAGCAGGACAATCCTAACAATCCAGGTCAAGGCAAAAATCAAAGAGCTGTGGTAACTCACAGACTCCTGCCACTAAATTCCTATAAAAGAGAAAGAGATTGAGCATCTGAGTAAACTACATACTAACCAGATACCTAAACACCAGCAAAAAACTATGAGCCATACTAAGAAAATAGAAGACATGGCCCAAGAAAAGGAATGCATCAAAGTCCCAGAAGAGATGCAGAATTTGAGAGAACTAATCAGTGAAATGAGCACAAATTTCCAAAATCAAATTAATGAGTTGAAAGACAATACAGTTAAAGAGATAAATGACATCAAGAAGACATTGAGCGAACGCAAAGAAGAGTTTAAAATCCTGAACATAAAAGTAACAGAGTTCATGGGAATGAAGGACAGAATAGAACGACGTCAAAAACACATTTGAGGCATACAACAGCAGATTCTAAATGACAGAAGAAAGAATAAGTGATACTGAAGACAGAACAGTTAAAATTGAAGAGAGAAAAGAACAGAGAGAGAAAAGAATATAAAAAATTGAGCAGAGGCTCAGAGAGTTGAATGACAACACAAAATGCAACAACATATGTGTCATAGGAATTCCAGAAGGGGAAGAGAGGGAAAAGGGGCAGAAAGAGTATTTGAGGATATAATAGCTGAAAATTTCCCAACTTTCATGAAAGAAATGAACTTACATGTCCAAGAATCACACCATTCCCCCATCAGAATTAATCCAAGTAGACCTACACCAAGACACATACTACCCAGAATGTCAAATGTTAACGATAAAGAGAAAATTCTCAGAGCAGCAAGAAAGAAGCAAAAGATCATGTACAAGGGACGTCCAGTAAGACTTAGTGCAGATTTCTCTTCAGAAACCATGGAGGCAAGAAGACAGTGGTATGATACAATAAGGAAATTGAAAGAAGAAAACTGCCAGCTGAGAATTCTTTATCCAGCAAAACTGTCCTTCAAATATGAAGGTGAGTATAAAATATTCACAAACAAACAGAAACTAAGAAAGTTTGCAAAAAGGAATCTACCTTTGCAGGAAATATTAAAGGAAGCCTTAGTACCTGAAAGAAAAAGACAGGAGAGAGAGGCTTGGAGGAGAGTATAGAAGAAAGAATAGAAGAAAGGATAACCAAAAGAGTGAAAAGAGAGACAAAAACGAGATGACATATGAAAACCAAAGAAAAAAATGGAGGAAGTAAATAGTGCATTTATAGTAATATCATTGAATGTGAATGGATTAAACTCCCCAATCAAAAGATACAGACTGATAGAATGGATAAAAAACCATGAGACATCCATCTGCTGATTACAAGAAACACACCTTAGACACAGGGATACAAACCGACTGAAAGTGAAAGGTTGGAAAAAGATACTCCACATGAATACTAACCAGAAAAGAGCAGGGGTAGCTATACTAATATCAGACAAAACAGACTTTAAATGCAAAAAAGTTATAAGAGATACAGAACGCCATTATATATTAATTAAAGGGATGATCCACCAGGAAGATATAACAGTCATAAATATCTATGCACCTAATCAGGGTGCCCCAAAATATATGAGACAAACTCTGGCAAAACTGAAGGGAGAAATAGACATTTCTACAATAATCATTGGAGACTTCAACACCCCACTCACATCATTAGATAGAACAACTAGAAAGAAGATCAACAAGGAAACAGAGAACTTGAACAATATGATAAACAAGTTAGACCTAACATACATAGACAGAACACTGCATCCAAACTGAGTGGGTTATACATTCTTCTCAAGCCCATGGATCTTTCTCCAGGATACACCACATGTTAGATCACAATGAAGCTCTCAATAAATATAAAAAGATTGAAAGTATACAAAGCACCTTCTCAGATCATAATGTAATGAAACTAGAAATCAATAATAACAGGAAAAGAGTAAATTTACGAATGTGTGGAGACTGAACAACACACTCCTAAATAATCAGTGGGTCAAAGAAGAAATTGCAAGTGAAATCAGTAAATATATTGAGACAAATGAAGATGAGAACACAATGTATCAAAACTTATGGGATACAGTGAAGGCAGTCTTGAGAGCGAAATTTATAGCCCTAGATGCCTGTATTAAAAAACAAGAAAGAGCTAAACACAAAGATATAACTGAACAACTAGAGAAACTAGAAAAAGAACAGCAAACCAATCCCAAGGCAAGCAGAAGGAAAGAAGTAATAAAGATTAGAACAGAAATGAATGAAAATGAGAACAGAAAAACAATGGAGAAAATCAAGAAAACCAAAAGCTGGTTCTTTAAGAATATCAAAAAAAATGACAAACCCCTTGCTAGACTAACAAAGAAAAAAAGAGAGAAGATGCAAAAAATACAATCAGAAATGAAAGGGGGGAGTTATAAATGCCCTCACAGAAACAAAAAGAATCATAGGAGAATATTATGAGAAACTTTATGCCAACAAACTAGACAACCTGGATGAAATGGACAAATTCTAGAAATGCACAACCAACCTACACTGACGCTAAAGGAAATACAAGAACTTAACAAACCAATCACATTTAAGGAGATTGAATCTATCATCAAAAACTCCCAGCAAAGAAAATTCAGGACCAGATGGCTTCACAGGTGAATTCTACCAAGCATTTTGTAAAGAATTAACACCAATCCTGTTTAAATTCTTCCAAAAAAAATTGAAGAGGAGGGAAAATTACCCAGCACATTTTATAAAACCAACATCACCCTAATACCAAAGCCAGATAAAGATTCTACAAGAAAAGAAAATTACAGACCAATCTCTCTAATGAGCATAGATGCAAAAATTCTCAACAAAATACTTGCAAATCGAATCCAACAGCATATCAAAAAACTTATACATCATGACCAAGTGGGATTTATCCCTGGTATGCAAGGATGGTTCAACATAAGAAAAGCAATCAATGTAATACACAACATTAACAAATTGAAGGGAAAAAACCATGTGATCATCTCAATAGATACAGAAAAGGCATTCAACAAAATCCAGCATCCATTTTTTATAAAAACACTTCAAAAGATAGGAATAAAAGGAAAATTCTTCAATATTGTAAAAGGCATATATAAAAAACCCACAGTCAACATAATACTCAATAGGGAAAGGTTGAAAGCTTTCCCTCCAAGATCAGGAACAAGACAAGGATGCCCACTGTCGCCATTGTTATTCAACACTCTACTAGAATTTCTAGCTAGGGCCAGTAGACAAGGAAAAACAAATAAAGACATCCAAATATGAAAAGAGGAAGTAAAACTCTCACTCTTTGTGGATGACATGATCCTGTTCTTAGAAAATCCTGAAGTATCCATGACAAAGCTACTTGAACTAATAAATGAGTTCAGCAAAGTGGTGGGATACAAGATCAACACTCAAAAATTAGTAATGTTTTTGTACACTAGTACTGAACAACCTGAGGAGCAAATCAGGGGAAAATTCCATTTTCAATAGCAACAAAAAGACTCAAATACCTAGGAGCTAATTTAACCAAAGAAGTACAGAACCTATATGCAGAAAACTACAAAACAATGCTAAAAAATTTTTTTAAAGACCTAAACAAATGGAAAGACATTCCGTGTTCATGGATTGGAAGAATAAATATCATGAATGTGTCAATCTTGCCCAAACTGATTTATAGATTCAATGCAATACCAATCAAAATCCCAACAGCTTACTTTACAGAATTATAGAAGGCAATTACCAAATTCATATGGAAGGGTAAGTGCACCCGAATAGCCAAAAGCATTCTAAAAAAGAAGAGTGACATGGGAGGAATTTAACTACCTGACCTTGAAACATTACAAAGCTACAGTGGTCAAAATAGCATGGTACTGGCATAAAGATAAACACATCAATCAGTGGAATAGGACTGAGAACCCAGAAACAAACCCTCACCTATACAGTCAACTGGTTTTTTACAAACCTACCAAGCCCACACTAATGGGAAAAAAACAGTCTCTTCAACAAATGGTGTTGGGAGAAATGTATATCTATAACCAAAAGAATGAAAGAGGACCCCTATCTCACCCTCTATACAAGAATCAACTCAAAATGGACAAAGATCTAAATATAAAAGCCAGGACTGTAAAACTTCTAGAAGAAAATGTAGGGAAACATCTTCAAGACCTTGTAGTAGGTGGTGGTTTCTTGGACCTTACACCCAAAGCACGTGCAACAAAAGAAAAAATAGATAAATGGGACTTCCTCAAAATTAAACACTTTTGTACCTCTCAGGACTTTGTCAGAAGGGTGAAAAGGCAGCCAACTCAATGGGAAAAAAATATTTGGAAATCACATATCTGATAAGGGTTTAATATCCAGGATATATAAAGAGATGTTACAACTCCACAATAAAAAGACAAACGACCCAAATAAAAAATGGGCAAAAGACTTGGATAGACATTTCTCCAAAGTAGAAATACAAATGGCAAAAAAAACACATTAAGAAATGCTCAACCACACTCATGATTAGGGAAATGCAAATCAAAACTACAATGAGATATCATTTCACACTTATCAGAATGGCCACTATTAAAAAGACAGAGAACTAGAAGTATTGGAGAGGATGTGAAGAGATAGGAATACTTCTTCACTGTTGGTGGAAATGCAGAATGGTATAGTCACTATGGAGGACTGTTTGGCAGTTCCTAAAGAAGTTGAAGATAGACTTGCCATGTGACCCTGCAATATCACTACTGGGTATATACCCAGAAGAAATGAGAACAGTGACACAAACAGACATCTGCACACCGATGTTCACAACAACATTATTCACCATTGCCAAAAGTTGGAAACAACCCAGCTGTCCATCAGCAGATGAATGGATAAACAAACTGTGATCTATTCACACAATGGAATATTATGCAGCTGTAAGAAGAAATGAAGACGTAAAGCATATGACAACATGGATGAACCTGGAGGACATTAGGTTGAGTGAAGCAAGCCAGACACAAAAGGACAAATATTGTATCAATGTGTTACTATGAACCAAATATATTGTGTAACATATTGTGTGATTTAAAAAAATTTTTATATGTATCCATTACATTTAATTGAGAAATGTAAAAAAAATAAAAATAGATACAGGAGCCACTTATTCAGTTCTGACCTGTCACTCCAAGCCTCCCTCCCCTAGAACCTGTCCAGTTGTGGGTGTTGACAGTAAAACTAAAACTAGGTCCTTTACTGAGCCTCTCCTTTGCCATTTAGGGGACTTAATGGTAAGCCATCAATTTTTAATTGTCCCTGAATGTCCCACCCCCTTATTGGGGTGGGATTTACTTCATATTCTGGGGACATGCATCCAACTAGTAAGCATAAATAAAACATCTAAGGTATCTATCTGCTCAAGGGAAGGATGTGAAATTCTGTGTTTATCCATGGTTCTGAATAAAGAGTCAGGTGTCTCATCAGCGACTATTCCCCAGGAACTCAATAATAAAGTAAACTCTATTGTCTGAAAAGCTGGGATACCTGGAAGGGACTTCCCGGTTCCCCCAGTTTCCATTTCTTATAATACTAACCAGCCCTACCCTCATATAAATCAGTACCCACTCAAGGAGGAGGCTGTTAAAGTCCTCCAGCCCATGGTTAAAAAGTTCTTGGAGAATGGCCTATTAATTCCCTTTCAATCTCCTTGCAATATGCCCATTCTTCCCATAAAAAAGCCCAACAGTACCTACCAGCTAGTTCAAGACTGAAGAGTAGTCAATAGCTTTTTAACACCAATTCATCTGGTTGTACCCAACCCTTATACTTTGATAAACCAGGTCCCAGAAACCGTGGCTTGGTTTACTGTTCTAGACTTAAAGGTAACCTTTTTCTGCATCCCTCTCCACCCAGACTCCCAATTTCTTTTTCCCTTTGAATGGCAGGAGTCCAACTCTAAGCACCCAGTCCAACTTACGTGGACTATGTTGCCTCAAGGGTTCTGAGACAGCCCCCATATTTTTGGGAATGCTCAGCTCAGGACCTAGCTGGTCTCCACCTGCTGCTTGATGGTGTTCAATTAAAGGCCATGACAACTGACAGAAAGCAGGCCACCTTGGTATGTAGGAGACAAGCATCTCTAGTCTCAAGACACTGAGATAAGATCTGGAAGGAGCCTGGTAGAGAAGCATTCTGTGCTTCAAAGAGAGTATCTGGGATATGTCAGACAATGATTAACAAGGTCTGTTATGTGCAGGAATGTAAAGAGAACTGAACCATTAACCCTAAAAACGTGCTGACTTTAGTAAAGTGTAAACCATCACCTCTTTTAGAGCTGTTAACCTGGGCCAATGAGTCTTACCCAATTTATCTTAATCATTCTCACCATTTTTCAGGACCTATAGACTTACAGCTACCTTAAAGACAAAAGAAGGGAAATTTGTAGAAAATTTAACTTTACCTTTTATAGACTGCCCTCTTTGTATTGGACATGGTTCCATGTGCACTCAACCTCAAAATCGCAGTGTGGTTTTCACAGAGAAAAATCAAACTCGAATTTATATTCTCATTTTCCCTTCTTTACCATATAAATCAGAAAATATGGTAAATCTCACGTCCCTCCCAAAACAGATCACTTAATGACAAATGGCATATATGTCATGGTTTTACAGAGGTTGTGTTCTTTAATGATTCCTATGGAATTGTAAAGGATTGGGCCCTTATAGGAATACTGAAGCCTATTAAAAACACAACCATATCTTGGTTCATTAACAATTCAACCATAATCCCTAATGACAGTAATCCTTATTTCTGGAATTTTGGTAATATGGTATTTACTAGCAGCTCAATAAATTGGAAAAATCAAGGAAGATTTATCCCACAACCATGGGACACTAAACTTAACAAAACTCAAAATTATTTGTGGAAATTATTTTTGGGAACTGGCCCAATTTTTGAATGGCAAGGCAATAAAATTAATATTACCAGTTTAAAAAGAAAATCAACTCAATTTCTTACACTATGTGCAGAAATCCTATAGTTTTTATCATTGGAAAAGTAACTTTTGGTGAAAGGAATGTTAGCTGCTCCAATTGCTCTTTATTTACATGTCTTAAGAATTCATATTTGCAAGAAAATCAAACTTTTTATATCAAGAAGAAGAAAAGAACTATGGTTACCAGTTCAGATGACCAGACATTGGCAGCAGACTCCAGTATCCCAGTTGCTATGGCATTTCCTTGACCGTTATTTTAAAAGAACTAAAAGACTGATTGGACTTTTAATAGCAGGAATTTTGGGACTGATTGGCATCATAACTGCCACAGCAGTTGCTGGCACAGCCCTGCATCAATGAGTCCAGACTCAACAATATGTTAAGGACTGGCATAAAAATGCAAATGAGATGTGGCATAGCCAGTCTCACATTGATATGGAACTGAATAATCGTATGAATGATCTTGAAACAACTATTATACATTTGGGCAATCAAATCTATAATTTAAACTTGTTGAAAGCTCTTAAATGTGATTGAAATGAAAGCTCTTTTTGTATTACTCCTCTGCCTTATGATAATAGTGAGCACGATTGGGAAGAAGTAAAAAATCATTTGATTGGATATAAGCATAATATTTCTTTAGATATTTCAGAATTGCAAAAGAAAGCATTGAGCATGTCTCAAAATGAATTGAAAGAAACCCCTGGTGCAGAATTTTGGAATTAATTGTCTGAAATTTTAAATACTATCAATCCATTTCACTGGTGGAGACAAAAAACAGTTCAAATATCATTTTGGATTGAGTTAGGAATTATTTTTATATGCATTTTAATTGTTTGTATTTTCATGGGTAGAGTAATGACATATTCATAGAAAAAATGAAAAATTAGATCAGATAAATGCATTTATATTAAGAAACTTAGCCATGAAAAACTAATTTTACATTATTTGTGGTAGAAAGTAGTATACTAATAGCCATTTGATTTTAATACTAATTATCTGCATAAAATATACACATAAGAAACCTGAAGAAGTGTAAAATAAAATGAAATTGCTTTCCATGTAAGAGCTCAAAAGCTTGATTGGTAGTCAATGACAGGTAAGATTCTCAGGAACAACCTAAGACAGGCACAGTCACAAGAGCCTATGGAAGAAGAAAATTGTGACAGTAGGTCACCTTGTATCATCTTATATAATGGTTCCTATAGTCTTCACTGAAAAAAATAATAAAAAAAGGGGAAATGATGGAGGTCAATTAAAGGCCATGACAACTGACAGAAAGCAGGCCACCTTGGTATGTAGGAGACAGGCATCTCTAGTCTCAAGACACTGAGATAAGATCTGGTAGAAGCCTGGTAGAGAAGTATTCTGTGCTTCAAAGAGAGTATCTGGGATATGTCAGACAATGATTAACAAGGTCTGTTATGTGCAGGAATGTAAAGAGAACTAAACCATTAACCCTAAAAACTTGCTGAATTTAGTAAAGTGTAAACCTTCATGTATCTATTACCCTTGTACATGTGCATACGTATTTTCTTTGTTCTAAAGCTAAATAAAAGCCACGATGTTTTATGCAGTGACACTCTCCTCCTTTTGGATGGAGGGTCCTCTGACCCTGGCTATCTCTTGTCTGTCTCACCTTTTCTCATCTGCGGCACTATTTTCACGGACCTGGTTCCTGAACATCAACAGCCGCTGAGTGCCCTTTTACAATATGTGGATGATCTGTTGCTTTGCAGTCCAATGAAGGAAATTTCTGATGCCAACACCATTTTAGTCCTTAATTTTCTAGCCAATAGGGGCTATAAAGTGTCAGCATCCAAGGCACAAATTTTTCAGCAGAAAGTGTCCTTTTTAGTGTTCCTTCTTACCCTGGGGGAAAGGTCTCTCTCCCCAGAAAGAGTTCAAGCTATCTCTAGTACTCCCCTGCCTCAAACAAACAGCTGAGGACTTTCCTAGGAATGGCTGGTTACTGTAGACTGTGGATATCTAGGTTTGGGGAAATGACCCAGTCACTGTACAGTGCTATTGCAGGGACTGATAACCAACCCTTAGAATGGGGAACAAGCCAAGAAGCTGCCTCCCATACCCTAAAGCAGGCCTTAATTAGTTCTACAGCCTTAGGAATTCCCAACCTAAGCAAGCCTTCCTTTCTTTACCTAACTGAGAAGAAGGGGATGACACTAGGAGTGTTAGTCCAGAAACTGGGTGAATTTTCTCAACCAGTAGCTTATTTCTCCAAACCACTTGACAGCACAGTGCAGGTATGGCCACTTTGCCTGAAAGCAGTAGGGGCAACAGCTCTTTTAATTGAATAAGCCACTAAATTAATTTGGGGGCAACCTCTTACAGTCTTCATCCACACCAAGTAAAGGACATGCTTGGGGCCAGGGTCTATCAGTAGCTTACAGGCAGCTGGTTAATTAAATACCAAGCTCAATTACTAGAGACCCCCAAGGTGCAGCTAAGGGTGTGTCAAACTCTCAACCCAGCCCACCCTACTAGCAATAGAAGGCCCAAGGTCAGATCTTGAGGGACCCCTTCTCCACTCCTGCCTTGAGCTGCTTAATCAAAACTACTCATGCAGGCCAGACTTAAAAGATAAGCCTCTTGCAAACCCAGATAATGAGTGGTTCACGATGGAAGTAGTTATAAAGAAGAAATTAAAAGGGCAGGCTATGCAGTGGTTTCTCAATTCTAAACCATAGAGACCCAAGCTCTTCCCCCTGGAACGTCAGCCCAGAAGGCAGATCTGATTGCCCTTACCCAAAGAAAAAAGCTAGTGGCTGGGAAAATGGCTAATATTTATACAGACTCTAAGCATGCTTTCCTTGTTCTCCATGCCCACTCTGCTGTGTGGCAAGAAAAAGGCTTGCTTACTAACAGTGGGTCACCTATTAAGCACAGGCAAGAAATCCTAGACTTACTGGAAGCTGTACTGTTACCCCAAGAAATATCAGTTATGCATTGTCCAGGGCATCAGAAAACAGACACTGCTATAGCAAAGGGAAATGCTCGAGCTGATGCAGCTGCTAAAACTGCAGCACAAACCCATGTTTCCCTCTTACCTCCTGTTCCAGCACCTGTACCAGTACTTGATGTTCCTAAGTGTACCCTGGATGAACAAACCAGGGCAGCTAGCCTGGGGTTCACCCTAGAAGATAACGGGTGGCTTATTAAGGACACTCAAGTCTACCTGCCAGGAGCAGTACAGTGGAAGGTCTTTCATGGACTTCACCAAGCCACTCATCTGGGGAGGGATGCCCTAACCAGCTTAGCTAAATGGGTTTTTGAAGAACAGGGCTTGGTAAAAAACAGTGAAGGAAGTTACCAGGAGTTGCCCCCTGTGTGCAATTAATAATACAAACAATGGGAGCCTTAACTGTCTTACCCCCTTAAATCCCCCGTGCAGATGCAGGGATCATACCCTGGGGAGGACTGGCAGATAGACTTCACCCACATGCCATCTTGCCAGGACTATAAGTACCTCTTAGTACTGGTAGATACTTTCACTGGGTGGGTGGAAGCATTTCCCACTAGAAAACAAATGGCAAATGAGGTGACTAAAGCTCTTATAAAGGAAATAGTTCCCAGGTTTGGACTGCCTAAGTCCCTCCAAAGTGATAATGGGCCAGCCTTACTAGCAAAATAGCCCAAGGTCTATCAGCTGCCCTTGGAATTAAATATCATCTCCATAACTCCTGGAGGCCTCAATCCTCTGGGAAAGCAGAAAGAGTTGACTGAACCTTAAAACAAATTCTAGCTAAACTCTGCCAAGAAATCATGTTGCCTTTGGTCACCAGTCTACCTGTGGCCTTTTTAAGGCTGCATTTAGCTCCAAAGAACCCACTTCAGCTTAGCCCCTTTGAGATAGTTTATGGACAGCCTTTCATTACCCAGTACCTGGTACTAGATCAGGAAATCCAAAATCTCACAAATATTTTGTCAACCTAGAAAAAACTCAACAAGTCATCCAGGATCTTGGAAACAAAATTCTTCCTAGCCAGTCATGAATTATCCTTACCTAAAGTTAAATCCGGAGACCAGGTTCTGATCAAAACCTGGCAAGAAAACAGGCCTCACTCTCAATTAGAGCCTAAATGGAAGGGACCATATCCTGTGGTTTTAATCACTCCCATAGCTGTTAAAGTTAAAGGGCTTGCCAGCTGGGTACACTTATCCCGAGTGAAGCCAGTTTCCCAAGAAAGTACCAATGCACCAGAAACACCTGATGGATCATATGAGTGCCAGCCACTGGATGGCCTGAAATACCTCTTCAAGAGACAAAGCTAAGTATTGTCTGTGTCTCTAAACCAACACCCTTTAAGAAACCTTGTCTATCTTATGTTTCTTCCAATACAATAACTAAAAAGGCAATGTCTCTTCTCATCTCCCTCTCAGCTGCCTTAGACAGAACGACCATTGAAAACTGGGGTTGGCAATTTATACCAAACCCCATTATCTATTTCACTCATTCCCTAGAGCTAACTAATGGCATAAATGAAACCAGTCCTGCCTTAGAAGCTCTAAGACAGCAAGTAGACTCACTTGCTTCTGTGGTGCTGCAAATTCACAGGGTACTTGACGTTCTAACTGCAGCACAGGGAGAAATATGTCCTTTCCTTAAGGAAGAATGCCATCTATATGTAAATCACTCTGAAATAATCCTAAATGGTATTCAAAACCTGCAAATTAAAACCCATCAACTTTGGGAAGATGCAGCCTTTACAGGCACCTGACATTTTCTACTTCTGTGGTCCAGTATTCTCTTAGTGGGACCATATATTCTCAAGATTCTATTCAAGTTTATTTCTTCCAGAATCAACATCTTGTTAGCCATATGAGGATTTCAAACAGCTTCATTTAAGATTCCAGATCCATCTTCCTCCAAACGAGATAGAATAGCCAGAAGGTTTTACACCTTGTCAGGTAGGGCCTACTGCCCCTAACCAACATGAAGTAGTTACAGAAGAATGAATATCTCCCTTCTGCACCCCTTTAAGAATAAAGGTGTAAACTCTCTGAGGGGGGAATGAAGCAGGCTAGTAAGATAGGGAATCAATGGATGGATCTGGAACCATGTGGACATCAATACCCCAGGATGGCTGCTGGAAAACACTCCTGAGATTTCTCCTGGAAGCCAGGAGAAGCCCCTAATATTCTTCAGAGGCCCTCCTGGGGGATTGATGGGTAGGGTAATCAATCAAAACAGCAAACACCTGGAACTCCTCCCATGCCATTAGCAAAGGGGTGGAATAATTAATACTTTAAGAAGCAGGCACAAAACCTTTCTCACCCCTGTTGCTGTTCTCAGTCCTGCTCTTGCCATGTCCCCCCTGTGCAGATCAACACACAAGTAAAACCTGGACATTTATAATGTATAATCAGAAATTGTAGTCTATAAATCAGCCCTCTTTATCACTCTTCAGCCCCTTACCCTCTCCTGGAGACCTGTGATCTGTTATTTTCTCCCATTTCTCTTCTCTCCCTACCTTAATAAATTGCTGGCCTAACTAATGTGATGTGCTCTGAAATTCATTCCTGCAGCATAAGTCAAGAACCTAGATTAAATCCAGTAACAATGCAAGGAGTCTCTTTCCTGAATTATATCAAGTACAATACAATCCCTCATTGTTTCAGCCTGTTGTACCAGGAATCCCCAAACCCTGTTTTCAAACAGAAAATACTCTGTTTATTTGCTTCACTATTAAACATAGTCAGAATGCATTTCTTGCACAACTTATTTAAGTGATTTGAAAGAAGACTTGGAAGGGTAGGAATGTCCCCCAGTGTTGCCACATGCAATTCATAAGAGAAGAATGGGCCAATCATAAACTTTCCTAGCCTGGGGGAGGGGAAGGAGTCACATGGGGTAAGGTGAGCAGCCTCTGCCCCCAGACTTAAGGTGGCAGAGATCCTCCCCTGCTGTCTCCTCCCTCTGATCATGGGATCCCACACACCCTGGTCACTGTAGGCATCCTGTACCCTGGATCTTGCAGTTCCTGCTACAGGCAGTTTTGCAAATGTTTATTGGCCCCTGCATATTTCTTTTTCTTCATAGTCTCTCTTCATTCTCTGTTGGGTCATTTGTGTTTTTCATATTGAGTTTAGGTATTTTGTAAATTAATCCTTTATTGGTTTATTTGTTATATTTTCTCCCAGTCTGGTATTGCCCTTTATGTCCTAGTTTTTGCTGCTGTACAGCAATAATGTTGATTTTATTTGTTGAGCCTGTACCCAGAGACTTGCTGTGTTCTCTTACTGATTGTAATATTTGTAGATTGTGGTGGATTTTCCATTTTGCCTTATTGCCCTGACTGCCCTTCCACTACAAGGTAGAATAGAAATGGTGAGGGCAGACTTCTTTATCTCGTTCTTATTCCAGAAAAGATGATCTCCCAAAAATCCTATGTTAAGTATGGGGGTTACCATAGATTCATATTAGATAAGCTTAATCTCTTTAAGGAAATTCCCTTCTACTCTTGTGTTAAGAAGTTGTTTTTTTTTTTACTTTTTAAAACTTCATATAATAAACAATTATATTTGTTTTAGGGAAGTTTTAGATTTCAGAATAGTTACATTGAAAGTATAGAGGCTTGCCATATACCCCAACCCTTCTCCCTGATTTTTCACTTTTTATTTTCCATTTCCAATCAATCTAAATAGAAATTGTGTACAAATTAAGCATTAGCTCCCTATTCCCTGACCCAATCAATATATCCCCTGGTAACCTATATTCTACATTCTATCTATATAAATTTACATTTTATACTTGGTTCATAGCTTTGAGGTCATTCAATATTTGCCTTTTTGTGCCCAGCTTATTTCATTCAGCATAATGTCCTCAAGATTCATCCATGTTGTCTCTTGCATCAGGACTTCTTCCTTTTTACACCTGAATAATAGTCCACCCTCCCCATCACCCTCACCCCACCTCTTGTCTAGGGTATTGGGGTATTTGGGAGCTCACCCTGGGACTGTGGATGGGTTTAACTTTTGCAACATGCCTGTCATTTTTTAAGTGGACAACTAAATGATAATTTTGTTATTGTAAAATTAAAAATAGTAGACAAGCATTTATATAATTACAGTTCCTAAGAAGAAGCAATACAAATAAATAAGTTATAGCAGTTTTAAAAGAAAAGTGTAACAGCCAAATGATGTCTAAATAAGTTTTGGAACCAACTTGGTTTTTGACACAGCAATTCCATTTTCTTTTTCTAAATGTCTTAGCACAATTATGTAAAATAAATTTCTAACAGCAGAGATATTAATTTCAATGACCATAATATATGGACTTAGATTTAAAACAGCAAGGTCACCTACAAACACACAAAATAAATGTAAGAATGGCATTTAACAGAAGTCACTAGTGAACACTTTTTAAACTGCCTCCTTTTGGAGGTAGTGGGATGGAAATAAACATCCTGAATATGAAGGAAGCAAGTAATACATATTTACTAGAATTTCTTTTGCTTTACGTGCAGTTGGGGGAAGTTCAACTAATCTTTTAGGGGGAGGAGAAGGCAGAGGACACTATTCATGTCCTTGATTTCTTTTGTTTCATTTTAGTAAGCTTACGACTGTGTGATAATTTAATATACTATAATGCATTAGTAATCTGACTCTTAAGAGAGTGTGTAGTAAAAGTAGATGTTAAAAAAAAAAAAACTCTCAAGCTAGACACTTGCTATGATATGGTTCCTATCAAGTTAACCATTGCCAGAAGTTACTTAATAGGTTAGATTTTGCTATAAGGGCAATTGCAAAAGGATGAAGAGAAAATGAAAACACTGAGATACATGTCAGACCCTTGTTATTCCAAATACAACATTATAGGCCTCCTCCTATCCAAAATACTTTTATATATTGTGCTCTCCAAGCTGTTATTGTTAAGCCAGAGACCAATTACCTTAGTATCCTGATAAAATCCCCCTCTACCCACTCCCACAAAATTTAGCTTGGCAATCAGTGAGAACTTGTTGAGGATTTTTACCTCAGTGATTTCTGCCACAAATTTCCTCAAATCTTTATTCCCACCAACCTGAAGATAAAAATGCAAGTAAACACAGAAATGAGAAGCAATTTTCTTGGTTTTACAGCCACATCTGAAGAAAAGATATTTAAAAACTAATTCATAGAGTACTAAATTTCATAAGTAGTTAAAATATTCAAATATCTTACTGTAGCCTAAAATTCCATCTCTCAGTAAGCTAACTGGCATTAGTCAGAAAAAGTAACACTACAACAACTTTATACTTTTACCTTTTTTGTTTTCAAGTGCAGGTAACCTAATTTCATGGTCACTAACCTGAATCTCCCAACAATAAGCTAAACAAATAATTTATTCTTTAAAAAGTCTGACTTCAGTTTAGAGTATATACATTTAATATTACATTTTACAACAGCAATAACAAAAGCATATTTCTTCCAAAAAAACCAATACAAAATCAAAACTGTAAACATTATCACACACAAATAGATTCCAAAAATTACTTAAGAAAAGCACTTGCAAACATTGGCTCACAATCCTCAACAGTGTAAACACCAAGGTAAAGAATATAGAAGCAAAAAAATGTTAATATCTGTTAAGATGCCAACAATAAAATAGACTTTATTTGACATGAATGTGATATTTTTAAAAATAATTTACACATCACAGATACAGATGCTCAAAAAAAGACTCCCTCTTTTCTTGTTTTAGGACAACTGTTGCCCCTGATATCAAAGATATGCCAGTTTTGTGAATACCAGACTTAGAAACAGAGGTTTAGTGGTCACTGCAACATAGTGAACAAAGGCACATTTTCCATTATAAATTTTTTTTAATCTCTCAAAATATTTAAACACTCAGTTTGGATAAATAATCAATTCTTCATCCAAGTTTCTCATATATATCAAACTATACTCACTTTTAAAAAAATACACTTTGTTCAGCTTTCTCATATATTTATAAATATATATTTTTTTCTTTCTCTCTCAAAATGTAGCTCTTGATATTTTTACCCTAAATATTGTTACACATATATATGTTTTAATTGTACATTTTAGGAAAACACACAACCCACAGTATTTCAAATTGCCATAACTAGAAAATTGTGTTTTTATAATATACAATGCCCTAATCAAAATACAATTTTCACTTGGAAAAATAAATAAAAGATACAAATGGATTTACACAAATTAAGAAAAAATTAACCTGGGTAGGTATCAATGTGGTTCTTGATTCTGTATCAAGCACATTTGATCTTATCTCCCAGAGTTTTCATTTTCTGAGTATTTTTAAAATATTTTCATTTGAGATTTTAAGATCCTCACATTTGTTTTTCATTCCACAACATCTTCCACCAAGCTCTGAGCTTGAAGGATTGTGAGGAGCTTGGTCAGAAGCACCTGGAACATGGGTGGTGGAAGAGTTCATGGTAAAACTTGCCATCACAGCTATGGCTAGTCACCCAAAGCAGTGGCATTGGTCAAATGCTCCATGGCCTTCTCCTATTCACCTGGGGCTAGTAACTCATTTGCTGAGCTGTATTTCTTCAAGGAAGTATTTCTGAACTGCTTCAGTACATTTCAGGTTGGATAACTTGGAAATCCCAGCTCTCTGCTTGGCAAGTTTCTGTTTTCTTTCTTGGATCTCAAAGCTGTTTTTGAAAATAGGTTCTCTCTGCCTCTTAAGGTTGAATTAAATACAGCACCCCATGCAGAGGTCCACATGTACTCTGGGGGAAATTCCTGTTTTCCAACCCACCATTTTGCCTTGGTTGCCTAGTGTATAGGGCAGCACTGGCCAGTGAAGGAGCCATTGGCCACCAAGGCTGCAGTTATGAAGTTTTTTTTAGTTGTTATTATTTTTTATTGTATGTATGTACATTAGGTAGGCAACATATATGTGGAATCATGACAAATGGAAAAAAGTTAAAAATGAAGGTGCAGATTTAGACATACATGTGTTCCCTCTCTTTTCACAGAATGCACAAGAGTTGTAGAAATGGGCAATTGAGGGACTATTTTTTTCTGTAGGTATCTTTTTGCCTAGCAACTCAGACTGGTGAGGAGGTGGGAAGGTGAACTAAATGAGGGAAGAAGAGGCAAGATGGCATCAGTTTAGGGGGGTAATCACCATCTCTCTTGCAGAGGATGGCTGAATGGGGACAGGATCCTTCCTGAGTGGTGTGTTCTGGGAGTCCATGGGGCGAGAACATTAGGGACATTGATCTGGAGGGAGCTGGACAGTGAGGTGGATTGCTCAAGATAAAATTAGAATATAGAAAAAAAAACAAAAAACAAAGAAATAGAACAAGAAGAACAAAGTATAAAAGAGAAAACTTAACACACACACACAGAAACACCACCTAAATAAAACTCTAGAGCAGAGAGAAACTAATCAACTGAATAAACCCATCAAAATAAAATGATGACCAGAGGGCAACATAAAATTACAAACCATACTGAGAAAGAGGAAGAGTCCAATGAACAAACTAAAAACCAGGAAGAGATACAAAACATTGAACAACTAAACAAATCTGTCCAAACAAATATCATGGACCAACTTAATGAAGTGAAAGAAGAGAATAAAGATATTAAGAAGACACTGGGAGAACATACTGAAGAAATTGTAAACATACATAAAAAGATAACAGATATGGTGGTGATGAATGGCACAATCAAAGAAATTTTAAAAATGCTGGATTCACATAAAAGCAGATTTTAACAGGCAGTAGAAAGAATTAGTGATGTAGAAGACAGTACATCTGAAAGCAAACAGATAGTAGAACAGATAGATAAAAAAGACAGAAAAAATCCAGCAGGGACTTAGGGATTTAACTGACAACACAAAATGCACAAACATATGCATTATAGGAATCCCAGAAGGAGAAGAGGAGGAAAAGGGAACAGAAGGAGTGTTGAAGGAAATAATGGCTGAAAACTTCCCATTGAGGAAAATGGATATACATGTCCAGGAAGCACAGCACACCCCAAACAGTATTATTCCCAACAGGCCTACTCCAAGACATATAATTATCAAAATGTCCAATGCTCAAGACAAAGAGAAAATACTCAAGGTACCAAGAGAAAAGAGAACTATCACATACAAGGGAAGCACAATAAGTTAAGTGCTGATTTCTCATCTGAAACCATGGAGACAAGAAGACAGTTGTATGACATAGTCAAGGTACTAAAAGAAAAAAACTTCCATCCGCAAATTCTCTATCCAGCAAAACTGGCATTCAAAAATGATGGAGAGTTCTAAATATTCACAGATAAACAGAAATTAAGAGAGTATGCCAATAAGAAACCTGCACTTTAAGAAATACTAAAGGGAGAGGAGGCAAGATGGCATCAATTTAGGAGGGCACTCACTAACTAGCTCTCTGAGGATAGACGATTGTGGACAGGGTCCTGTGCGGGGGTCTGTGATGTGGGCGCACGGAGCAAGAAGCTTGGGACATCTATCTGCAGGCAGATTGATGGCATGGACTGATCGGTAGAGATTCATGAGTTTTAAGTCTGCCTGTGGTGGTTAACACAGATGGCTGAGCCCCACCCTCAGGGAAAAAGGCTGGTTTGAGCCACGACTCCTGCATGGCAACCCAGTGTGAGGAAGTGTTCTCCAAGAGAGGGACGGTTCTGACAGAAGGTGGAGAGGGGTTTACCTTCTCTGGATTTGGCGGCCTGGACCCCATCATAGCTTTGGGAAGCAGATAAGCCAGCTTGAAGGAGCACCAGGTGGAGGGGAGAGGCAAATCTACTGAGGAAGCCTGACTTACCCAGCAGCCTGGTGACACTAAGGCTTGGCTCCAGAGGGGATGGAGTCAGTCAATTTTACCACTCAGCACTGACAAGCATCAGAGCTTCAGCTCCCCTGGGGAGGCCAGGAAGTGGGAAGTGCATGATTAGTTTCCACAAGCCTAGTTAGGGTCCCCTTGGTGAAGGGGGTGGTCTAGAAGAGGACTTCTTTTGGATCCCTTGTTTCACCAAAAAATAAAAATAAAAAGAAGACAGTCACTTTAAAAAATGAATTCTTCTATTTAATTTAGTTTAATAGCTAGAATCTGCCTCAAAACCTGCAGATAGAACCTTGCAGAGAAATTGATTGATAAACACAAGCAGGCTGAGAGGTTCCACAAGGACCCTAGAAGGAACACAATTCCTCCTTAGCTTTGTTTGACTGCTTGCTTATGTGGTTGCTGGGTTTTTCTCTGATTGTTTGTTGTCTCTTGCTTTTCTTTTCTCTTTCCTCCCCCCACCCCTTCTTTTTTCCTTATTTTTAATTAGGTGCTGCTAGATTGTCTCTTCTTTGCTGTGCTTCTTCTTCAGTGATTTCCCATTCTCTGTCTATATTGATTTTGCCTCCAAAGCTATCTATTCCCCTTCCTTCATCTTTCTGCCTTCTGCTTTCTGTTGTAGTTCTTACACACCACGTTTTTTCATTATCCCACAACTTAAGGGTATCAATTTCTATTATATCTATTCTGTTTTCTTCTTTTTTTATTAATATTAACTTTTGCCTTTCAGCCCTTTCTTCACTCTTTCTCTCCCTCTTCATAATTCTAGCCTTCTATATCATTATATATATATTCCTCTATTTGGTTTCCCAGTCCACTGTAGGAACTCCACTTTTTTTTTCCTATTACTATACACTGCCTACATGAGTTAAATGTTCATTTCACTAAGTCTTATTTGGACCCTTTTCTAACTTTTATCAATATTATTATTATCCTTCTTCCTTTCTCACATCTTTCGAGTCCTCTGGCCCTAATCTTTTGCATTCAAGGTAACATAGAAAGAAGCAAGGAAATAAAATAAGAAGAAAAAGTGTCAAAGAGAAAACTTAACACACACACAGAACCACCAGGTAAATAAAACTCTAGAGCAGAGAGAGAAGTTAATCAACTGAATAAACCCATCAAGATAAAATGATGACTAGGGGCAACAAAAAATTACAAACCACACTGAGAAACAGGAAGACATGGACCACTCCAATGAACAAACTAAAAACCAGGAAGAGGTGCAGAACATCGAATAACTAATCAAAGCTTTCCAAACAAATATCATGGACCAACTTAATGAAGGAAGAGAATAAAGATATTAAGAAGACACTGGGAGAACATACTGAAGAAATTGTTAACATACACAAAAAGATAACAGATATGATGGTGATCAATGGCAAAATCCAAGAAATCAAAAAGACGCTGGATTCACATAACAGCAGATTTGAACAGGCAGAAGAAAGAATTAGTGATGTGGAAGACAATACATCTGAAATCAAACAGAGAGTAGAACAGATAACAAAAAGATAGAAAAAATCCAGTAGGGACTCAGGGATTTAGCTGACAACACAAAACGCACAAACATATGCATTATAGGCATCCCAGAAGGAGAAGAGAAGGGAAAGGGAACAGAAGGAGTGTTGAAGGAAATAATGGCTGAAAACTTCCCAACCCTACTGAGAGAGATGGATGTGCAGATTCAGGAAGCACAGCACACCCCAAACAGTATAAATCCCAACAGGCCAACTCCAAGACATATACTTGTAAAATGTCCAATGCTCAAGACAAAGAGAAAATACTCAAGGTACCAAGAGAAAAGAGAACCATCACTTACAAGGGAAGCACAATAAGATTAAGTGCTGATTTCTCATCTGAAACCATGGAGACAAGAAGACAGCGGTATGCCATAGTCAAAGTCCTAAAAGAAAAAAACTTCCAGCTACGAATTCTCTATCCAGCAAAACTGGCCTTCAAATATTATAGAGACTTCAAAATATTCACAGATAAACAGAAATTAAGAGAGTATGTCAATAAGAAACCTGCACTTCAAGAAATACTAAAGGAAGTTCCAGAAATTGAAAGGAAAAAACAAGGGAGAGAGAGTTGAATGAGAGTTTAAAGACAACTAAAAAGACAAAAACAGAAACAAAACAAGATATGACATACATTAATCCAATGAAAATATGGCTGAAGTAAGAAATTCATTGCAAGTAATAACACTGAATGTTAATGGATTAAACTCACCACTCAAGAGACACAGATTGGCAGAATGGATAAGGAAATGTGATTCATCTATATGATGTCTAAAAGAAACCCACCTTCGACTCAGGGATTCAAGGAGGCTGAAAGTGAGTGGCTGGAAAACAATTTTACAAGCTACAAATAGCCAAAAAAGGACAGGAGTAGCTATTCTAATATCAGACAAAATAGACTTTAAATGCAAAACTATTGTAAGAGACAAAGATGGACACTATATATTAGTAAAAGGGGTAATCTCTCAAGAAGAGAGAACAATCATAAACATTTATGCACCTAATCGGGGTGCCTCAAAATACGTGAAGCAAACTGGAAAAACTAAGTGGAGAAATAAATGCCTCTACAATTATAGTGGGGGACTTTAATTCACCATTATCACCACTAGATAGAACATCTAGACAGAGAATCAATAAAGAAACAAAGACTCTTAACAATAAATTAGAGGACCTGGACTTAATAGACATATACAGAACACTACACCCAAATACAGCAGGATTTACATTCTTCTCGAGTGTACATGGATCATACTTCAAGATACACTGCATGATAAGCCACAGAACAACTCTCAATGAATTCAGAAAGATTGAGATTATACAAAGTAATTTCTATGACCACAATGGAATAAAATTGGAAATCACTAAGGGCCAGAGAAACAGATTGGGCTCAAGGATATGGAAGTTAAACAACACACTCTTAGACAAACAGTGGGTCAAAGAGGAAATTTCAAAAGAAATCAATAACTACCTTGAAACTAATGAAAATGACAACACAACATATCAAAACCTATGGATGCGGCAAAAGCTGTCATGAGAGGGGAAGTTCATAGCCATAAATACATATAATAAAAAAGAATATAAGAGTTAAAACTGAAGCTCTAACTGCACACTTGGAGTAATTGGAAAAACAACAAACTAAACCTAAAGGAAGTAGAGAGCAGGAAATAACAAAGATTAGAGCAGAACTAAATGAAATTGAGAATAAGAAAGCGCTAGAAAAGATAAACAAAACCAAAAGCTGGTTCTTCAAGAAGATCAATAAGATTGACAAACCCTTAGCCAGAATAACAAAGAAAAAGAGAGAACAGATGCAAATACACAAAATAAGGAATGAGCAAGGGGATATCACTACTGACCCCACAGAAATAAAGAGTATCATAAGAGGATATTTTGAAAAATTATATGCCAACAAGAAAGATAATTTAGAGGAAATGGACGAGTTTCTAGAAACTCACAAACAGCCTATATTGATGGAAGAAGAAATTGATGAACTCAACAGTCCAATTACAAGTAAAGAGAGAGACTCAGTCATCAAAAACCTCCCAACTAAGAAGAGCCCAGGACCAGATGGCTTCACAGCTGAATTCTACCAAACATTCCAGAAAGAGCTAACACCAATTCTGCTTAAGCTCTTCCAAAAAATAGACGTAGAAGGAATATTGCCTAACTCATTCTATGATGCCAACATTACCCTAATACCAAAACCAAACAAAGATAGCACAAGAAAGGAAAATCACACACCAATTTCTCTAATGAACCTAGATGCTAAAATCCTCAACAAAATACTTGCTAATTGCATTCAACACCATATCAAAAGGATTATACACCATGACCAAGTGGGTTTCACTCCGGGTATGCAAGGATGGTTCAATATAAGAAAATCAATCAATGTAATACACCACATAAACAGATTGAAAGAAAAAAATCACATGATCATCTCTGTAGATGCAAAAAAAGCATTTGACAAAATACAGCACTCTTTCCTGATAAAAACACTGCAAAAGATGGGAATAGAAGGAAATTTTCTGAATATGATAGAGGGTATATATGAGAAACCCAAAGCTAACATCATCTTCAATGGTGAAATCCTAAAAGCCTTCCCTCTGAGATTCGGGAACAAGACAAGGATGCCCACTATCACCACTCCTATTTAACACTGACTCTGAAGTACTTGCTCAAGCACTGAGGCAAGAAAAAGATATAAAAGGAATCCAGATTGGAAAAGAAGAAGTGAAAATTTCATTATTTGCAGATGACATGATCCTATATGTAGAAAGCCCTGAGAAATCTACAACAAAGCTTCTAGAACATATAAAAGAGTTCAGTAATGTCGCAGGCTAAAAGATCAATGCTCAAAAATCAGTAGCACTTCTGTACACCAATAACGAGCAATCTAGGGAGGAAATTTTTTTAAAAAACCATTTACAATAGTAACTAAAAGAATCAAATACCTAGGAATAAATTTAACTAAAGAAGTAAAGGACTTATATACAGAAAACTACACAACACTGTTAAAGGAAATCAAAGAAGACTTAAATAAATGGAAGAATATTCCCTTTTCATGGATACGAAGACTAAACATCATCAAGATGTCTATCCTACCCAAACTAATCTACAGATTTAATGCAATTCCAATAAAAATCAACACTATTTTTTAAGGAACTAGAAAAACTAACTGCAAAATATATTTGGAGAGGCAAGAGGCTTGGAATTGCCAAAGACATATTGAAAAAGAAAAATGAAGTTGGAGGTATCACATTACCTGACTTTAAAATATACTACAAAGCTACAGTGATCAAAACTGCATGGAAGCGGCTGTGGCTCAATCAGTAGGGCTCCCGTTTACTATATGGGAGGCCCCAGGTTCGGTTCCCGGGGCCTCCTGGTGAAGGCAAGCCCGCCCGCATGGCGTGGTTAGCTGACCCAGCGAGCACAAGCAGCAAGGGGGGGATAAATGAATAAATAAATAAAATCTTAAAAAAAAAGAAAAAAAAACTGCATGGTATTGGCACAAGGATAGACATACTGACCAATGGAACCAAATTGAGTTCTGATATAGATCCTCGCATATACAGTCATCTGATATACGACAAGGCTACCAAGCCCACTCAGATGGGAGAGAATGGCCTCTTTAAGAAATGGTGCTTGGAGACTGGATATCCGTATCCAAAAGAATGATAGAACAATACCATCTCACACCTTATACAAAAATCAACTCAAGATGGATCAAAGATCTAAATATGAGAGCCAAAACCAGAAAAACCTTGGAGGATAATGTAGGGAAGCATCTACAGGACCTTGTAATAGGAAATGGTTTCATAAACTTCAGACCCAAAGCACAAACAGCAAGAGAAAAAATAGATAAATGGGATCTCCTCAAAATTAAAAACTTCTGCACCTCAAAGGACGTTTTAAGAAAATAAAAATGACGCCTACCCAATGGGAGAAAATATTTGGCAACCATATATCTGATAGGATCCTAATATCCTGCATATATAAAGAAATCCTACACCTCAAAATAAAAGACAAACAACCCATTTAAAAAATGGGCAAGTGACCTGAAAAGGCACTTCTCCAAGGAAGAAATACAAATGGCTAAAAAGCACATGAATAAATGCTTGACATCGGTAGCTACTAGGGAAACGCAAATCAAAACTACAATGAGATACCATCTTACACCCATCAGAATGGCAGCTATTAAAAAAACAGCAGACACTAAATGTTGGAGAGGATGTGGAGGAATAGGAACCCTCATCCACTGCTGGAGGGATTGTGGAATGGTCCAGCCACTGTGGAGGACAGTTTGGCGGTTCCTCAGAAAACTAACAATAGATCTTCCATGTGATCCAGTGATTCCACTGCTGGGTATATACCCAGAAGAATTGAAAGCAAAGACACAAACAGATATATGCACACCAACGTTCATAGCGACATTGTTTACAATTACCAAAAGTTGGAATCAGCCCCGGTGCCCATCAACAGATAAATGGATAAATAAAATGTAGTACATACATACAATGGAATATTACTTGGCTGTAAGAAGGAAGAAAGTGCTAACAGACGGAATAACATGGATGAATCTTGAAGACCTTATGTTGAGTGAAGCAAGCCAGGCATTAAAGGATGAACAGTATATGAACTCTCTGATTTGAATCGAGGAACGTGAGAAGTCTCTGGGAACCATTGTCTGAAAGATAGGTTACCAAGGAAGAGAAAGAAAAGAATAGATTGTGAGCCATCACCCCTATGGACATATTCTATGGTAAAGTGATAGAGTATAGTTGCATATTGAAGGATAGGACAGGTGGGTAGTGATATTACTGGGTTTGGTGGTGCAGGGTTGACAGACGGGTAGATTAGGAAGGGCAGGTTAGAATACCCTGGGCATGTAACAATGAATCTTGTCATCCAATGAGTCAAGAAAAAGGGAGTGTCATGTGACCCAGAGGGATGGGGAGGATGGAACAGAAAAGATCAAACAGGGGGTGTTTAGTGGTCATGAGAAGTGTTTTTCATTACCTTGCAGTAATGGACACAGGACATGGTAAATATCATCAAAAATTATTAAACTGTGCCATCTAAACTGTAAACTATACTGTAAACCATTGACAATGTTTATCACTATCTGTATAACAGTTATAACAATGCTAGCATCCACACACACAAAAAAACTTTTAATATGGAGAGAGAAAAGGGGAAGGAGGTTGGGTATATGAGAGTCTCTAGTATTCTGTGACTTTGCTGTGACCTAAAACTTCTTTGAAAATTAAATGAAAATTTGGGAGACACTGGGGAATGAGAAAGGGAAGGTGCCATGGTACAGACTGGACACCCGAAAACGCAGTAATAAAAGGGAAAAAAATTTTTTTTAATTTTTTGTTTTTTTCCCATTTTTTAATGTCCCAATCTCTTCATTATATTTTATTTTTAGTTTTTTTTCTGAGTTTCTATGTATTTTATCTCTTTCATTTAAGCTTATCATTATTATTTCATTTTCCTATTAATTGTATTTGGTTATTATATAGGCTTCATCTTCAAGGAAGGTTTAGATTACAGAAGGGTTACAATGGGGGCTGCAGAGGATCATTGGTGGGGGGTGTCTGGGGTGGGGGATTTATGAGAGGAAGTTCACCTGAATATACATGAAAGATATATAAAATTGTTCAAATGATCAAGGGGTGTGGCATGGTCACGGTGGGTAGACAATCACGCAGTAAATGAGGGAATACTGAATTCCCAGCCTGGAGAGCGCTGCCACATTCTCCAAGGGAGCAGCAACAGTCCCCCGAGTGCAGGGGTAGTGTCTGGCAAAAGAGGATGGTCCACAGATGGGTTCTTGTTATTGATGACTAGCCTTATGAGTCCTTGATCTTGTAATTGAAACTTAGCCTACTGTTATGGGGTACCTAAGGGTTGCCACCTGAGAGCCTCTTTGTTGCTCAAATGTGGCCTCTCTCTAAGCCAGATTCAGTATATGAATGCATTACCTTCCACCCAACGTGGAACATGATTCCCGGGGATGAGCCTCCCTGGCAATGAGGGATTACTACCAAGTGCCACCTGGCAATATGACTGAAAAAGACCTTGAATAAAAGGGGGAAAAGAAAAAAAAATAAAAAAAATAAAAAATTAAAAAAAAGGGGAACAGATGTGGCTCAGGAGGTTCGGCGTCCGTCTACCATATGGAGAGACTGGGGTTCGATCCCTGGTACCTCCCGGTAAAAAAAAAAAAAAAAAAAAAAAAAAAAAA
>JAKSZT010053887.1:103498644-103524970 GCA_026826555.1 Tolypeutes matacus | reverse complement strand
AAAAAAAAAAAAAAAAAAAAAAAAAAAAAAAGGGGGGGGAAAGGCAAAGACAAATGAGTTCATGTGGCTAAGAGACTTCAAATAGAGTCGGGAGGTCATCCCAGAGATAATGCTTACGCACACCTCAGTAGGATCTCATAGATCACCAAAGTGGATATCACCCACACAAAGGGGCTCCTGAGGGCTCTGGAGACACCCAGGTCCTATATAAGGGGGGGATAGCTCCAGAGATTGATGCCTTATTAGTGGGCTCTACTTTGGAATCTGTGCTCCTGAGAGTGACAGAGTTGGACTCAAATAAGTCCTCCCTGCACATGGTCCATCAGCCCCTTCTATTCAAACCTATATGTGATGCTGGAGTTTGTAGGTGTACTTCCAGAGACTGGAGCCTCTGGCCTGCCCATGTGCCAGCTGTGCCTGGAATCTTGGAGGAGCTGCAACTCCTACACTACAGCTCAATGGACTCACCCAAGTCACCTGGTGAGGAGACGATGATGGACAACAGCCATCCCAGGGAATGGAGAGGGCCTGCAGCTGCAGGCAGGATAATCCCATCCACCATATCCATGACATATAAGCCCACTCTCACTTGGAGGTGGAGTGGACATCACCATCCCAGACTCCACAAGACTGGGGGAAGAACTATGGACTAGAGTGGACTTAATGGTATTCTGTTGTAGACATATTGTGATTCAAGCAATGGAAGAAATTATAACAATGAGGTGGAGCCAGTGGCCACTAGACACTTTCAGGGCAGGGAAGGGAAAAGCAGTTGTAATAGAGGGGCTTTTTCAGGACTTGGGAATTATCCTGAGTGACATTACAATGACAGATATAGGCCATTTTACATCAGCATATAACAAGCAGAACTGGGTGGGAGAGAGTGTGGTCTACAATGTGAACTATGGTCCATGCTTAGTGGCAAAGCCCCAGGATGTGTATATCCATTGCAGGTGATGTGCCACAGTAATGAAAGATGTTTATGTGGGATGTTATGGGAGGTGTGGGAGGAGGGGAACATGGGAATCCCTATAATTTTTGTGTAATATTTATGTAATCTAAGCATCTTTTAAAAAAATATATATATAAAGAAATAACATTTATGTAAACAAATGCACATATATGCATATATATTTATGTATCATTTTACAAATATTGGTTTGTATTGTGAAAAATTTGATTTTTACCCACAATAAAAAAAAAAAAAGAAATACTGACGGGAGTTCTACAGGTTGAAATGAAAAACAGGAGAGAGAGTTGGAGGAGAGTGTAAGAACAACTAAAAAGACAAAAAGAGTAATAAAAACAACATATGACATACCGAAACCCAAAGTAAATATGGATGATGTTAGAAATTCATTGATAAAAAAAAAAAAAAAAAGAAATTCATTGATAGTAATAACACTGAATGTTAATGGATAAGTCAAGAAACACAGTTTGGCAGAATGGATAAGGAAATATGATCCATCTATATGTTGTCTTTAAGAAACCCACCTTAGTCCCAGGGACACAAGGGGGCTAAAAGTGAATGGCTGGAAAACAATTTTAAAAGCAAACAGCAATCAAAAATTGCAGGAGTAGCTATCCTAATATGGTCAAAATAGATTTTAATGCAAAACTATTGTAAGAGACAAAGATGGCTACTATGTATTAGTAAAAGGGGTAATTTTTCAAGAAGAGAGAACAATCATAAACTTTTATGCACCTAATCGGGGTGCCTCAAAATACATGAAGCAAACTCTGGAAAAACTATGTGGAGACATAAATGCCTTTACAATTTTAGTGGGGGAATTTAATACACAGTTTTCACCATTAGACAGGACATCTAGACAGAGAATCAATAAAGAAACAAAGACTGAATAATACATTAGAAGACCTGGACAGAAGAATTGAAAACAAACACACAAACAGATATATGCACACCAATGTTCATAGCAGCATTGTTCACTATTGCCAAAAGTTAGAATCAACCCAGGTGCCCATCAACAGATGAATGGATAAACAAAATGTGCTACATACATACAATGGAATATTAGGCAGCTGTAAGAAGGAATAAAATGCTAACACACGGGATAACATGGATGAATCTGGAAGACCTTATGTTGAGTGAAGCAAGCCAGGCATTGAAGGATGAACAGCACATGACCTCACTGATACAAATTAAAGAAATTGAGCAGTCTCTGAGAACTATTGTCTGAAAGATACATTTACAAGAAAGAGAGAAGAGAAAGTTGTGAGCCATCACCTATACGATGTAACCTATGGTAAAGTGATAGAGTGTAGTTGCATATTGAAGGGAAAGGACAGGTGGGTATTGATATTATTGGGTTAGGTGTACAGGGTTGACAGGTGGGTAGATTGTGAAGGATGGGTTAGAATACTGAGGATACTGGAGGGAGAGATGGGAGAGGGACCAGGTGAACACTTGGGATTTGTGGGTATGAGGTTGAAAGTATAGAGGTGGGAATGCTCTTATGGCAATATGAGAAGGAAATTTCACTGGTTTAAGGTGTTGGTTCAGGGGGCATTCAGGACAGGGTACATCTGAAGCAGGCTTCTAGGGACTGTGTGAGTGTTCCTCAGTGTTGTATCAGTTTGTGGAGACCCACACAATGAGTGGGAAGGAGTTGCACTCCCATCTTTGGGAGGACTAGTTCGCTCAGAAATAGATAGGTGAGTGTCTCTTTATGAGCAAGGGTGGTTCCTAATAGGGGAGGACAAACCATTGTGCAAGACCTTTTGTTGCAGTAACTATGAATCTTGTCATCCAACGAGTTAAGCCAGGGTGTCGTTGTGGGCCCTGGGGGGATGGGGAGGAAGGAACAGAATAGATAAAACGGGATATTTAGTGGTCAGTGGAAATGTTTTTCATTACCTTACAGTGATGGACACAGGACAAGGTAAATATCACCAAAATTTATTAAAGTGTACGGTCTAAAATGTGAAAAATACTGTAAACCATTGACAATATTTAGTAGCTATGTTTCACTAGCTGTATATCAGTTATAACAATGCTACCATCCACATACAAAAAGGTTTTAATATGGGGTGAGGAAAGGGGGAGGAGGTTGGGTATATGAGAGTCTCTAGCATTCTGTGTGTGACTTTACTGTGACCCAAAACTTCTTCAAAAATTAAATGAAAAAGAGTGAGACACTGGGAGTGAGGGGGGAAGGTGCCATGGTACCGACTGGACACGAGATATTGCAGTGATAAAAGTCAAAAGTTTTTTTTAAGTTTTCATGTATTTTATCTCTTGTATTTAAACTTATCATTATTATTTCATTTCCTATTAATTGTATTTGGCTATTGTATTCACTTCATTTTTAAAGAAACTTTAGATCACAGAAGGGTTACAAGTGGGGCAGGAGAGGATCATTGGTGGGGGTTGTCAGGGATGGGGGGTACATGGGAGCAAGTTCACCTGAACATACATCAAAGGTATATAATGCTGTTCAAATGCTCATGGGGCATGGTCACAGTGGGTGGAGAATCACTCAGTATGAGAGAATACTGAATTCCCATCCTTGAGAGCTCTGCCACATTCTCCAAGGGAGCAACAACAGTACCCCAAGGGCAGGGGCAGTGTCTGGCAAAGGAGGATGATCCACTGATGGACCCTTGTTATTGTTATTGACTAGCTTTAGGAGTCTTTGCTCTTGAAATTGAAACTTAGCCTATTGTTATGGGGTGCTTAAGGGTTTCCTCCTGAGAGCCTCCTTGTTGCTCAAATGTGGCCTCTCTCTAAGCCAAACTCAGCATATGAATGCATTACCTTCCTCCCAGTGTGGAACATGACACCTGGGGATAAGATTCCCTGGCAATGAGGGATTATTACCAAGTGCCAACTGGCAATACAATTGGAAAAAGACCTTGAATAAAAGGGGGAAAAGGTAAAGACAAATGAGTTCAAGTGGCTAAGAGACTTCAAAGAGAGTCGGGAGGTCATCCCAGAGGTAACACTTATGCACATCTCAGTAGGACCTCATAGGCTTCCAATGTGGACATCACCCCAAATAGAGGGCCTCCTGAGGGCTCTGGAGACACCCAGGTCCTATATCAGGGTGGGTAGCTCCAGAGTTTGGTGCCTTATCCGTGGGCTTTACTTTGGAATCTGTGCTTCTGAGAGTGACAGAGTTGGACTCAAATATGTCCTCCCTGCACATAGTCCATTTGTCCCTTCTATTCAAACCTATATGTGGTGCTGGAGTTTGTAGGTGTACTTTCAGGGACTGGAGACTTTGGGCTGTCCATGTGCCAGCTGGGCCTGGAATCTCAGTGGAGCTGCAATTCCTACTCTACAGCTCAATGGACTCACCCAGGACACCTGGCAGGGAGATGATGATGGAAAACTGCTATCCCAGGGAATGGAGAGAGTCTACAGCTGCAGGCAGGATAATTCCATTCATCTTCCCCATGGGATATAAGCCCCCTCTCACTTGGAGGTGGAGTGGACATCACCATCCCAGACTCCTCAGGAATTGGGTGAAGAGATATGGACTAGAGTGGACTTACTGGTATTCTGTTGTAGACATATTGTGATTCAAGCAAAGGAAGAAATTACAACATTAATGTGGAGCCAGTGACCACTGGATGCTTTGGGGGTAAGGAGAGGCAAAATTATTTGTAATACAGGGGCTTTTTTGGGACTTGGGAAATATCCTGAGTGACATTGCAATGACAGATATAGGTAATTTTATATCATCATATAACATGCAGAACTGTGTGCAAGAGTGTGGTCTACAATGTGATCTATGGTCCATGCTTAGTGGCAAAGCCCCAGGATATGTATATACATTGCAGGTGATGTGCCACACTAATGAAAGATGTTTATGTGGGATGTTGTGGGAGGGGTGGGAAGTGGGGCATATGTGAATCCCTATAATTTTTGTGTAACATTTATGTAATCTAAGCACCTTTTAAAACAGAAAAAAAATTATTTAAAAAAATTAGCACTCATGTAATCATGATTGCTGTGTGATATGGATTTCTATTCCTTTTGAATATTTCCAAATAAAATGTGAAATGAAGAAAATAATTTAACTTTTGTTCTCTTAGTGAGAAAATGCAAACTCATTGCCTTCCTAACATGGACACTGAAAATGTTTATTTCATCTGAACGATACCTATCTATTGGGAACCACAGCATACAGCAGTCCTTGGATCTGAAACAGGACAGGGTCACTCTCAAAAATAATACATGCATCAGAAGCAAAAGTAGTCATCTGGGGTGTTAGGAGGAGAGGGCACTCAGACTTGGACAGGATGAGGGCTGGAATGGACAATGGCAGGCCATGGGTCATACCAGACCCTGGACTTAACCTGCTTCCCACTCCCTCTTAATAAACCATCCATCTTCACATCAGGTAGTGTTTGTAAATCATGCCTCTGTGAGCATGGGTAGAACTCCATACTTAGTTTCCTGAAGAACCAATGAACTGTCTTCCACATTGTTGGCCAGAGTCCTTTGCCATTTTACAATCCCACCAGCAGTGAATGAGCATTCCTCTGCCTTTCTCCACATCTTTTCCACACTTTTCCTGGTATGTGGGAAGCCTGTGCTTCCCACATATGAGGTCCCAGTTTCAATACCTCACCCAGGAATCTAAAAGAAATATCAAAAACAATTCAAAGCCACTTACCTAGCTGTCCCACTCACAGAATTTCCTCTATTGTTTTATTACTTCCATGAATAAAATATACTAGTTTGTTATTTCATTTATATACCAAACTCTCTTAACTGCATTTCCTGTTCATAGAACCCCTCTAAATAAAATACTTACCAAGAGGTAAAAGCATCTGAAAGTAGTTTGGGTTTCTACCTTCATCCTTATCATGATCAGGACTAACAGGGATGCCAAGGTCCAACATGACCCTCTGGCCACCACATGGCATTAATCTGCATTTTCTGTCCAAAGGATTAGAGCTGCAAAAGGGGAGACTAGATACCTGTGGAGTCTGGGAGAAACCAGGACCCCACAGAGAACACAGGAAACTGTCAGCCTTCAAAAGGGAACTCTGAGAAGGAGACTGCTCAGGGGAGTGCTGGTGAGAAAAGACACAATATAAGTAGGATTCTGCTGACCAAAAATAGCATTTTCCCTGAGCTCAGGGAGTGATTGATGGGGTAGGGACTAAAAGAGACAGGAGAAGTGGGAAATGATTTATAAATTCTCATGTTTCCATGAAATTAAAAGCATGTATATTTGTGTCTAAGAACAGAGTGATACAGAAGTCTGTTGTAGACCTTGAAGTTAATATGTATAGACACTGAAAAATGTAGACTCAATATTCATGTGAATGTTTCTATAAGTAAATATATCCACAGTTTGGCCCTCACTGGCCCCAGGGCCTATAGCCAGCATTATTTAGGGAATTGTCTGAGGTAGAAAGTAGAGGTGTGGCCTGGAGACCAGGGCAGAAACTGTCACAAGAGACACAGGTGGGACTTTGCCCTGATTTAGGAGTCCCTGTGAGAGTTTACTTTAGAGAAGTCAATTGGCTTTATTTTTTTTTTTTTTTTTTTTTTTTTTTAATTTATTTATTCACTTATCCCCCCCTTGCTGTTTGTGCTCGCTGGGTCAGCTAACCACGCCATGCGGGCGGGCTTGCCTTCACCAGGAGGCCCTGGGAACCGAACCCGGGCCTCCCATATGGTAAACGGGAGCCCTACTGATTGAGCCACAGCCGCTTCCCTATTGGCTTTAAAAAGAATCAGAAAGCCATTATAAATGGCATTACTTAGCCTACAATTGTCTCTCTCTCTCTCTCTCTCTTTTTTTTTTTTAGTTCTCAAATTCAGGAAGTTTAATATCAACACAATAGATTAATCTGTAGTACACATTTCAATTTTGTCAATTATCCCAATAAATTTCTTTTTTTTTTCCTTTATTTTTAAAGAAGTTTTAGATTATATAAAAGTTACATAGAAAATATAGGAAATTCCCATATACCCCACTCCCTCCCTCTCCCACACTTTCCCACATTAGCAACATCTTTCATTAGTGTGGTACATTTGTTACAATTGATGAACACATATTGAAGCATTGTCTAGAGTTTACATTATAGTTTACACTTTGCACCACACAATATTATAGGTTTTTTTTTTAAAATATTTTAAAAGATGCTTAGATTACATAAATGTTACACAAAAATTACAGGGATTCCCATGTTCCCCACCTCCCACACATCCCATAACATCCCACATACCTACCAAGAAATGAAAGGCCTTTCAAGTGGTATGCCATCCTGTGCACCAGGCTGTGGGGATGCATCCCATGGAGGAGACTTCCCTTGGAAAGATCCCTCCACACTGGAAAGCCCTCATACAACATAGGGACAGGGACAAATGCATTTGTGGGAGGGGCTTAGCATCATTGGTAATACTGATGAGTCATCTCAGACATAGTAGCTTTAAAACTCTCAAAGCTGGCTTGCCTAGCTATCCCTTTTACAGAAAATATCTTGAGAATATACCTATGAAGAAATGAAGTTATTTTTTAGATCTTTGGGGCACAGCCAAGCTCGAATAATTGCATAGCTATTTGTCTTAAAATTAGCTCAATAAGCATTTTTTAGCCATTTAGCATTAACCAGCTTTGCATACCCCAGGAACCTGGCACTATTTGGGCCCTCAATTTATAGGCTAGGCATAGATGCTTACAAGGCCCCAAGCTGCCTTGGATCCCCTGGCCCTGCATCCCCTTCAGAGGACTCCTTCCCACCTGTGGCCACTGGAACTTTCCTGCAGGGGACTGCCTACAAAGCAGAGAACACCAAACCCCTATGTCTAAATTGTGTGTTCCTGACATCTAGTGGTCACATCTTCTGGGTCAACTCCAAAATCCTCCATTTAAATTCTCTACAGTTGCTCATTCTGCTAAAGTGCTTCTTGTGGTCACTGAGCATGTGAATTGTGGTATTCCTTTCTGACCCCAAATGGGCTATGCCTGGTGTTTCTCTGCTTTCCCTTTAGCTGCCACAAGGGCAGAGAGGGTGGGTGTGGGAGGAGAGTAGATACCTTTGTCCTGGCCCCAGGTTCAAAGAGGGGTTGGGTGCCAGCTGGGGAACATATAGTGGGGAGTCAGGAAGGAGGAGCAGCAGCCAGGGAACATCTTTTCCCTGCACCCAGACCCCTCTGCCCACTTTTTATTCCAGCTCAGGCTCCCATCACTAGTCTCTGACGGTGGCACAAGGGATATCACAATCAGACATCTGTGACATATCCCTGGTCCACTGCTTCATGTGACTCTCCTGCCCCCCAGCTGCTTGGCTTCCTTCATGGAGGCCCTGCCCTCTCAGAGCCCTCCCTCCCTCCTGCCCATCAAGCCTCTGCCCTATCCTTTCAGGAGATGTCCACAGAGACCTAGAACATTCATCTGGCTAGAAGCTAAATGTCTGCCTCCATGCCAGTGATTCTCAAATGCGGCTAGGGACAATGAGGAATGGGAATGCCCAAGACTGGGGAGTTTCCCAGAGGCCCTGCAATTTTTAACCTGCCACTGGGCGTGGGGTAGTTGGAAAAAGGCTTTTAGTAGAGAGGAGCCTGTGGCTATATCCCAGCTTCATCTACACTGAAGCTTCTAGCTTTCATAATGTCTTCATGTGAAAGAGGTGATTAAAATCTGCTAGTGGATTCAGGAGCAAAGTCTAGGGATTGTGTCTGAAGTAATGAACCAAGCCTGAAATCATCTACAGGAAATCAGATAACCAACAGAACTTGGTTAGAGCCACCTCCAGGAACCAGTGCTAAACTGCCTGGCATCTTTCCACCTGAGCTCAGAAGCTTCCTGTGGCATAACCAAGCAAGGCCTGGTCTCTACAGGTAAGTAGTTCTGAAGCTGAATGTCACAGGGAAGGACATCTACCTCCTCAGGTGGGTGACTTTCCCAGGACACGTGGGCACCTACTTCCATGTGCCATCTCATCACTGGCTAAGTCCCTTCTGCAAAAGTGGGAGTCCACCAGAGCCTTGACTCTGAAGAAGCTTACAAAGACCTACTAAAAGCCAGACAATATTGGGGCTGAAATTCAATGAGTATTTTAGGCAAAATGTCCATGGTGGTGAAAAATTTGGGGGTGAGACTATTATCCTTGGTCTGCCCTTCTTTATATCTCTGCTTTGGGATCTGACTCTGGCTGAGAAAGTCCTGGGGAGGTCTGTGGAAGGAGGTTGGCAGGGGAAGGCCACCATTTGGCTGGTCAATGGCCAATACCTGGGGCTGATGACCCCCTTGACTTTAAGATGCAGAGACCACTGATCCCTAGATCATGGGGAAGGGCAGATGAGGACCATTTGTGATTTTGTGTATACAATTGTTAGGGTTTCTGTTTATTCCAGGCAAGGTGTTAAAACCTCAATAACTATAGTGCAGAGAGTAAGAGCAAAAGAGGCCACCACCAGGTGTTGCTCTTGGATAAGAAATTTTCCTGTAGTCACAATTTCCAGAGGGGTAGAAACTGGGCTTTTAATGGAGGACAAGGAGACAGGTACCCTTCAGGAAATGTGCGGTATGGGCCCCTGTAGGGTGGCTGCCTGGGCCTTATCTGTGACCTGATGTGAGACACTCTCTCATCCTACTGATAGCTCACCTGGCCCAAGCATTGCTGGTAGCAGAGTCTTAGTTGAGCCAGGCTGCCTGGTAACTTGGGAAGATGGTTTCCCAGTAAAAAAAATTCCATGACTGTGACAAAGGGGACTCCCCAGGGCAGGAGAGGTACTCAAGGTCTTTTCTATGGCAATGCTCAGAGAAATGCCCTCTCCATTGCATCATCTCCATCTTTTTAAGTAAAAATGTGGCCTTACGAATTTTTTGCCTGAGGGCCTCTGCTTTGGATATCAGCCAGCTCCTGAGAGGTCTGTCTCACTCTTTTGTATGTAAATAGAGGAGGGGCTTGGATTCTTTAGTGTTACTAGTCAATTAACTCTCTCTTTCTCTTTTTTCTGGGATGAAAGGGGTCACTTACTCTTACCAACCAGTCTGCCCTTTCTCCTCACTCAGATCTTTTTTCCACCTGTTAATGAACATTTTTATTTTTTTCAATTTTTATTACCAAGAACAAAGCCACTTAAATATTTTGTACAAGAATTTTTTTGTGGAAATAATTTCCATTCACTTGAGTAAATATATAAAAGTGGGGTTTAAGAACCATTTGTTAAGTGTATGATTTACTTTATAAAAAACTGACATTATCTTCTCAAGTGGCTGTAATGTTTTGTTTTGCATTCATATGAGTAAAAATTATGAGTTCCTGTTGTTCTGCATTCATGCCACTATTTGATATTCTCATTTTTTCCCCAAACTAGTGAGTAGTGGTATCTCATTATGTTCTAATTTGCATTTCCCTCATGACTAATACATTGAGTTTTTCTTCTTATATTATTTCCACCCATGTATTTTTTAATGGGGTAGTTTTAAGATCATTTAGCCATTTTTAAAATGGAAGGTTATGGCTGAGTTTTAAGTGTTCTTATATCCTGGATGCAAGCTCTTAATTATACATGAGATTTACATATATATTCTGTAAATCTGTGGCTTGTCTTTTCTTTCTAACAGTGTCTTTCTATGAACATATGTCTTTAATTTTAATCAAGTTAATTTCTTCAGTTTTTATTGTTGTTGTTGTTGTTTGGTGTTCCTTAAGTATTATCAAGTAAATTTTTCAATTTCAGTTTCCAGTTTGGACTCCCTTGAAGGTTCCTGTTTGAATTTCCTTGAGGTAATGTAGCCTCATAGGCAACCATTTCTCTTTCTCTAGGGTGTCCCAATTGATCTTGGGGGTGTCTGTTCTCACTAGCATGATGGTGGCTGGATCGTGTGTGATTGAACACTCATTGTTGAAAAGCCCATGCTGTACTGAATTGTCTTAGCATACCTACAGAAAACCTATTGGCCATATATGGAAACCTACAGGGTCCTCAATTCTGAACTTGCTTATAGAGACCTACTAAATGCTAGATGATTTCAGGGCTGTAATTCAATTGGTATTTTAGGTAAGGTGTCCATGGTGTTGACATATGTGGGGATGGGACAAAGACCACAACTGCTCTTCCATATAGCTCTGCTTGGGATCTGACCCTGGCTGAGAAAGTGCTGGGGAGGCCTGGGGAAAGAGGATGGTGAGGGGTATTCCCGAGATGCCCAGCCAATGGCGGCTGCCCAAGTGCTAATAACTCCTTTTGCTGAAAGGTGCACAGACCATAAACCCCCAGGTTTTGGAGAAAGGCAGATGGTGGCCAGCTATGATTTTATATATGCGCTTTTCAGGGTTTATGTATAATTCCAGGCAAGGGGTTAAGGTACCATAAATACCTATCAGGGAAAGTAAGAGCACAAGAGGCTACCACTAGGTGAGGCTGTTTTATAAGAATTGTTCCAATAATCACAATTCCCCTGGGTCAGGGGAGTGGACACTTAATATGTAGGAGGAAGAAAGTGGGACCTTCAGGGAAGGGGCTATGTGGCCCCCTGCAGGGTAGCTGACTTGGCCTGATATGTGACTAATATGAGACCCTCTCATGTCCTGCCAATAGCTCTCCTGGTCTGTAGCCTTAGTGTTAGTAGGAGCCTTGGTTGAGCAAGGCTGCCCAGGAACTTGCAAAAGGGGTTTCCCAGTAAAAATAATTTTCCATGACTCTGAGTCAAAGGGGCCTCCCCAGTGCTGCAGATGTATTCCAGGTCTCTTCTATCTGAAAGGTCAAAGAAATGCTGTCCCCATTGCATCATCTCCATCATTGTAAGTAAAACTCTGACCTTATGAATTGTTTGCCTGCCAGCATCTGTCTTGGCAGTCAGCCAGCTCTGGACAGGCCTTTCTCTTCCTTTTTAAATGTAAATAGAGGAGGGGCTCTGAGTCTCTAGTGTTACAAGTCAATTACCTCTATTTTTTCTAGGATGATGGGGTCTGACCCCATATTATTTCTCACCAACAGTTTTCCCCTTTCTTCTTGTCTTCTTGAACAAAATCTTTTAAGTGTGGTCGGTATCACCAATCAAGTAAAATTTGGGGTTTTAATTTCCAGGTTTGGCTCCCCTTTGTCTCCCTTTTGGGGCACTGCTTGACTTTCCATGCAGTGACAGAAAATCTGTGGTTCCTGCTGACCAGACCCATAGGTAACTGTCTCTTTATGTATGATTGGGCCTTATTACAGGGGTTAATTTAATTTTGTAAGAAACTGCAATTTTTTCTCAAAGCAGATGTGCCATTTTACATTCCCACCAGCACTATGTGAGGGTTCCATTTCCTTCACATCTTGGCCAGCATTTGGTATGTTGAGTCTTCTTAAATTTTAGCTATTGGAGCTGATGTGCTGTGATTTTAATTTGCATTTTCCTAAAGAGTAATGGTTTCATGTATGTTTTTCAGGTGCTTATTTGACATCAATGCATTGTCCTTTTATTAAGGTGTTTGAATATTTTATCTATAATTTTGTTATTTTTGAGTCCTGTGAGCTCTCACCATATTTTGGATATGTCATTTAACAGATATATGATTTTCAAAACTTATCTCTGAGTCTGTGGTTTATTTGATAATTCTCTCCATAGTGTCTTTTGAATAACAGAAGTTCTTCATTTTGGTGAAGTCCTATTATATTTATTTAGAAATTGTGGTTTTGCTGCCATAGCTAAGAAACCATTGTCTAAATAAAAAACATGAAGTTTTCTCATAAGTTTTCCTATGGAACTTTTAGAGTTTACATTTCACATTCCAGTCTGTTATCTATATGTGATTGTTTGAACACTATTTATTGGAAAGCCCATATTCTCTCCACTGAATTCTCATAGTATATCTGCAAAAAATCTATTAACCATATGTATGAGAATATTTCTGGTCTTTATATTGTGTTTCATGGATTGGCTTGGCTATTTACTTGCCAACATCACATGTTCTTGAGTAATGGAGCTTTAAATTATGTCTTGATATAAGGTAGTTTGAGTCTTCTAAATTGATTTCTTTTCTTTCAAAGTTTTTTGGCTGTCCTAAGTTATTTTCATTTCCATATGAATTTTAAAATCTGCTCCTTAGTTTCAGAAAATTCCTGCTGGCATCTTACTTGGGATTGTATTGAATGTACAAATCAATTTGGGTAGAACTGACACCTTACAAATACTGTGGTTGGGGTCCATTTACACAGTCTACTTCTACATTTATTTACTTTTCTAAAAGAAAGCTTTTTAAAATAAGTGATCAATGTACTGATCTTGTCATCTTTCAGATTCATAGATGTATTTATATTATTTTTGATGCTCTTGTAAATAGTATTTTTATTTTGATATTATTTCCTTGCAGTATATTACAATGCAATTTATTGTTTTTTATTTTTGAAATAATTACAGATTCAGAGGAGTTTGCAAAGATAATATACAGAGATGTTCCATATACTCTTTACCCAGTTTCCACTAATAGTAGCTTCTGACATGACTATACAATATCAAAGCCAGGAAATTGAAATGATACAATGTGTGAACAGTTCTTTTTTCTCTTCCATTTTTTCACAGGTGTCAGTTTATCTAACCACTATGTCATCAAGGTACAGAACTATTCAGTCCTTACCTCTTACCCACTTTCCTCAGAAACCCACCCCATCTTCATCATTTCTAATCCCTGGCAACACCAACTTGCTTTCATCTCTATAATTTTGTCATTTCAAGAGTGTTATATAAATGGAATCACACAATATGTGACTTTTAAGGTTGCCATTTTCACTTTCAACCAGGAATTTTAAAACCAATAACTCATCTTTTCCCTTCCATGTCAGATGAAGTAACACGGAGAGTTTCAGTAACTATCCCCAGGCCCAAGTGCTCAATGTGAGGCAGAACTGGGCCTATGGAAGGGCTCCTTGTTTTCATCTACTCTTAGACATAAAAGATTGTTTGTGTGTGTGTGTGTTTGTGTGTAAACAAGTTTTCAGGGGGAAATGGACACAAGGAAAAAAATATCATTTTAAACCATGCTTAAGTAGAATGGAATACAACCATAAATGAGGTTCCTTGCTCAAAAAATGTTAGGAAAGTACATGAAACTTTTGTGAAAACAGAAGTGAATTCATGCACATTGCTAGTTTTATGTTAATTTACTTCAAATTTTTGCAGAAGGTGAATGTATGAATGTAATTCTAAGAATAAGTGAGCTGGGCCTTCTGAACACTGGATTCTAATAGGGACATGTAATTTATCTTTGTACCTACAAAATTGTCTCCTCTATAATGTCAGCTTCATCACAATTACTGAACACAGCACATTGTCTACTAGCAATCTGCTAAAAATAAATTTGTAAAAACTAAATTTCCCAAACACAGAAAGCTTCCACATTTACCAACATCACTGACATACACTTATTTGTTTGTAAATCATAAGCAAATTTTAAGACAATTCATATTTGGATTGAATTGTTTTTAACACCATTAAGGATAGCTAGAAGTTCTAGTTGAGTAGTTTCAATTTTCTTGAATGATACCATTAAAATGATTATTTGCTGACTATCAGAGAGGTTGAGTGGTCTAATAAATATAATTTTTATCTAGAAATGTATGCTTTGTCACCATTATCCCAAAATGATTTACACTCTGAGGAAGAGAATGGGATAAAAATCACAAAATAATCCACATAAACAAAATCAAAATCAAACCAACAACTACCTGACAGACTATCTGATCAGAGAACCTGCTCAGATAACTTTCCCGTAACTGAGAAGAAAGAGTCCCATTTCTAGAGAAATTTCTATGCAAGTATCTAGCAGTTAATGAAACCAAGAGACTGATCAGAGACACTTAGGGTGTCTTCAAAGAATATGGATTGGAGGGCAAAGTAACAGTCTTTTCAGGAACATGCTGTGAAAAGTGTGTAAAGTCAAAATTAAAATTAACTCCTGCTTTATGACCTTCCCATTCTAACTTCTATGAGAAGATCACTGGCAAGTGTTTTCTCTTGTGCAAACTTATTGAAATGTTCTAAGTAATTAATATATACATGTGTTATCTATATCTATATATTGATCTATACAGGAGCTTGGTCCTCAGTCTTCTTCCAAATATCAATGTTTCAAAGATAACAAATGTATAATGGAAAAAAATCACCAGCTATTATAGTAATTGCATGTCTTTTTTTATATATTTGTATTATTTGTAACATTGGCTGCGTACTATTACCCATCTTCCCCATCAGTCTCCTTGGAATGCAGAAGTTCACTTTGGTGATTCTTCTTCTCCATATGGTATCACTGGGGATGCTTGATGGAATTCAGGTGGTTGTCAGGTCAGGTTTCATAAGCCCTGATGGCTTCGCTCACTGGTCTGGTGCCTTAGGAGTGATGACCGGAAGGCTGGGCTCACTTTGGATCTCCATCCCCTGCCACAGGCCACAGAATTTTAGGGACAAGGGCTACACCCATCCTCCAACACCAGCTGGCCTAATCCCACTAAGGCTGAAGACAAAGGACATCCCACTCCCAATGGGGCCACACCCACCCCAAGGCTACCTGGGCAGTGAGGGTCAATGTTATGGGCCCCTACAAAAGTGGCCTTAGGGGGCACCCAAAGACCAACAGAACAGACAAGGAGTGTGATGGCTCACTCATCCTCCCTGGGGTTTGGTGGGTTGGCAGGGTGGACTTGGAGAATACCTTGTGCAAACACTTGGGTACCCATGGGACACAGACCCCCAGTCTCTGGCCTGTCTGTCTCTCCAGCCTGGGCTGGTTTCAGGTTCTGGGGTGGTAGGGGTAGCATTCAGAATAAGCCCGATGTTCATAGGTGGGGTGGAGGGTTACAGATGCCTGTGTTTTCCTTTGATTTACTCTTCAGGAAATGAAGCTGACCCTTCATTCTGGAATTAGGTCAATGAACTGACAGATTTTTATATCCATTTAAGTATAATTTTTAAAATATCAAATTCATGTCAAAATAAAATCTATTTAATTGTTGGCATCTTAACAGATGCTAACATTTCCTGGTTTTTTATTTTACCATATAGTTTGCCACTGGAAATGGCTTAAATGTACTTTCGATCTAAATATAAAAGCCAGGACCATAAAACTACTAGAAGAAAATGTAGGGAAACATCTTCAAGACCTTGTAGTAGGTGGTGGTTTCTTGGACTTCACACCCAAAGCACGTGCAACAAAAGAAAAAGTAGATAAATGGGACCTCATCAAAATTAAACACTTTTGCACCTCACAGGACTTTGTCAGAAGGGTGAAAAGGCAGCCGACTCAATGGGAAAAAATATTTGGAAATCACATATCTGATAAGGGTTTAATATCCAGGATATATAAAGAGATGTTACAGCTCAACAATAAAAAGACAAATGACCCAATTAAAAAATGGGCCAAAGACTTGAATAGACATTTCTCCGAAGAAGAAATACAAATGGCAAAAAAACACATGAAGAAATGCTCAACATCACTCATGATTAGGGAAATGCAAATCAAAACTACAATGAGATATCATTTCACACCTATCAGAATGGCCACTATTAAAAAGACAGAGAACTACAAGTGTTGGAGAGGATGTGGAGAGGTAGGAACACTTCTTCACTGTTGGTGGGAATGCAGGATGGTACAACCACTATGGAGGACTTTTTGGCAGTTCCTAAAGAAGTTGAATATAGACTTGCCACATGACCCTGCAATACCACTACTGGGTATATAACCAGAAGAACTGAGAGCAGTGACACAAACAGACATATGCACACCGATGTTCATAGCCACATTATTCATCATTGCCGAAAGCTGGAAACAACCAGGTGTCCATCAACAGATGAATGGATAAACAAACTGTGGTCTATTCACACAATGGAATATTATGCAGCTGTAAGAAGAAATGAAGTCATAAAGCATATGGCAACATGGATGAATCTGGAGGACATTATGTTGAGTGAAGCAAGCCAGACACAAAAGGACATATACTGTATGAATGCATTACTATGAACCAAATATATTGTGTAATATATTGTTTGATTCACACACACACACAAAAAAACAAAAAAACAAACAAAAAACAAAACAACAAAAAAATTTACATGTATCCATTACATTTAATTGAGAAATGTAAAAAAAAAAAAAAAAAAATGTACTTTCGTTCTTCTTTCTATATTCTTTAACTTGGTGTTTCCACACTTGAGGTTGGTCAGCCAATGTTTGCTAGTTTTTCTCTTAAGCCATTTGTTTGGATGTATTTGTGTGTGTTCTTATTTGCCAGTTCTGATGGTGTTATGGTTTTTTGGAAGAAATAGGCTTTTGTTATTACCGTTGTAAGATGCAATACAAAAAGTATATACACAAAAAATGAAGTCAGCCTTTTTGAACAATAAATTATTTGTTTGGCTTATTGTCAGGAGGCTCAGGATAGTGACCATGAAACTAGGTCCCATGTACATAAAAACATAAAAGGTCAAAGTATAAAATTGTTGTAGTGTAACTTTTTCTGAATTATTATGCCAGTTAGTGTACTGAGGGATCTAATTTTATGCTACAGTAAGATATTTGAATATTTTTAAGGACTTATGAAATGAAGTCCTCTACAAATTACTTTTTAAATATCTTTTCTTCTCATCCGTCTGTAAGCCAAGAGAATTGGTTTTCATTTCAGTGTTTCATTGCATTTTTAACTTCAGGCTGGTGGAAAGGAATATTTGAGGAAATTGGTGGCAGAAATCACTGAGATAAAAACCTCCGCAAGTTATTCTTGGCAATTCATGTTTTGTGGGGGTTGGTGGAGGGGGCATTGATCAGGATACTAAGGTAATGGGTCTCTGGCTGAACAGTGGCAGCTTGGAAAGCACAATGTATAACAGTATCTCAGATGGGAGGGGGCCTATAATGTGTTCAGAATAACAAGGGTCTGCCATCCTTCTCAGAATTTTCATTTCTCTTCATCCTTTCATAATTGCTCTTCTAGAAACCTCTAACCTATTAAGTGACTTGTGGCCATGGTTACATTGATAGGAATCATATCATAGCTTTTGAGTGTTTTTTTAAACTCCTAGTTTTAATACAAACTTTCTTAACAGTCAGATTACTAATGCATTGTACTGTATTCAATTATCCCACGGTTGTAAAATTACCAAAGTGAAACAAAATCATGGAAATGAGTACTGTCCTGTCTCTTCCTCACCACACCTCCCTCAAAAAGGTGTTAGCTGAACTTTCCTCAACTGTACATAAAGCCAAAGAAATTATAATGAATGTGTTTTCTTCATTCCTTCATACCTAGAATGTCTCTTTCCTTCCCGTTACCTCCAAGAGGAGAGAGTTGAAAAAGTGTTCACTAGTGACTTCGGTTAAAAGCCAAGTCTATGTTTCCTTTGTGTGTTTTTGGGTGGGAATTAACCTTGCTGTTTTAAATCTAAAGACCATATAGTATGGTCATTGAACTTATATCTCTTTGGTGTTAGACATTTAGTTTACAGAATTGTGCTAAGATATTTAGAAAAAGAGAATGGAACTGCAGTGATAAAAACCAAGTTGGTTCCAAAACTAACTTGGACATCATTTGGCTATTACACTTTTCTTTTAAAACTGCTGTAATTTATATATTTGTATTTCTCTGCTTTGCAAATGAAATTCTATATATGCTTGTCTACTATATTTTGTTTACACAAAGAAATATTTTGTTATCTGCTACTAAGAAAAATGATGGGCTGCTTGCAAAAGTGAAACCAATCATTGTCCATGGATGAGGTCCTAAACACCTCAAGACCCTGGGCAAGCAGTGGGGGTGGGAGGGGCCAGGGCCATGGTCATCCTGTTAAGAAAATCTCATACCCAAACCTTGAATCAAGAGAAACTTTCAATGGAAGTTCAAACCATCAGCACCAATATTCAGCTATCAAGCTGAGGAAGTAGCTTGCTTCTCCTCAAATCTGGCACAACACCTGAGTCACCACTGGGAGCAGTCACTTCGCCCTCCAAGAGCCCAAGTGGTGCTCCTGGTGCTGTCTGTGAATCAGAAGAAAAAGTACCCCACCCCCACTCTCCCACACTCAAATCTCTTCCTCTTTCACTTTGCACACTGGCTGTGAAATTACCCTCAGGGCTAAAGGCACACAACACAGGATCCAAACACAAGACTACAATTGAAGCTCAGTCACATGAGGGGTTGGTCCAGTGAAGTCATATTGTAATCCTGGATCAAGATTAAAGATGCATTCTGGCCATCAGGGGCCAGGATTCTAGAACCCAGACATCTCAAGGTGAAATCTGCCTTGCCCACTTGAATTCAGAAATTAAATGCAAGCAGCACATTTCTAGCTGGAGGCATAAGGATCAAGTCACAGGGCAACCCTGAAAGCCAAAATTCAGTGCTCACAAGAGACATTCAGTTTCTGTACCTGGGATAATTGCTTTCTTGAAAATGTGTCAGTCATGGGGAAAAATCATTCTCTGATGATTTTTCAAGGGCTTTGATTTGGCTTAGAAACAAGAAGGGATATTTTCCTGACAGACTTGAAAACTGGGTTTTTCCTCACTATTCGGTAAAGAACTGTTGAATCCACTGGGACACATTCGAGTGTGGAACCACCACAGATGAGCCCAGGCACTTCCTAGTGGACACCATCATCTATTGTTCACAGGATCCTGGACTGTTTCATACCCAAGGACTGCTGTGCCCTCTTTTCCTACGACATCTGTAACTATCAGCTGAATTCTATATTTGAAGTGGCCATGCCAGTGTTAGGAAGCCATGTAGCTTTGCATTTACTCTTTATAAGAATAAATGATAGGGAAGCGGCTGTGGCTCAATCAGTAGGGCTCCCGTTTACCATATGGGAGGCCCTGGGTTCGGTTCCCAGGCCTCCTGGTGAAGGCAAGCCCGCCGGCACGGCGTGGTTAGCTGCACGGCGTGGTTAGCTGACCCAGCGAGCACAAGCAGCAAGGGGGGGATAAATGAATAAATAAATAAAATCTTTGAAAAAAAAAAAAAGAATAAATGATAAATTATTTCATTTCACATTTTACTTGGAGCTCCTCAAAATGAATACAAAGCCATATCACACAGTGATGACTACCTATTTGCTAATATGTTTGAACTCATCTTGCAGCTGCCTCATGAGTCAGAGCTGCTAAGCAAAGTGTCTCCAACCTAAAGAAAGCTCCCTAGATCGCCCATGTCAGCACCTCAGACACATTCTGCCAGAAGACAACAGATCCATGAATTTCTCCTAAACAACTTCTTCATTTTAATTTTCTCTTCATTTCTCATGATGCCACATCATTGGTTGGGAACCTGAGGCAAAAATTGCCAGAAAATTTATTTAAAAATTATCATAGAACCCTTTGTCTTTCTGTTCACTGATTATGTTTCAGGTGGCACTGCAGATCATGCCCCACTCCTCTTTTTTGAGCTGATGGTATCCAGAAGACTGGAATTTTTTGGATACCACAGTTAAGGGGTATCCTAAAACAACACAATAAAAAGAGAATTTTTTTGCAGGGTCCGTAGGAGGAATCTGGTAAAATGTCTGGTCTACTTTCAAAGAAGTAGAATGTGACATAAGAGCACTTATTTACATATGGGTAACCACATCAGAATCCCTATATACATAAGAAAAACTCTCAGAATTATGAGACTAATCAGGAAAGCTTTCTGTGAAACAAGAACTAGAGCTTCTTAACAATAGAGTACAGATTCATAAATTAATTCACAAAGATCTCTAAATTACTGAGTCAAAAGTGGGCTTATTCAAAGATAAAAATCAGAGAAAAACATTTGGAACTAGCTTATCATTATTTTCCCAGTTAATGTAGTTACCATTATTTAATTAATTTTTTTAATTATACAGAAATTTTTGTACCAATTGCATTCACCAGTAAATGAAATCATTGAGGCCTCTCATGTTTAAAGACTGTACTTTTCAAAGTAGCTAACTAAATATCTTTAATTTTCAAGTACTGTGTATTTATCTTTGAGTAATTTTATGGAAAAAAATTTATATTAAAATGATATTAGATATTAAGACTCATTTTGAAAGTTTGCATTAGTCCAGGTATTTCAAAAATGGCTTATCTATTTGAAAGTTACCAAATATGTGCATGAAAAAGTATCATCAAAATCTTATTACTGAGTAGAGTCCATATCATACATTTAATGTAATTTCCTCCAACCCATACTATTATTATTTTTAAAGTATATTTTTATTATAGAATGTGAACTTAGCAAAAATCATGCACATGGGAAGACTCCACATACAACATCCTTCCATCAACACACCACAACATGATTGAAGCTTTGTTACAGATTATGAGATAATATCAGACTATGACCACTAAGCATGGTCCATGGTATATATTTAGCACACATTTGTTCATCTTCTTCCATTATCAACATGTAGTGCTTGGTGTGGAGACTGCCCATTTTTCATTGCTTCTCATGTGTTTAGTTCTTTCACCCATAATCATCAATTTGAATCCTGGTTTATTGATAATATATCTATATTTGTACCAATATCTCAAAACAGAATTAGAGCTTCCTGACCCTGTTTGTAAGAAGAGATCCTTTTTTATTTCATACCTGTGTGTTCTATTCAGCTTGGTCATCAGTTTAAGAGAATTCTATTCCATGGGGGAAATGGATGTGGCTCAAGAGGTTCGGCATCCATCTACCATATGGAGAGACCGGGGTTCGATCCCTGGTACCTCCCGGTAAAAAAAAAGAAAAAAGAGAGAATTCTATTCCAAAGATTCCCTCCCACCTGCCGCCCTTCACCCTGGCCACAAAATAATGGGCAGTTATATGTTCAGGACATGCACACTGGGGATATCCATGGTGGATGAGGGGCAAATGGAATGACCATGACTGTTGTCAAGTGCCACCAGGCATTGTATTTCCTTAGACCCAAAGTCAAGGTGTAGCCTGCTCCTACCCTTTCAGCCTCCTCTGCCAGGAGCCATTTTGGAACCAAGGGCCTGCAGGCTAATTTAGCATTCCTTGAACTGGTTTTCCATTCTGGGTAAGGAAGGATATATCTACTATCATATGGGTTTGGTTAGACTGACTCATCACTGAGGTGAAAATGTTTTCTCATTTTTGAAGTCATTTCTGCTTTGACACTTGGCAGCCTGAGGGCTGAGGAGGAGCTTTTGCAAAAAAGGGGGGTTTCCCTAGTAATTCCTAGTAATTTTCATTAGGATTAATGGCTAATATAATTATCCTCTCTTCTGAGTCTGCTTCTGACAGGTTGTAGTTATTTGAAATTCCTTGAGAGTGATTTTGACCTAGCATAAGGGCCATGCTAACCATGTTCTGGGTAGACTTAAAAACAGCAGGAATCCATTCTTTTGATTGAGCAGAGAAGGCCCTAGTGACCTTGTACATGCTCTGCAATGTCCTTCTGGACATTTTTCTCCATTTTCCTTCTCTCTCTCTCTCTCTCTCCCTCCACTCTACCCCTCTCTTTTGTTGCTTGCTCTGATGCCTGTTGAAAGAGTTGTGTGACGAACAGGATTCTGTATCAGCACGGAAAATAAACGCCTGTTTTTTATTGACCAAAGACAGCAAAAGAGATATATTTTTGGCATGTCATTTTCCTTTATAGCTAACTAATGCATACTCATTAATTAAATAGTCTATCTCAGTCAAAAATGATTTCACAGGAGGAATGTTGAAAAAGATTTTGAGTTTTGTGGCCCCATAAAAGTATAAGTTGGCCTATTGTGATCTGCAGTCATTCATTCCAATTAGATATGAAGAATTTCCAAATAGGAATATGATAATCCAGACCTAAATATGGTATAAATGAAAATAGAATCACTAAATCAGTAATTTATTTCATTTTTGAAGATTATTGGGTACAATATGGCTCTATATACAAATAAGAATTATGTTATCTATTTCAATTATGTCTGAATTATTACTAACATTTTAATGTTTTTTCCCCTGTGTTGTATTTCTTATAATGGATTATATTAAAACTAACATGGTCTTACACTCTCTTTTAAAATTTATAATTTCATGCAAACTCTTTTCTCTTTTGTTTTACAATTTTACATGAAAGTTCTTATTAACAGCTTAAAAAAAAAATTCCTGTTGTATTTTGGCTACACCACATGGTATGGGAATGTATCTCATTAAAACTGCTTAAAAAAACTAGTAAAGAATAGTGCAGGAATAGCAAGAAATAGCAGCTATGTAGAGCAGGACAAATGGAATTCTTTATTATTATGTCTCTATAAAATTGATTTGTAGAAAAAAATAGGGAGGTTTGGAGGAAATACACCCAATGTGAGATATAGATTAGAGTTTTTAATCATATTTTCATGATGCTCTTGCCTAGTTTTTAACAAATGAAATACCAAAAAGCAAGGAGTTCATGGCGGCAGATGTTTGTGAGACCTGTATAATGTTATACATGTTTATTTTGAAAGTTTCTAACTTTTATTATGCACATAATGTGGCTGAATGCTCAAGTATGAATTGTACACATCAATAAAAAATATACTTACAAAAAGAGGGTGTTAATAGTCATGCACATAAGTTTTGGATTTGCCTGTTTCTCTATTTATGTCTTCCATGTTGTGCTCTTCAATTTTGGAGGTTGTGCTCATGGGTGCATCAAGATGGAAGGCTGCACCCCGCAGAAGGGACCATGCCACCCTTGAAGATGATGAGACTCTCTGCCTAACATCTGGGAAATAGTCAAGATGGGATTTGTGTCCTTATTCAGCCTAGAGATATTCTTTCCTTCTTGGTGGTACACAAGGCATTTGGCTGCCATTGGGACAGAGTTTAAGGTTGGGGACTAGGTATCATATTGTTGTGAGGGAGCTTGTATGATACTTTTCAACCTTGCTTTTTACTGTAAGAATAACTTTCATTTTATTTCAAATGCTTTCAAAGAAGTCAAATGTGACATAAAAGCATTTATTTACATATATGTAACATCATCAGAATCCCTCCATATGACAAAATCTCAAAGAATTATGAGACTAATCAGGGATGCATTCAGTAAAAGGAAACTAGAGCTTATTATCATTAGAGAAGAGATTCATAAATTAATTCAGAGATATCCTCTAAATTAATCTAAAGCGGGCTTATTCAAAGATTAAAAACCAGAGAAAAACATTTGGATCTGCTTATCATTATTCTCCCAGTAAGTGTACTTATTATTTTGTTAATTTTTAAAAATTGTAAAGAAATTTTTAGACAAACTAGTTTCACCAGTGAATGAAATGCTGGAGGCCTCCTCAGGTTTAAAGACTATCTTCAAAGGAGCTAAATAAATGCCTTACATGTTCATGTAGTGGGTACTGATCTTTTGAGTAGTGCACACAATTTTAGGGAAAAAATTATATTCAAACAATATTGGATATTTAAGGGTCATTTTCAAAGTTTGAATTTTTCCAGGCAATCTGAAAATGGTTTTTCTATTTAAAAGGCACCAAATATATGCATGAAATAATAGCTTTTTCCTGAGTAGAGTCCATATCATACATTTAATGTCATTTTCTGTAACCCAGACTATTATTATTTTTCAAAGTATATTTTTATAATAAAAGTTGAAGTTAGAAAAAAATCATGCATACTGTAAGACTCCACAAAAAACAGTCTTCCATCAACACATCACACCGTGACGGAACTTTGTTACAGATTACGAGATATTATTATCACACTATGAGCACTAAGCTGGGTCCAGAACACATATTTAGAACACATTTTGCATTGTCTGCCATTATCAACACGTAACGCTTGGTGTGGATGTTGCATGTGTTTCATGGCTTCTCATGGGTTTACTACTTTGCCCCTTAATCATCAATTTCACACCTCATTTCTTTTAATACATCTATATTTGGACCGCTACCTCTAAATTGAATTAGAGATTTGTGACACTGTTACTAGGAAGAGATTATTTATATATATATATAAATATATTTTAAGAGGTGCTTAGATTACCTAAAATATTACACAGAACCCACTGGGATTCCCATGTTGCCCACCTCCCACACCTCCCACCACATCCCACACAAACATCTCCCACAAGTGTGGCCCACCACCCTCAATGGACTTACACATCCTGGGACCTTGCCATCAACCATAGACCACAGTTCACATCGTAGACCACACTCTCTCCCACACAGTTCTGAGTGGTGTGTGCTGATTTAAAATGGCCTACATCCATTGCCATAACGGTACTCAGGACAACCTCCAAATCCCAAAGAAGCCACTGTATTTCAACTGCTCGTCCCCTCCCTACCCCAAAAGTGTCAAGTGGCCACTTGCTCCACCTCATTGTTATAATTTCTTCCATTGCTAGAATCACCATATATGTACAACAGAATACCATCAAGTCCACTCTAGTCCATAGTTCTTCCCCCAATCCTGAGGGGACTGGGATGGTGATGTCCACTCCACCTCCAAGTGAGAGAAGGTTTATATCCCATGGATATGTTGGGTGGGATGATGCTGCCTGCAGATGCAGGCCCTCTCCATTCCCTGGGATGGCCATTGTCCATCATTGTCTCCTCACCGGGTGACTTGGATGAGTCCATTGAGCTGTAGGGTAGGAGTTGCAGCTCCACCGAGATTCCATGCACACCTGGCACATAGGTAGGCCAGAGGCTATAGTCTCTGGAAGTTACCTAAAAACTTCAGCATCACATATAGGTTTGAATACAAGGGACTGATGAACCATGTGCAGGGAGGACTTATTTGAGACCAATTCTGTCACTCTCAGGAGCACAGATTCCAAAATAGAGCCCACTGATAAGGCATCAGTCTCTGGGGCTATCCCCCCTTATATGGGACCTGTGTGTCTCCAAAACTCTCAGGAGCCCCTCTGTGTGGGGTGATATGCACTTAGATGTTCTACGAGCTCCTACTGAGGTGTGCATAAGAGTTACCTCTGGGATGACCTCCCGACTCTCTTTGAAGTCTCTTAGCCACTTGAACTCATTTGTCTTTACCTTTTCCCCCTTTTATTCAAGGTCTTTTTCCAATTGTGTTGCCAGTTGGTACTTGGTATTAAACCCTCGTTGCCAGGGAGGCGCATCCCCGGGAGTCATGTCCCATGTTGGGGGGAAGGTAATGCAATCATATGCTGAGTTTGGCTTAGAGAGAGGCCACATTTGAGCAACAAGGAGGCTCTCAGGTGTCAACCCTTAGGCACCCCACAACTGCAGGCTAAGTCTCAGTTACCAGAGCAAAGACTCACAAGGGTAGTCATCAATAAAAAGAACATATCAGTGGGTCATCCTCTTTTGACAGACACTGTCCCTGTACTCAGAGGACTATTGCTGCTCCCTTGGAGACTGTGGCAGAGCTCTCCAGGCTAGGAATTCAGATTCCCTCATTTATTGTGTGATTGTCCACCCATCGTGACCATGCCCCATC
>JAKSZT010053887.1:103333781-103498244 GCA_026826555.1 Tolypeutes matacus | reverse complement strand
GCTTGCTTCACTCAACATAAGGTCTTCAAGATTCATCCACGTTATTCCACGTGTTAGCACTTTGTTCCTTCTTACAGCTGAGTAATATTCCATTGTATGTGTGTACCACATTTTGCTTATCCATTCGTCTGTTGATGGGAACCGGAGCTGATTCCAACTTTTGGCAATGGTGAACAATGCCGCTATGAACATTGGTGTGCATATATCTGTTTGTGTCTTTGCTGTCAGTTCTTCTGGGTATATACCCAGCAGTGGAATTGCTGGGTCATACGGAAGATCTATTGTTAGTTTTCTGAGGAACCGTCAAACTGTCCTCCACAGTGGCTGGACCATACTACAGTCCCACCAGCAGTGGATGAGGGTTCCTATTCCTCCACATCCTCTCCAACATTTAGTGTCTCCTGTTTTTTTAATAGCTGCCATTCTGATAGGCATAAGATGGTATCTCATTGTAGTTTTGATTTGCATTTCCCTGATAGCAAGCGATGTTTAGCATTTTTTCATGTGCTTTTTAGCCATTTGTATTTCTTCCTTGGAGAAGTGTCTTTTCAGGTCACTTGCCCATTTTTTAAATGGGTTGTTTGTCCTTTTATTTTCAAGGCGTAGGATTTCTTTATATATGCAGGATATTAGGCTCCTATCAGATATATGGTTGCCAAATATTTTCTCCCATTGGGTAGGCTGCCTTTTTATTTTCTTAATAACATCCTTTGAGGTGCAGAAATTTTTAATTTTGATGAGATCCCATTTATCTATTTTTTTCTCTTGCTGCTCGTGCTTTGGCTGTGAAGTTCATGAAACCATTTCCTATTACAAGGTCCTGTAGATGCTTCCCTACATTATCTTCCAAGGTCTTTATGGTTTTGGCTATAAGAGATCCTTTTGAATTCATTCTTGTGTGTTCTATTCAGCCTCGTTGTCAATTTAGGAGAACTCTCTTCCAAAGCTTCCCTCCCATGTGCCTGCCTGCCCCCCACCCCAAAACAATGGGCAGTGGATATGTTCAAGCCAGACCCTCAGCTGATCCCCGTAGTGGAGGAAGGGTGATCAAATCACAACACCAGAAAACGAGCACCACAAGGTGGTCGCATTTCCCTGTACCCGCATAGACCACAGGCACCCTGCTCCTATGGGTTTCCGAGGCCTCTGCCAGGAGCTATTTTGGAAACACGGACCTGCAGGCTAATTTAGCATGCCTTGAACAGGATTTGCATCCCTCAGTAAGTAGGGAGTTATCTGGTTTCAGGTGGGATTGGTTAGATTGCCTCCTCATTCTGGTGTAAATGTTTCTGCAGGGTTTTTGTTTGTTTGTTTGTTTTAATATGGGGATGCCAAATTAATCTTCCCCTCGTTTTCAAAAGCCTGTCTCACTAGATATAATATTTCTATAAGTGACTCATTTTCTGTGAACCCTTGAACTATTGCCCCTTAATTTGCCTTTTTGCCCTCTTAATGTTTGTCTTCATGATTTGTGTGGCAGAATTGTTGCTTGAACTTACTGGGGCTCACCTGGAGGAAACATGTTGCTTTACTCTTGCAGTTTTCAGAACTCTCTCCTTTCCCATGACATTTTCTTGTGGGATTACTGTGTGTCTGGTCATGATGTTCTATGACTTAATCCTGTATGGGGTTCTTACTGTTCCTTGACTATGCATACACATGCCTTCCATTACATCTGAGATTTTTTTTTTTTGCCATTATATCTTTGAATATTCCTTCTGCCACTTTCTCCTTATTTTCTTTTTGTCTATCCCACAAAGCATGTGTGTGCTTCTTGATTTTATGCCATATGCCCTTTCCACCGGGTGTAGAAGGGCATACAGAATCCTGAGGTTCCAGTTTCCATTTCCCCATGGAATGTTTTAACAACTAGTAAAGAGTGGCAGATCCATTTTCCTGCAGTGGTCTGTGCTCCTGAAAGTCTGGGACCCAGTAGAATAGGGAGCATAGTAAAACAACCACTGCCACCAAAATGTCATAGCACTGCCTGAGAAACCACTTGGTTTCACAAGAAGAGCTGGGGTCAGGAGACACCAGCGATGTCCCTGCAGGAAGATTTTCTTGTCTAAGCTTCACGCCGAGTCCCCATGCCCCATATACATGGAGGTCTCTGTGGCACTGCCCCAAAGTTGGTTTCTCAGTGATTTTAGGGAAGAGGATGTGTGGGTGCTGTCAATAGTGTTGACCATGGTTCTGCCATCAGCTCCACAGGAACCCAGGGGGCTAAAGGTAGCCCTCACCCCAACATGCACACAAGGAGTCTGGGCCCTCATTGCTGTGTTTGTGCCTGGTCCACCCCCGAGGATGTCCTTTAGAAGTCACGTCTTCTGAGCCAGCCTCACAGGCATCTGCCGTGTGCCCCACCCCACCCCGGTGGGGGCATCTGCTGCCTGTCAGAGCTGCCAGCCACCTAGTCCCTGGTCAAGCAGGGCCTCTTGCTGGCCAAAGGACATGGTGGAAGTAGGTGGCCATAATATGTCAGTCCCATGGTGCTCCAGGCTCCCTGGATGATCCCTTACCCTCTCTTTTAAAATTTGTCATTTCTTTCTAACTCGTTTCTCTTTCAATTTCAATTTTATATTAAAGGTATTCTTAACTGTATTTTAAAAAATTCCTTTTAGGGTTTGGCTAGACCACATGGCATGGGAAAATATCTCAATAAAATGGCTTCAAAACTAATAAATATTACTGCAAGAATAGCCAGAAATTGCCACTGTGTATAGCAGGCAAGATTGTGACAAGAGGTGTTTTTGTGTCAGTTTTTGCTGCTAATTTTATGGAAATAATGAAAATGCTTTAATAATGATTAACTTAACGAATACAAACCTCTTTGATTACAGTAAATACCATGGATTGTGCACTTTGCCTCATTTGACTTCATTATTAAGTGTCTATAAAATTGATTTGTAGAAAAAATAGGTTGGTTTTGGGAAAATACACCAATGTGAGATGGGGTCTGTTAGAGGTTCCCCTTCACTAGGTTTGCAATAATTGACAAGTTGTGACTCAATTCCCCTGACATGCTTTAAGGAAGGACAAGCCCCCCCCCTTAAGCCTACATGTCTGAAAGCATGGCTTGTCCACAAAGATTGAACAAACAGACCACATTGAGATGGGATTAAAGTGAGATAGAGAGTCTCCCCACTCCAGACCAAGGCCCACCAGTCCCCCCAGCACTCCAAGGACACATAACTCTCTAGCTCATTATCCTCTAGCTGTACAAGGGAAATTTTTTTACCTCTAGGGCTTCCTATTGGCCCCTGAACCTTACTCAAACCCTTGACCCTCTTCCACTGACTATCATGTCCCTACCTAGGAATGTACTGCATAAATTCAAATCCCACCTTTCCAGGGGCGGCCTGGAGTCTATTCTTCACACCCCCTCTGTTGGGAAAGCTTTCCAATAAACTTTCTGCCTGCAATCACCAGTCTCCATGTCCCAGTGAGCAATATTTTTCCCAACATTTTGTGCCAAAACCTAGGACTGAGTCATGTTGAGAATGATTGATTGGTGAGAAATCTCCCCCTGCCATGGCTGAATGCCTATCCAACACCAGACATCAATCTTGGCTGGGTGAGTTAAGGATTTCTCCACTGGAGGATTCTTCTCTCTCTCTTTCCTTTTTCCACTGTCCAGGACAACCCACCAAAAATTCCTAGCATTAGGTCAGTGATCATCACTGTCCCTTAGGGTCATGACAGATTTAGGCCTGCATCCTTATGGGAAGAAAGCCCTTGGTTCTGGAGACATATTGCTCCAAGTGTGGTTTCCTGTTTCCTTGGAGATTTCTGACTGATTTGGGGATGCCTATCTCAGAATCTCCCTTGTCCTAGAGATCCTTAGTCTTGTCCAAGCCACCTAAAATGGGGAATTCAATTTCAGCCCCCTAAAATCCAAGGGAGGAGTAAACTTATTTCTGTGACTCATTTTATTTGCAACCACTGTACTTACATAAATGCATAGTTTTAAAAATGGTAAAACATGTTACAGGGAGAAAATCCAGTGGGCATCAGAGAGTGTTCTCCAGAGGGCAGCCAACATAGAGGTTGCTGTGGAGCCCGGAGGTCCAGGAATTGCACCTGCATCCAATCACAGATTCTCTACTTTAATCCATTTTACATAGTGTATTTCAGTTGTTTAAAGATCATGGGTTGTTTTTTTTTTTAACTAGGAAGTTTAAAGCCAATGACATCTTTCTTAATTTTTTATTTTTTTATTTTTTAAAGATACTTAGATTACATAATTGATATACAAAAAATGTAAGGAATTCCCATATGCCCCACTCCTTACCTCTCACACACTTTCCCACATTAACAACATCCTTCATTAGTGTGGTACATTTGTTACAATTGATGAACATATATTGGAGCATTGCCACTAAGCATACATTATAGTTTAAACTCTCTCCTGCACAATTTTTTAAGTTATAACAAGATATATAATGACCTGTATCTGTTATTGCAACATCATTCAGGGCAATTCCAATGTCCCAAAAATGCCCCATATTACACTTGTTTTTCCCTATTCCTCAACTCAGAATATCTGGTGGCCACTGTCTCCACATCAATGAAATAAGTTCTTCCATTGCTAGAATATTAATAAGCCTATAGTAGAATAACAGTAAGTCTACTCTAGTCCATTGTTCATCCCCCAATCCTGAGGATTCTGGGATGGTGATGTCCTCTCCACCTCTAACTGGGAGGGGGCTTAGATCCCATGGGGCAGATGGATGGGACTATCTTGCGCAGTTGTAGACTCTGTTCCTTGATATGGTGGTTATCCATCATCATTTCCTTGTTACTTGTCCTGGGTGAGTCCATTGAACTGGAGAGAAGGTGTTGGAACTCTGTTGAGATTCAGGGCCTGATTGTCACATGGAAATCCAAAAAAAGACTCATCTTTTTCCTTTCTTGTCAAAAGTAGAAACACACAGAGAGTTTCAGTAATTATCCCCATGCCAAAGTGCTCAATATGAGGCAGAACTGGGCCTATGGAAGGGCTCCTTGTTTTCATCTACTCCTCTTAGAGATAAAATACAGTTTGTGTGTGTGTGTGTAAACAAGAATCCAGGGGGAAAATTGATACCAGGAAAACACATCATTTTAAACCATGGGATACAACCATAAGTGAGTTTCCTTGCTCCAAAAGGTGTTAGGAAAGCACATGAAACTTTTTTGAAAACAGAGAAATGAAATCATGCATATTGCTAGCTTTATATAAATTTACTTCAGATATTTGCAGAATGTGAATATGTGAATGTAAATCTAAGAAAAAGTGAGCCAGTCCTTCTAAATACTATACTCTATGGGGAAATGAGTTGTATCTTTGCATCTACAGAATTGTCTCCTCTACTATGCTTCATTGCAATTACTGAACACAGCCCATTGTTTACAAGCAATTTGCTAAAAATAAATTTGTAAAACTTAAATTTCCCAAATACAGCAATCTTTCACATTCATCAACATGACTGAAGTACAAATTTTTTTTGTAAATCATAAATGAATTTTAAGGCAATTCATATTTGGGTTGAATTATTTTTAATGTCATTAAGACTAGCTGGAAGTTTTAGTTGAGTAGTTTTAATTTTCTTAAATGGAACTATTAAAATGATTGCTATTTGTTGACTCTCAGATTGATTCAGTGGTCTAATGAATATAATATTAATACTTATCAAGAAATGGGGGACGGATGTGGCTCAAATGGTTGGGCATCCGTCTCCCATATGGAGGGACCTGGGTTCGATACCCGGGACCTCCCAGTAAAAAAAAAAAAAAAAAAAAAAAAAAAAAAAAAAAGATTGCAACATTAGTTCTTCGGGAAGCGGCTGTGGCTCAATCAGTAGGGCTCCTGCTTGCCATATGGGAGGCCCCGGGTTCGGTTCCTGGGGCCTCCTGGTGAAGGCAAGCCCGCCCGCACGGCGTGGTTGGCTGACCCAGCGAGCACAAGCAGCAGGGGGGGGATAAATGAATAAATAAATAAAATCTAAAAAAAAAAGAAATGCATACTTTTTTCCCAGTGTCCCAAATTCAATTACACACTGAGGTAGGGAATGATATAAAAATCACAAAAGGATCCTCACAAACAAAATCAAAATCAAATCAACACAGTCTGATAGATTATCTGATCAGAAAACCTTGCTTATAACATACTTCCTAATATCTGAGAAGAGTCCCCATTCTTGAGAAATGTATATGAAAATATCTAGCAGTTAATGAAACCAAGAGACTCTGATCAGAGACATTTAGGAGGTCTTCAAAGAATATGGATTGGAGGACAAAGGAACAGTCTTAACAGGAACATGAAGTGAAAAGAGTATAAAGTCAAAATTTAAATTCACTCCTGCTATATGACCTCCCCAGTCTAATTTCTATGAGATGATCACTGGCAAATGTTTTCTCATGTGAAAACTTATTGGAATGTTCTAAGTAATTAATATATATGCATGTGGTATCTATATCTATATCATCTATATCTATATCTATATATTGATCAGTCTTCTCCCATATCTCAATGTTTCAAGAGAACAAATGTATAATGCACAAATTAATCAGCTATTATAGAAACTGCATGTCTTTTTTATACATTTATAATTTTTGTAACATTAGCTGTGTAAAATAACCCATCTTCCCTATATTACTGGTTGGAATACAGAAGTTCACTTTGGTGATTCTTCTCCACATGGCATTACTGGGGATGCTTGATGGTCTTCAGGTGGTGTTAGGTCAGGTTTCATAAGCCCTGATGGCTTCACTCACTGGTCTGGTAACTTAGGAGGGATGACTGGAAGGCTGGGCTCCCTTGCGACCATCAACTAGGCACCCCCTTATGGCCCCAGCAGCAGGGGGCTCAGTCTTTTATATGGTGGCTCATGCATCCCATAGTGGGTAAAGTAAGAGCACAAGTAACCTACACTAGGCATCGCTGTTTGGTAAGAATTGTTTCAATAAGCACAGTTCCCAGGAAGGATGGCTACATGGGCCTGATAAGCCAGGATCTGTGACTGACATGAGAACTCCTCATGTCCTGCCAATAGCTCCACCTGGTCCCTAGCCTTGTTGTGAGTAAGGGCCTTGGTTAAGGGGTGGGTTTACCATGTAAAAAAAGTTCCTTTACTGTGTCTATGTGGCCCTCCCTGGGGATGAACTCTGGTCTAATCTATCTGAAAGCTCAAATAAGTGCTCTTCCAATTGCATCTTCTCATCTTTTAAAGTAAATTTGGGTTTCATGAATAATTGCCAGGGGCCATCTGCCTTGGAGGTCTGGCCAGTAGTGGATGGGTGTGTCTCTCACTTTTTACATAGATAGAGGAGGGCTTTGCTGCTTTCCAGTTACTATTTGTATCTTTTTCCCCCCCTGGGATTAGAGGGGCTACTCAGGCCCCCATATTACTTAGTAATTCTTTCTCCTGTCTTTTTTTCCCCACCTGTTATTGAATATTGTCAATTTTTCCAGTTTTTGGTGACCAATAAAAAAATAGGCTTCAATATTTGTGTACAGAACTTTGTGTGAAAATACTAAAATTCACTTGAGTAAAATAGGTAGAAGTGGGGTTATAGGGTCACTTGGTAAGTTTATGAGAAACTGAGACTGTCTTCCAAAGTGGCTGCATTGTTTTGTTTTGCTTTCATGTGAGCAGTGTTCTGTATTCATGCAAATATTTGGTATTCTCTTTTTTAACTAGTCTCATGAGTGTGTAATCTCCCTCTGCTTCCCTAAGGTCAGAATAATAACTGTTTCCCCACCTTTCTTTTCCCAGACCCTGTACATTGCCTGAAGCAGTGAAATTCCTTAATAATAAAAGGTTGAATTGTGTATAGTCCCATGAAGCACATAGACATTCAGATTTCCAAGATTTCTTTCTTTTGAGTTCTTGTCATGGTTCCCAGTATCCCAAAAAGATAATTGTAAAAATGCCAGTCTCTCATTTTGGTTGCCTCCTGTTTATTTTCTTTTATTCACTGTCTTAGGTAAAGCTGAATGAATATTGTGGCAGGGAACTAACCTCTGCAATGTTGAGAAAAAAATGTTCAACTCTACAGAAGTTATAGAACTCTGGGTTTCTGATTGAGGGGATAAATAGAAGCAGGAAGCAGATAGTTTCCATGCATTTCAAAGTGCTCATTTCCCTGAAATAAAACCTCAGGTATTCTGTTTGGTGAACTCCTGGTGAGGTTTTTCTTTGGATCTTTTGAAACATGCAATCAATCAAAATTCTACCTATTCATTCTTCCCATATTCTAGCATGTTGGCCATTGATTGCTTTTTTCCAGATATTGAGTTTTCTCACTTTCTGTGAAATGCTTCATCCCTGGAGGGACCACCATTGGCCTCAGGGCACAGTGACCCACAGGGCAGAGGGAGATACTATCAGTTTATCTCAGATGGAAAATGCTCATGGATCCCCAGAAGTTGGGGCACAATCTCTGTTGGTGTGATGGTGCAGGGAATCCCTTTCCTGAATTATATCAAGTACAATACAATCCCTCATTGTTTCAGCCTGTTGCATAAAGAATCCCCAAACCCTGAATGCTCAAACAGAAAATGCTCTCTGTGTATCTGTTTCACTATTGAACATATTTAGAATGCATTTCTTGCACAACTCGTTTGTGATCTCAAAGAAGTCTTAGAAGGGTGGGAAGGTCCCCCCAGAGTTGCCATATGCAGAGAAGAATGAGCCAATTATAAACTTTCCTAGCCTGGGGGAGGGGGAGGGTGTTAAATGAGGTGTCCTGGAGGAAGTGGCAAGGTGAGCAGCCTCTGCCACCAGCCTTAGGGTGGTAGAGATCCTCCCCCACTGTTTTCTCCCCCTGGTCTTGTGATCCCACCCTCCCTGGGCCCTGTGGGCATCCTGTTCCCTGGATCTTGCAGTTCCTGCTACAGACAGTTTTCCATGTGTTTATTGGCCCCTGCATGTTTCTTTTTCTTCATATACTCTCTACATTCTCTGTTGGGTCATTTGTGATTTTCATATCAAGTTTAGGTATTTCATAAATTAATCCTTTATTGGTTTATTTCTGTTATTATATTTTCTCCCAGTTTGGTATTGCCCTTTATTTTCTAGTTGTTGCTGGTGTACAGCAGTAATATTGAATTTATTTGTTGAGCCTGTACCCAGAAACTTGCTGTGTTCTCTTACTGATTGTAATATTTGTAGATTGTGGTGGACTTTCCATTCATGTAATAGTAGCATCCATGAATATCTAACATTTTCATTTCATTCTAGTTGCCTTATTGCCATGCCTGCCCTTCCTGTACAAGGTAGAATAAAAGTGGTGAGAACAGGCTTCTTTGTCTGATTCTGATTCCAGGTTTTCCCAAAATCCTATGTTAAGTATGGTGGCTACCATAAGTTCATATTAGGCAAGCTTAATCTGTTTAAGGAAATTCCCTTCTAACTCTTGTGTTAAGAAGATTTTTACATTTTAAAATTTCATATAATAATCTTTATTATATTTATATTAGGGAAGTTTTAAATTTCAGAACAGTTACATTGAAAGCATAGAGGATTGTCATATAACTCAAACCCTTCCCCTCATTTTTCACTTTTTATTTTCCATTTCCAAACCTTTCCAATCAATCTAAATAGAAGTTGTGTACAAATTAAATATAAGCTCCTTATTCTCTAAACCAATCAATATATCCTCTCGTAATCTATATTCTAGATTCTATCTCTATAAATTTACATTTTATACTTAATTTATAGCATTGAGGTCATTCAAAAATCATCTTTTTGTGCCATTTATTTCATTCAACATAATGTCCTCAAGATTCATCCATGTTGTCTCTTGCATCAGGACTTCTTCCTTTTTACACCTGAATAATATTCCACCCTCCCCACCACCCTCACCACACCTCTTGCCCAGGGTATTGGGGTATTTGGGAGCTCACCCCAGGAATGGGATTGCTTTAACTTTTGTAACCTGCCTGTCATTTTTTTTAGTGGGAAACTAAATAATTTTATTTTTATAAAATTAAAAATAGTAGACTAGCATTTATGTAATTACAGTTCCAAAACAGAGCAATACATATAAATAAATTGTTGCAGTTTTAAAAGAAAAGTATAACAGCCAAATGATATCTAAATAAGTTTTGGAACCAACTTGGTTTTACCATAGCAGTTCCATTTTCTTTTTCTAAATGTCTTAGCACAATTATGTAAAATAAATTTCTTACAACAAAGAGATATTCATTTCAATGACCATAATATATGGATTCAGATTTAAAGCAACAAAGTCAATACTCCCCCACAAACACACATAATAAATGTAAGAATGGCATTTAACAGAAGTCACTAGTGAACACGTTTTAAACTGTCTCCTTTTGGAATTAGTGAGATGGAAATAAATATTCTGAATATGAAGGAAGCAAGAAATACACATTTACTAGAATTTCTTTTGCTTTATGTGCAGTTGGGTGAAGTTCAACTAATCTTTTAGGGGGTGAGGGAAGGACAGGAAGAGGACACTACTCATTTCCTTGATTTCTTTTGTTTCACTTTGGTAAAACTTACAAATGTGGGATAATTTAAAACCAGTTTTCTTGGTTTTACAGCCACATCTCAAGAAAAGATATTTTAAAAAATAATTTATGGAGTACTAAATTTCATAAGTGCTCAATGGGAGGCAGAACTGGCCTATGGAAGGGCTCCTTGCTTTCATCTACTCCTCTTAGATCTAAAAGATGTTTTTTTTGTGTGTGTGTATAAACAAGTTTTCAGGGGGAAATGGACACAGGGAAAAAATATCATTTTAAACTATGCTTAAATGGAATGGAATGCAACCATAAATGAGGTTTCTTGCTCAAAAGGTGTTAGGAAACTAATGAAACATTTGTGAAAACAAAGAAATTGATTCATGCAAATTGCTAGCTTTATGTTAATTTATTTCATATTTCCAGAAGGTGAATGTATGAATGTAATTCTTTTTTTTTTTTAATCAAACAATATGTTACACAATATATTTGGTTCATAGTAATGCAATCACACAGCATTTGTCCTTTTGTGTAAGGCTTGCTTCCATCAAAATAAGTGTCCTCCTGGTTCATCCATTTTGTCATATGAATTATGACTTCATTTCTTCTTACAGGTACATAATATTCCATTGTGTGAATAGACCACACTTTGTTTATCCATTCATCTTTTTTTTTTTTTTTTATTGTGGGTAAAAATCAAATTTTTCACAATACATACCAATATTTGTAAAATGATATAAAAATATATATGCATATATGTGCATTTGGTTACATAAATGTTATATATATATATATATATATATATATATATATTTTTTTTTTTTTTTTTAAGGTGCTTAGATTACCTAGCTATTGCACAGAAATTACTTAATGGTATCTATTCATCTTTTGATGGACACCTGGGTTGTTTCCAACTTTTGGCAATCGTGAATAATGTTATCATGAACACTGGTGTGCAGATGTCTGTTGATGTCACTGTTCTCAGTTCTTCTGGGTATATACCCAGTAGTGGTATTGCCAGGTCACATGGCCAGTCTATATTCAACTTCCTTAGGAATTGCCAAAGAGTCCTCCACAGTGACTGTAACATTCTGCATTCCACAAAAAATGAATAAGTGTTCCTATCTCTCCACATTCTCTCCAACACTTGTAGTTCTCTGTCTTTTTAATAGTGGCCATTCTGATAGGTGTGAAATGATATCTCATTGTAGTTTTGATTTGCATTTCCCCAATCATGGGTGATGTTGAGCATTTCTTCATGTGTTTTTTTGCCATTTGTATTTCTTCTTTGGAGAAATGTCTATTCAAGTCTTTTGCCCATTTTTAAATTGGGTCATTTGTCTTTTTATTGTTGAGTTGTAACATCTCTTTATATATCCTGGATATTGGACCCTTATCAGATACGTGATTTCCAAATATTTTTTCCCATTGAGCTGGTTGCCTTTTCACCCTTTTGACAAAGTCCTGTGAGGTGCAAAAGTGTTTAATTTTGAGGAGGTCCTATTTATTTATTTTTAATTTAGTTGCACGTGCTTTGGGTGTAAGGTCCAAGAAACCACCACCTACTACAGGGTCTTAAAGATGTTTCCCTACATTTTCTTCTAGTAGTTTTATGGTCCTGGCTTTTATATTTAGCTCTTTGATCCATTTTGTGTTAATTCTTCTATAGGGGGTGAGATAAGGATCCTCTTTCATTCTTTTGGTTATAGCTACCCAGTTCACCAACACCATTTGTTGAAGAGACTGTTTTGTCCCATAAAAGTGGACTTGGTAGGTTTGTCAAAAACCAGTAGTATGTGTAGGTGAAGGTTTATTTCTGGGTCCTCAATTCTATTCCACTGATCAATGTGTCTATATTTATGGCAGTACCATGCTGTTTTGACCACTGTAGCTTTGTAATATGTTTGAAGGTCAGGCAGTGAAATTCCTCCCACATTACTCTTCTTTTTTAGAATGATTTTGGCTATTTCAGTGCATGTACCCTTCCAAATAAATTTGGTAATTGCCTTCTCTAATTCTGTAAAGTAACCTGTTGGGATTTTGATTAGTACTGCACTGAATATATAAATCAGTTTGGGTAAGATGGACATCTTCATGATATTTATTCTTCCAATCCATGAAACAGAATGTCTTTCTATTTGTTTAGGTTTTTTAAAATTTCTTTTAGCATTTTTTGTAGTTTACTGCATAAAGGTCCTGTACTTCTTTGGTTTCATTAACTCCCAGGTATTTGAGTCTTTTTGTTGTTATTGAAAATGGAATTTTCCCCTTGATTTCCTCCTCAGATTGTTCAGTACTAGTGTACAAAAACATTACTGATTTCTGCATGTTGATCTTATATCCTGCCATTTTACTGAACTCGTTTATTAGCTTGAGTAGCTTTGTCTTGGGTACTTCAGGATTTTCTAAGTACAGGATCATGCTATCCACAAACAATGACAGTTTTTTATCCTCTTTTCATATTTGGGTGCCTTTAATTTTTTTCCTTGTCTAATTGCCCTTGCTAGAACTTTTAGTACAATATTGAATAACAATGGTGGCAGTAGGCATCCTTGTCTTGTTCCTGATCTTAGAGGGAAAGCTTTCAACCTTGAGTATGATGTTGGCTGTGGGTTTTTCATATATGCTTTTTATCATATTGAGGAATTTTCTTCCTATTCCTATCTTTTGAAGTGTTTTTATCAAAAAAGGATGCTGGATTTTGTCAAATGCCTTTTCTGCATCGATTGAGATGATCATGTGGTTTTTTCCCTTCCATTTGTTAATGTGGTGTATTACCTTGATTGGTTTTTTTATGTTGAACCAGCCTTGCATACCAGGAATAAATCCACTTTGTGATGATGTATAATTCTTTTGATATGCTATTGGATTCGATTTGCAAGTATTTTGTTGGGAATTTTTGCATCTCTGTTTATTAGAGATTGGCCTGTAATTTTCTTTTCTTGCAGTATCTTTATCTGGCTTTGGTATTAGGGTGATGTTGGCTTCATAAAATGTGTTGGTTAATTTTCCCTCCTCTTCAGTTTTTTGGAAGAGTTTAAACAGGAGTGGTGTTCATTCTTTTCTAAATGCTTGGTAGAATTCACCTGTGAAGCCATCTGGTCCTGGACTTTTCTTTGCTGGGAGATTTTTGATGATGGATTCAATCTCCATAAATGTGATTGGTTTGTTAAGTTCTTGTATTTCTTGTAGCATCGCTGTAGGTTGGTTGTGCATTTCTAGGAATTTGTCCATTTCATCTAGGTTGTCTAGTTTGTTGGCTTATAGTTTCTCAAAATATCCTCTTATGATTCTTTTTATTTCTATGAGGTCATTTGTAACTTCCCCTCTTTCATTTCTGATTGTATTTATTTGAATCTTCTTTTTTTCTTTGTTAGTTTAGCTAGGGTTTTGTCAATTGTATTGATCTTCTCAAATAACCAGCTTTTGGTTTAGTTGATTTTCTCTATTGTTTTTTGTTCTCATTTTCATTTATTCCTACTCTAATACTTATTATTTCTTTCCTTCTGCTGGCTTTGGGATTGGTTTGCTGCTCTTTTTCTAGTTTCTTTAGTTGTTCAGTTAAATCTTTGAGTTTAGCTCTTTCTTATTTTGTAATATAGGCATTTAGGTCTATAAATTTCCCTCTCAAAACTGCCTTTGCTGTATCCCATAAGTTTTGATACATTGTTTTGTGATTTTCATTTGTCTCAATATATTTACTGATTTCACTTGCAATTTCTTCTTTAACCCACTGATTATTTACGAGTGTGTTGTTCAGCTTCCACACATTTGCAAATTTACTTTTTTCCTGTCTATAATTGATTTCCAGTTTCATTTCATTATGATCTGAGAAGGTGCTTTGTATAATTTCAGTCTCTTTATGTTTATTGAGAGCTGTATTGTGACCTAACATGTGGTCTATCCTGGAGAAAGATTTATGGGCACTTGAGAAGAATGTATAATCTGCTGTGTTTGGATGCAGTGTTCTGTATATATCTCTTAGGTCTAACTTGTTTATCATATTGTTCAAGTTCTTTGTTTCCTTGTTGATCTTCTGTCTGGTTGTTCTATCTAATGGGGTGTTGAAATTTCCAATGATTATTGTAGAAGTGTCTATTTCTCCCTTCAGTTTTGCCAGAGTTTGTCACATGTATTTTGGGGCACCCTTGTTAGATGAATGCAATTCTAGGAATAAGTGACCTAGCCCTTCTAGACACTGGATTCTATAGGGACATGTGTTTTATCTTTGCATCTATAAAATTGTCTCCTCTAGAATGTCAGCTTCATCACAATTACTGAACACAGCACATTGTTTAGTATCAATTTGCTGAAAACAAATTTGTAGAAACTAAATTTCCCAAATACAACAAACTTCCACATTTACCAACATCAGTGACATAAACTTATTTTTTGGTAAATCATAAGCATATTTGAAGGCAATTCATATTTGGGTTGAATTGTTTTTAACCCAATTAAGTATAGCTGGGAGTTATAGTTGAGTAGTTCCAAATTTTCTTGAATGGTACCATTTAACCAAATATTTGTTGACTTTCAGACTGGTGGAGTGGTCTAATAAATATAATGTTTATCTAGAAATACATGCTTTGTCACCACTGTCCAAAAATTATTTACACACTGAGGTAGGGAATTGGATAAATATCACAAAAGGATCCATATAAACAAAATCAATATCAAACCAACTCTACCTGACAGATTATCTGATCAGAGAATCTGCTCAGATAACTTCCCCATAACTGAGAGGGAAGAGTCCCCTGTCCAGAGGAATTTCTATGAAAGTATCTAGCAGTTACTTTCATAAGTAAGAGACTGATCAGAGACACTTAGGGTGTTATCAAAGAATATGGATCGGAGGACAAAGAACAGTCTTATCAGGAACATGCTATGAAAAGAGTATGAAGTCAAAATTAAAATTCACTCCTGCTGTATGACCTCCCCATTCTAACTTATATGAGAAGATCACTGGCAAATGTTTTCTCATATGCAAACTTATTGAAATGTTCTAAGTAATACACACACACACACACACACGTGTGTGTTATCTATATCTATATATTGATCTATACAGGAGCTTGACCCTCAGTCTTCTTCCATATCTCAATGTTTTAAGAGAATGAATTTATGATGGAAATATTCCCCGGTTATTATAGTAATTACATGTCTTTTTTATACATTTGTATTATTTGTAACATTGGCTGTGTACAATTACCTATCTTCCCCATCATTCTCCTTGGAATACAGAAGTTTGCTTTGGTGATTGTTCTTCTCCACCTGGTATCACTGGGGATGCTTGATGGAATTCAGTAGTGTCAGGTTAGGTTTCATAAGCCCTGAAGGCTTCACTCACTGGTCTGATGTCTTAGGGGTTGAATGGAATGCTGGGCTCACTTAGGACCTCCACCACCAGCCACAGGCCACAGGATCTTTGGGACCAGGGCTCCAGCCATCCTCCAACATCAGCAGGCCCAAATCACACCAAGACTGAAGACAAAATGTAGCCCTACTTCCAATGGAGCCACATCCACCCAACACAACCCAGGTGGAGAGGGTCAATGTTATGTGCCCCTACAAAAGTGGCCTGGAGGGAGTACCCAAAGACCAGCAGAACAGATAGGGAGTGCGATGGCTCACCCCTCATCCCTGGGTGTGGGGTGGGTTGGCAGGGTGGACTTGGAGAATATCTTGTGGGAACAATTGGGCACCACGGGACACAAAATCCCAGTATCTGGCCTGTTGTCTCCAGCTTAGGCAGGTTTCAGGATCTGGGGTGGTGGGGATGGCACTCTGAATATGGCCTGATGCTTGGAGGTGCAGTGGAGGGCCACAGATGCCTCTGTTTTCCTTTGATTTCCTCTTTGGGAAACAAAACTCTCTCTTCATTCTGGAATCAGGTCAATGACAGGCAGATCATTATATCCTTTAAAGGGTCATTTTTAAAATATCAAATTCGGGGGTGCGGCTGTGGCTCGATCGGTGGGGCTCCCGTTTGCCATGTGGGGGGCCCCGGGTTCGGTTCCCGGGGCCTCCTGGTGGGGGCGGGCCGCCCGCGTTGGCTGGCCCAGCGGGCACGGGCGGCAGGGAGGGGATGAATGAATAAATGGATGAAGTCTTTAAAAAGAAAAAAGAAAGAGAAAAAAGAAAAAAGGAGAAAAATAAAAAATAAAAAAAATAAAATATCAAATTCATGTTAAAATAAAATCTATGTGTTGGCATCTTAACAGATGTTAACATTTCCTGGTTTTTCATTTTACCCTATAGTTTGCCACTGGAAATGGTGCTTTCCTTCTTTCTATATCCTTTACCTTGGTGTTTCCACTCTTGAGGGTGGTCAGCCAATGTTTGCTAGTTTTTCTCTTAAGCCAATTGTTTGGATGTATTTGTGTTCATGTTTACCAATTCAGATGATGTTATGGTTTTTTGGAAGAAACATGCTTTGTTATTACCATTGCAAGATGCAATACAGAAAGTATATAGATGAAATAAAAGTTAGCCCTTTTGAAGATTAAATTATTTGTTTGGCTTATTGTCAGGAAGCTTAGGTTATTGAGCATGAAACTAGGTTATATGTACATGAAAACATTAAAGGTCAAAGTATAAAGTTGTTGTAGTATAACTTTTTCTGACTTATTATGTCAGTTAGAGAATTGAGAGATGATATTTTATGCTACATTTAGACATTTGAATATTTTTAAGGATTTATGAAATAAAGTCCCCTACAAATTATTTTTTAAATACCTTTTCTTCAGATAATTGGTTTTCATTTGAGTGTTTCATTGCATTTTTAACCTCAGGCTGGTGGAAAGGAATATTTGAGGAAACTGGTGGCAGAAATCACTGAGATAAAACCCACTACAGGGAAGCGGCTGTGGCTCAATCAGTAGGGCTCCCGTTTACCATATGGGAGGCCCCGGGTTCGGTTCCTGGGGCCTCCTGGTGAAGGCAAGCCCACCCGCGCGGCGTGGTTGGCTGACCCAGCGAGCACAAGCAGCAAGGGGGGGATAAATGAATAAATAAATAAAATCTTTAAAAAAAAAAAAAAAAAAAACCCACTACAAGTTATTCTTGGCAAGTTTAGTTTTGTGACAGTGGGTGGAGGGGGTGTTGTTCAGGATACTAAGGTAATGGGTCTCTGGCTGAACAGTGACAGCTTGCAAAGCACATTGTATAACAGTATCTTGGATGGGAGGAGGCCTATAATGTGTTCTGAATAACATGGTCTTGCCATTCCTCTCAGGATTTTCATTTCTCTTCATCCTGTGTAATTGCCTTTCTAGAAACCTCTAACCTATTAAGGAACTTCTGACCATGGTTATCTTGATAGGAACATATCATAGCAAACCTCTAGCTTTTGACTGTTTTTTTTAACACCCAGTTTTAATACATACTTTCTTAAGAGTCAGGTTACTAATGCTTTGTAGTGTATTCATTATTCCACAGTTGTAAATTTACCAAAGTGAAACCTAATCAATTATGGAAATGAATTCTGTCTACTACCTATTTCTCCCCACACCTCCCCCAAAAAGGTGTTATTTGAACTTCCCCCAAATGCACATAAAGCCATAGAAATCCTAGTGAATGTGCATTTCTTGCTTCCTTCATACCTAGAATGTTTCTTTCCATCCCATTACCTGCAAAAGGAGACTTTAATCTCTCTCTATATAATGTTATATATAATTATTGTCTTTGTCTTTAATTGACCCCTTTGTCATTATATAGTGATTTTCTTTGTCCTAGGCAGTAGTTTTATTTTTAATTATAAGTGTGAGGGTTTACAGAAAATTAATACAGAATGAACAGAGTTCCCACAGAAGCCACCACCCCCCCCCAGTTCTCCTTATCATTAATCTTTTACCTTAGTGTAGAACATTGTTACAATTGATAAACCACTATTATTATTATTATAGTGTTAACTACACTCCATATATACGTATACTGTTCCTATTTCCTTCTGAAACCCATCTTTTTGTTATAATTGTTATATATTATATCTTCACACACTGTATGTCCCAAAGCATAGATTACCTTTAATTTTATGAACTTGAAATTTAGAAATTTTAAAATATGGTCTTACGTAACAAAAACTGAATACATTATCACTGGTACTGATAATTACAGGAAAGGTTAACATTGCCAGAGAGCTTAAATTTTTATGTAATTCAACTCACTGTTGAGTGTCCTTTCATTTCTGTCGAAGCACTTGCTTAAAATTGTAGGGCAGCACAAATGGTGAAAAACTCCTGGAGGAATTTTTGTTTGTTTGTTTTAATATGGGGGTGCCATATTAATGTTCCCTCCTTTCAAAAGCCTGTATGACTAGATATAACATAAGTAAAAGTGAATCATTTTCTGTCAACACTTGAATAATTTCATCTTCCCTTGCCTTTTTGCCTTCTTGCCCTTTGTCCAGGATACTGGGGGGGAGGGTTTGGAGGGGGACCAGGTGAACACTCTTGATTTGTGGGTATAAAGTTGAAAGTACAAAGGTGGGAATGCTCTTATGGCAATATGACAAGGAAGTGTCACTGGTTTAGGATGTTGGTTGGGAGGCATTCGGGACAGGGTACTCCTGGAGCAGGCTTCTAGGGAGTGTATGAGTGTTCATTCTGTCATAATGAGTTGTATCAGAGGATGGATACTCACGTAAAGAGCAGGAAGGAATTGGTATCCCATATTTGGGAGTACCAATTCATTCAGAAAGAGACAGGTGGGGGTCTCTCAAAAGCAAGGTCAGTTCCTAATACGGGAGGACAAACCAGTGTGTCAAGACCACTTGTTGTATGTAACTATGAATCTTGTCAAGCTCCTGAGTCAAGCTCAGGAGGTCATCATGGACTCCAGGGGGATGGGGAGGGAGGAACAGGGGGTATTTAGTGGTCAGTGGAAATGTACTTCATGACATTACAGTAATGGACACAGGACATAGAAATATCATCAAAATTTATAAAAGTGTATGGTATAAAATGTAAACCATACTGGAAACCATTGACAATGTTTAGTTGCAATGTTTCATTATTTGTGTATTAGTTATAACAATACTACCATCACATACAAAAAGGTAACAATATGGGGTGAGGAAAGGGGAAGGAGGTTGGGTATATGAGAGACTCTTGAATTCTGTGTGTGACTTTGCTGTGACCTAAAACTTCTTTGAAAACAAAATGAAAAAGGGTGAGACACTGGGGAATGAGAGTGGGGAGGTGCCATGGTACAAACTGGACACTAGATATTGCAGTGATAAAAGGCAAAATGCCAGAAAAAAAATTTTTTAATGTTTTCATATTTTTCATTTTTTGAATATCCCAAACCTTTAATTATATTTTTAGTTTTTTTAAGTTTTTATGTATTTTAGCTCCTACATTTAAAATTATAATTATTATTTCATTTTCTTTTTAATTGTATTTGGCTATTGTATTGGCTTCATCTTTAAAGAAGCTTTGGGTCACAGAAGGGTTATAACTGGTGTGGGAAAGGATCATTTGTGGGGAGTGTCAGGGATGGGGGTTGCATGGGAGGAAGTCCATGTGAACATAAATATAAGGGATATAAAATTGTTCAAATGTTCATGGGGTATTGTCACAGTGGGTGAAGAATCACTCAATAAGTGAGATAATATTGAAATCCCATCCTAGAGAGCACTGCCATATTCTCTAAGGGAGCAGCAACAGTCCCCCAAGTGCAGGGACAATGTCTGGCAAAGTAGGATGATCCACTGGTTGGCTTTTGTTATTGATGACTAGCCTTATGAGTCTTTCCTCTTGAAATTGAAACTTAGCCTATTGTTATGGGGTGCCTAAGAGTTGCCTCCTGAGATCTTCCTTGTTGCTCAAATGTGTCCTCTCTCTAAGCCAAACTCAGCATATGAATGCATTATCTTCCCCCCAACATGGGACATGACTCCCAGAGATGACCCTCCCTGGCAATGAGGGATTACTATCAAGTGCCAACTGGCAATATGACTGGAAAAAGACGTTGAATAAAAGTGGGAAAAGGTAAAGACACATGAGTTCATATGGCTAAGAGACTTCAAAGTGAGTCATGAGGTCATCCCAGAGGTAACGCTTACACACATCCAAGTAGGACTTCACAGACTTCCAAAGTGGATATCACCTCAAATAGAGGGGTTCCTAAGGGTTCTGGAGACACCCAGGTCCTATGTCAGGGTGGATAGCTCCAGAGTTTGGTGCCTTGCCAGTGGGACATACTTTGGAGTTTGTGCTTCTGAGAGTGAGAATTGGACTCAAATATGTCTTCCCTGCACATGGTTCATCTGTCCCTTCTATTCAAACCTATACCTGGTGCTGGAGTTTGTAGGTGTACATCCAGAGACTGGAGTTTTTGAGTTGCCATGTGCCACCTGGGCCTGAAATTTCAGTGGAACTGCAATCCTACTCTACAGCTCAATGGACACCTGGTGTCACCCAGGACAACTGGTGGGAAGATGATGATGGAAAACGGCTATCCCAGGGAATGGAGAGAGTCTGCAGCTGCAGGCAGGATAATCCCATCCATCTTATCCATGGGGTATAAGCCCCCTCTCACTTGGAGTTGGAGTGGACATAACCATCCCAGACTCCTCATGATTGGGGGAAAAGCTGTGGACTAGAGTGGACTTACTGTTAGACATATTGTGATTCAAGCAATGTAAGAAATTACAACATTAATGTGGAGCCAGTGTCCACTGGATACTCTGTGGGCAGGAAGAGTAATAAGCAGTTGTAATACAGGGGCTCTTTCGGGACTTGGGAATTGTCCTGAATGAAAATGCAATGACAGATATAGGCCCTTTTATATCATCATATAACATACAGAACTGTGTGGGAGAGAGTGTGTACTACAATGTGAACTATGGTCCATGCTTAATGGCAACCAGAGGATGTGTTTATCTGTTGCAGGTAATATGGCACACTAATAAAGGATGTTTATGTGGGAGGTTGTGGGAGGTGTGGTAGGTGGGGCATATGGGAATCCCTATATTTTTTGTGTAACATTTATGTAATCTAATTATCTTTTTAAAAAAATAAAAACAATTTATTTTAAAAAATACTCAAGGCAGCAAGAGAAAATAGAACCATCACTTACAAGGGAAGCTCAATAAGATTAAGTGCTGATTTCTCATCTGAAGCCATGAAGGCAAGAATACAATGATATGACATAGTCAAGGTGCTCAAAGAGAAAAACTTATAGCCAAGAATTCTCTATCCAGCAAAGCTGTCATTCAAAAATGATGGAGAGTTCGAAATATTCACAGATAAATAGAAATAAAGATAGTATGTCAATAAGAAACCTGCCCTTCAAGAAATGCTAAAAGAAGTTCTACAGGTTGAAAGGAAAAAAACAGGAGAGAGAGAGTTGGAGGAGAGTGTAAAAACAACTAAAAAGACAAAGAGAACTAAAAACAACATATGACATACATAAATCCAAAGAAAATATGGCTGATGTAAGAAATTCATTGAGAGTAATAACACTGAATATTAATGGATTAAACTCATCAATTATGAGACACAGATTGTCAGAATGGATAATGAAATATGACCCATCTATAGGTTGTCTACAAGAAACCCACATTAGACCAAGGGATTCAAGGCAGCTGAAAGTGAATGGCTGGAAAACAATTTTACAAGCAAACAACAACCAAGAAATGGCAGGAGTAGCTATACTAATATTGGACAAAATAGATTTTAAATGCAAAAAATTTGTAAGAGACAAAGATGGACACTATATATAAGTAAAAGGGGTAATATTTCAAGAAGAAAGAACAATCATAAACATTTATGTAGCTAATCAGGGTGCCTCAAAATACATGAGGCAAAAATTGGAAAGACAAAGTGTAGACATAAATGCCTCTACAATTATAGTGGGAACTTTAATACATCCTTATCAAGATTAGACAGGATATCTAGGCAGAGAATCAATAAAGAAACAAAGTCTCTGAATAGTACATTAGAGGAGTTGGACCTAATAGACTTATACAGAATGCTACACTCAAATACAGTGGGGGTATACATTCTTCTCGAATGCACATGGATCATACTCCAAGATAGACCACATGCTAGTCCACAGAACAACTCTCAATGAATTCAGAAAGATTGAGTTTATACAAAGTAATTTCAATGACCACAATGGAATGAAATCGGAAATCACTAAGGGCCAGAGAACTGGATTAGGCACAAAGATATGGAAATTAAACAACATACTCCTAGACAAACAGTGGGTCAAGGAGGAAATCTCAAAAGAAATCAGTAACTACCTTGAAATGAATGAAAATGACAACACAACATATCAAAATTTATGGGATGCAGCCAAAGCTGAACTGAGAGGGAAATTCATAGCCATAAATGCATATATTAAAAAAGAAGAAAGAGCTAAAGTTGAACACCTAACTGCACACCGGGAGAAATTGGAAAAACAGCAACAAACTAACCCCAAAGGAAGTAGAAAGAAGGAAATAACAAAGATTAGAGCAGAACTAAATGAAATAGAAAATAAGAAGGCACTAGAAAAAATAGGCAAAACCAAAAGTTGGTTCTTCAAGGAGGTCGATAAAATTGACAAACCCTTAGCCAGACTAACAAAGAAAAAGAGAGAGCAGATGTAAATACACAAAATATGGAATGGAAAGTGGATATCACTACTGACCCCACAGAAATAAAAAGTATCATAAGAGGATACTTTGAAAAATTATAGTCCAACATGAATGATAATTTAGAGGAAATGGACAAATTCCTAGAAACTCACCAGCAGCCTACACTGATGAAAGAAGATATTGGTGAACTCAACAGTCCAATTACAAGTAAAGAGAAAGACTCTGTCATCAAAAACCTCCCAACTAAGAAGACCCCAGGATCATCAGATGGCTTCACAGCTGAATTCTACCAAACATTCCAGAAAGAACTAACAGCAATCTTGCTTAAGATCTTCCAAAAAATATAAGTGGAAGGAACATTGCCTAACTCATTTATGATGCCAACATCACCCTAATACCAAAGCCAAGCAAAGATACCACAAGAAAGGAAAATTACAGACCAATCTCTCTAATTAACCTAAATGCTAAAATCCTCAAAAATACTTGCTAATCGAATTCAACAACATATCAAAAGAATTATACACCATGACAAACTGTGTTTTATCCTGGGTATGCAAAGATGGTTCAACATAAGAAAATCAATCAATGTAATACACCACACAAACAGATTGAAAGATAAAAATCACATGATCATCTTTATAGATGCAGAAAAAGCATTCACAAAATACAGCACTCTTTTGTGATAAAAACACTGCAAAACAAAGGAATAGAAGGAAACTTTCTGAACATGACAAAGGGTATATATGAAAAACCCAAAGCTTACATCATCTTCAATGGTGAAATCCTAAAAGCCTTCCCTGTGAGATCAGGAACAAGGCAAGGATGCAGACTATCACTGCTCTTATTTAATGTCTTAGAAGTACTTGCTTGAGCACTGATGCAAGAAAAAGATAAAAAGGCATCTAAACTGGAAAAAAAGAAGTAAAATTTTCATTATTTGCAGATGACATGATCCTATACATAGAAAGCCCTGAGAAATCTACAACAAAGTCCAGGACTAACAAAGGAGTTCAGTAAAGTGGCAGGTATAAGATCAATGCTCAAAAATCAGTAGCATTTCTGTACACCAATAATGAGCAATTTGAGGAGTAAATCAAGAAAAAAAATACCTTTTACAGTAGTAACTAAAAGAATCAAATACCTAGGAATAACTTTAACTAAAGATGTAAAGGACTTATATACAGAAAACTACACAACACTGTTAAAGGAAATCAAAGAAGACTTAAATAAATGGAAGAATATTCCCTGTTCGTGGATAGGAAGACTAAACATCATCAAGATGTCTATCCCACCCAAACTAATCTACAGTTTTAATGCAATCCCAATAAAAATCAACACTGTACATTTTAATGAATTGGAAAAACAAACTGCAAAATTTATTTGGAAGGGTAAGAGGCCCCAAATCACTAAAGTCATATTGAAAAAGAAAAATGAAGTTGGATGTATCACACTACCTGACTTTAAAACACAATACAAACTTACAGTGATCAAAACTGCATGGTATTGGCAAAAGGATAGACATACTAACTAATGGAACTGAATTGAAAGTTCTGATATAGATCCTTGCATTTTCAGTCATCTGATATTTGACAAGGCTACCAGGCCCACTCATCTGGGAGACAATGGCCTCTTCAACAAGTGGTGCTTGGAGAATAGGATATCTATATCCAAACAAATGAGATAGGAACACCATCTCACACCTTATACAAAAATCAACTCAAGGGAAGCGGCTGTGGCTCAATCAGTAGGGCTCCCGTTTACCATATGGGAGGCCCCGGGTTCGGTTCCCGGGGCCTCCTGGTGAAGGCAAGCCTGCCTGCACGGCGTGGTTAGCTGACCCAGCGAGCACAAGCAGCAAGGGGGGGATAAATGAATAAATAAATAAAATCTTAAAAAAAAAAAAATCAACTCAAGATGGATCAAAGACCTAAATATAAGAGCCAAGACCATAAAGACCTTGGAATATAATATAGGGAAGCATCTCCTGGACCTTGTAATAGGAAATAGTTTCATGAACTTCATACCCAAAGCACGAGCAGCAAAAGAGAAAATAGATAAATGGGATCTCCTCAAAATTAAAAACTTTTGCACCTTAAAGGATGTTATCAAGAAAATAAAATGGCAGCCTACCTAATGGGAGAAAATATTTGGCAACCATATATCTGATAGGAGCCTAATATCCTGCATATATAAAGAAATCCTGCACCTCAAAAATAAAAAGACAAACAACCCATTTACAAAATGGGCAAGTGACCTGAAAAGACACTTCTCCAAGGAAGAAATACAAATGGCTAAAAAGCACATGAAAAGATGTCCAACATCACTAGTTATTAGGGAAATGCAAATCAAAACTACAATGCGATACCATCTTACACACTTTAGAAAGGTGGCTATTAAAAAACAGCAGACTATAAGTGTTGGAGAGGATGTGGAGGAATGGGAACCCTCATCCACTACTGGTGGGATTGTGGAATGGTCCAGCCACTATGTAGCAAAATATGGCAGTTCCTCAAAAAACTAACTATAGATCTCCCATATGATCCAGCGATTCCACTGCTGGGTATATACCCAGAAGAATTGAAAGCAAAGACACGAACAGATATATGCACACCAAGGTTCATAGCAGCATTGTTCACTATTGCCAAAAGTTGGAATCAACTCAGGTCCCCATCAACAGAGGAATGGATAAACAAAATGTGGTACAAACAAACAATAGAATGTTACTCTGCTGTAAGAAGGAATAAAGTGCTAACACATGGGACAACATTTATGAATCTTGAAGAACTTATGTTCAGTAAAGCAAGCCAGGCATTGAAGGATGAACAGTACATGACCTCACTAGTATGAGTTAAGGAAATAGAGCAGTCTCAGAGAGCTATTATCTGAAAGATAGGTTCACAAGAAAGAAAGAGAAGAGAAGGTTGTGAGCCCTCACCCATACGGATGTAATCTATGGTTAAGTGATAGAGTGTTATTGTGTATTGAAGGGAATAGGACAGGAGGGTATTGATATTATTGGGTTGGGTGATACAGGGTTGACAGGTAGGTAGATTGGGAAGGGTGGGTTAGAATATCCAGCATACTTGGGGAAGAGTTTGGAGAGGGACCCCTGGTGGGTATGAGGTTAAAAGTCCATGGAATTTTGCTGTGTGATTCCAATGTGTCTGGGCATGGCTTTCTATGATTTTATCTTCTATGGGGTTGTCTGGGTTCCTTGATGTGCATGTACATGCCTTTCATTATATCTGAGAGGTTTCCCACCAATATATCTTTGAATATTCCTTCTGCCAATTTCTCTTTATTTTCTTTCTGTGTTTCCCACAAAGCATGTCTGGTATTCTTGATTTTATACCATATGTCCATTCTCCCAGGTGTAGAAGGGCATTCAGATTCCTGAGGTTCCACTTTCCATTCTTCCATGGAATGTTTTAACAACTAGTTAAGACTGGCAGGACCATTTTTCTGAAAATTCTGGCACATTGAGGAGAGGTCTGTGCTGCTGACCCAGTTCCATAGGGAGCATAGTAAGCCAAGAGCTGCCACAGAGAAGCTGCAGCACCACATGTGAAATGCCAATGGCTTGGTTCCATGAAAGGAGTGGGGTCTGGGTGGAGACCCCGTGATGTTCCTGCAGGAAGGTTTTCTGGACTGAGGTACATGCCTCATGTCCCCATGGCCGTACTGCGCACAGCCTCCCCTGTCACAGCTCTAAAGTTTGTTGCTCGGGTGACTTTAGGGAAGGGGAAGGACTGGGTGCTATCAAGAGTGTTTACCATGGTTCTGCTACCAACTCTGCAGGAACCCAGGGTGCTAAAGGGATGCCTCCCCACAACACACCCACCAGGAGCCTGGGAGCGCAGTGGTGTATTCGTGTCTAATCCACCCCTATGGATATACTTTAGAAGTTGCACCATCTGAGCCAGGCCTCGCCAACTTCTGCCTTGATCCCGCCCGAACCCGGCATGGGCCATCCCAACAGCAGCCTCCCACACCGCCGCTGCCTGACAGAGAGGCCGGCCACTGGTCAAGGAGAGTTGCTCACCGGGCAAGGTTCCTGTGCCCTGGTAGGACAGTGCCATGGCACTCCAGGCTTCCCGGAAGGTCCCTTACATTTTCTTTTAAAATTTATAATATCTTTCAAACTCTTTTCTCTTTTTGTTGTCGGTCAGGCTCTGGGTTCGTGAAAACGGTGCCGCGGATGAGAAAGAAAGAATAAGACAAAGAGAAGAAGAACTGGGATCAGGGGACCCTCCGTCCGATATGGAGAGAAGAGCCCTGCCACCTCATAAGGTGTGGCTTTTATTTTGGCTTTAGAACAAAGAAAATATGTATGTACATATACAAAGTCAATAGATACTTAACAGTTTACATTTTACTAAAATGAGCAAGTCTTAAAAGTTAATGGCTCAGTTCCTCTTTTTCTTCCTGAAATTCACAGACATTGTAAATCTTACAAGCTCAAGATGTTTCCCCACCTAGCTCCTATTAGCATGAGACCGGAGGGCTTGTTTCCTACATTCCAGGGTGACCTTCTATTCTTTCAGTTGCCATGGCCTTTAATTGAAACTCCATCATTTCCCCCTTTTTTATTAATTAAAGCTCATAGGAACCATTATATAAGCTGATACAAGGTGACCTCCTGTCACACTTGTCTTCTTCCATAGGCTCTTGTGACTGTGCCTGTCTTAGGTTGTTCTCCTCTGAGAATCTTACCCGTCATTGACTACCAGTCAAGCTTTTGAGCTCTTACATGGAAGGCAATTTCATTAATATTTATGCTTCTTCAGGTTCCTTAAATGAATATTTTTTGTGCAGATATTTAGTATTAAGATCAAGGGGTTATTAGTAGAATCTTTCTACTAAGTAATGCAAAATTAGTTTTTCATGGCCATGTTTCTTAAAATAAATGCATTTATCGGGTCTAATTACTCTAGCCTTGACAATACAAACAGTTAAAACACATATAACAATAATTCCAAATCCAATCCAAAATGATATTTGAACTGTTTTTTTTGTTTCCACCAGTGAAATGGCTGCACCAGTGGTTTCTTGCAATTTGTTTGATACATACTCAATGCCTTCTTTTGCAATTCTAAAAGATTTATAGAAACATTATGCTTATATCCAATCAAGTGATTTTTCACTTCCTCCCAATCATGTTCACTATTATTATAAGCCAAAAAAGTAATACAAATAGAACTTTCATTCCAATCATATTCAAGAGCTCTTAACAAGTTTAAATTATAAATTTGATTACCCAAATGTATAATAGTTGTTTCAGGATCATTCATAAGATTATTCAGTTCCATATCAATGTAAGACTGGCTATGCCAAATCTCATTTGCATTTTTATGCCAGTCCTTAACATATTGTTGATTCTGGACTCCTTGATGCAGGGCTGTGCCAGTGACAGCTGCAGCAGTTATGATGTGAATCAGTCCCAAAATTCCTGCTATTAAAAGTCCAATCAGTCTTTTAGTTCTTTTTAAATAATGGTCGAGGAAACGCCACAGTAACTGGGATTCTTGAGACTGCTGCCAATGTCTGGTCATCTGAACCGGTAACCATAGTCCTTTTCTTCTTCTTGCTATAAAAAAGAGTTTGATTTTCTTGCAAATATGAATTCTTAAAACATGTAAATAAGGAGCAATTGAAGCAACTAATATTCCTTTCACCAAAAATTACTGTTCCAATGATATATAACTATAGGATCTCGTACACATACTGTAAGAAATTGAGTTGATTTTCTTTTTAAGATAGTAATATCAGTTTTGCTGCCTTGCCTTACAAAAATTGGACCAGTTCACCAAAATAATTTCCACAGATGACTTTGAGTTTTGTTAAGTTTAGTGTCCCATGGTTGTGGGATATATCTTCCTTGATTTTTCCAAATTATTGAGCTGTTAGTAAATGCTGTATTACCAAAATTCCAGAAATAAGGATTACTGTCATTAGTGATTATGGTTAAATTATTAATGAACCAAGATATGGTTGTGTTTTTAATAGGTTTCGGCATCCCTATAAGGGCCCGATCCTTTACAATTCCATAGGAATCATTATACAACACAACCTCTGTAAGCCCATGACAAATATGTCATTTGTCATTAAGTAGTCTGTTTTGAGATTAGTTAAGATAAACTGGGTAAGACTCATCACTTTAAGTCAACAGCTCTAGAGGTGAGTTGGTTATGTATGCCCAATAAGTGTAATTATGATGTGGTATCTTACCTTGACCTAATACTTTACCTATAATTAATCCAATGTAAAACCACCATGTCCATAGTTTAAGTCTTGGCAGCATCTTCAACTCTAGGCTTGATTCTTCTGGAGGGGATCCACTGCTCTTCTCCTGTTTCTGTAATGATAAGAGCAAAACCTCGGCCCCAAAATTTTACCTCTCCTTTTTCCCATTTATTGGTTGTTTCATTTTTCCAGTATATTGGTTGTCCACATTTTTCATTTACATTCCCTTTTTTCTTAACCTCCCAATGTCTTTCTGCTGCTGTGGTATTAGAAATTTGTTGTCTATTAAGAAAATTTAAGGTAAGCAATGCTTTAGATAGTTTGTCTTTAGCAGATTCTCCTCCATCTCCCCCTTTTTGTTTTTGCAACATCAGTTTTAATAAGTGATTACTCTTTTCTACTATCGCTTGTCCCTGAGGTTAAATGGAATTCCTGTAACATGTTTAATATTCCAGTCACTGCAAAATTTTTTGAAAGATTGACTAAGATAGGCAGGCCCATTATCAGTTTTTAGCTGTGCTGGCAGGCCCATTACTGCAAAACAGTGTAATAAATGAAAACGTACATGTGAAGCCTTTTCACCAGCTTGAGCAGTTGCCCAAATAAAATTAGAATATGTATCCACTGTCACATGCACATACTGAAGGCGGCCAAAAGAGGGCACATGCATGACATCCATTTGCCAAATTTCATTAGGATGTTCTCCACGGGGATTAGTTCCTGGAGAAAAAGTGGGGGCATTTATGGGCCCACAAGTAGGACATTGTCTAACAATCCTCTTACTTTCTTTTACTGTTAAGTGGGGATATTTATGACGTAAGCCAGAAGCATTAGTATGTGTAAGTTTATGATAATCAGCAGCAGATTCTGTATGAGCAATAAGTTTATCTACTAAATCATTTTGTGAAGCCATAGGGCCAGGAAGTTGAGAATGGGTACGAATATGAGTAATATAGATTGGATTAGATCGTTCACGAACAGTCTTTTGTAATTGTATGAAAAGAACTTCTAATTCAGAAGCTGGAGTTATTTGAGCTGTTTCTATATGACAAACAACATGATAAACATAAGCAGAATCAGACACAATATTTAAAGGCTCAGAAACATCAGCTAGCAATTGAATAACAGCCATAAGTTCTACCTTTTGGGCAGATAAATAAGGTGTTTTCCAAGATTTTGTAGTTGGGCCTAAATAGCCTGCATTTCCATTACTGCTGCCATCAGTGTAGTAAGTTGGAGCAGCAGAGAGTGGTTGTTGTTTGACAACCTTAGAAGAATCCATGAAGTATGTTTTAAAAACTGTAAAAAATTTGAATTTGGGAAGTGATTGTCAATTGTTCCAATAAAATCTGCTAAGGCCACTTGCCAAGAGTTACTGAACTGCCAGAGCTGAGAAAGCTCCTGCTTTGTAAGGTCTAATATGATTTTATCAGGATCTCTAAGCCATAAGCTGTCTCAGGCGAATACGGCCTTTTGATATTATTGCTGAGATTTTTTCAGGATAAGTATTAAGTTTTTTTGTATCTTTGTTGGGTAGGAATATCTATTCTATTATGCCCTCCTCTTGCCAAAGTATCCCAGTAGGGGAATGGCAAGATGGAAATATTAAAAGAGAAATTGGAAGATTAACATTTATCCTTGTTAGTTGGCTGTTTTGCACTCTTTTTTCCAACCATTTTAACTCCTCTTTTGCTTCTGGGCTTAAAAAGCGAGGGCTATTTAAGTCAGGGTCTCCTGTTAGGGTATTGAAAAGATTAGTTAAAGTATAAGTTCGAATTCCTAAATTAGGCCGTACCCAATTAATATCACCCAGTAATTTCTGAAAATCATTTAAAGTATGTAAATTATCAGTTCGAAACTGGACCTTTTGTGGAGTTATAATATTTCTATTAATAGTATGACCTAAATATTGAAAAGGAACCTGTTTTTGAATTTTTTCTTCTGCTATTTGCAACCCATGTCGAGGAAGAATTTCTTTAGCCAGCTGAAATAATTGTTTCAGCTCTGAAGATTGCTCAGTGGCAAAAAGAATATCATCCATATAATGAATAATCATAGTCTTAGGAAATTGTTTTCGTAAAATTTGTAATGGAATGTGAACAAAGGATTGACATAATGTAGGACTGTTCATCATTCCCTGAGGTAAAACTTTCCACTGATATCGTTCAGTAGGAGCTGAATGATTAATAGAAGGAATAGTAAACGCAAATTTTTCTCTATCATTTGGATTAAGAGGAATATTAAAGAAACAATCTTTTAAATCAATAATAATAATATGCCAATTTTGTGGGATCATAGCTGGGGATGGCAAACCAGGCTGTAAAGATCCCATAGGTTGAATAACTTTGTTAATTTCACGCAAATCAGTTAACATGCGCCATTTGCCAGATTTCTTTTTAATTACAAAAACTGGAGAATTCCACGGACTAGTAGAGGGCTCAATATGCCCTGCCATTAACTGCTCCTGCACTAATTCTTTCAGGGCTTCCAATTTTTCTTTCAGAAGGGGCCATTGTTCTACCCAGATAGGTTTGTTTGTTAACCATTTTAAAGGCATTGCGAAGCCCTTTGTAACAGTAGCCCCTACTCTAAATTTGAATATCCTAGGCCACAGTAGTCTCCAGTATGTCGCATTTCAGTTCGGGAAGGGGGAGCATATTGCATGCGAGTAATAAGATGTTTAGCTGTATCAGAAACATGAGGAATATTCAAATAAGCTCCCCATTGGTATAATAAGTCTCTTCCCCATAAATTAAGTCCTACATCTGCAACATAAGGTTGCAGAGCGGCCTCTTGTCCTTCTGGACCTTCTACCTTAAATATCTGAGTACTCTGGTAAACATCCGTCATTGTGCCAACGCCAGTGAAAACTGTAGGCACCTTTTGCAAAGTCCAAGCTTGTGGCCAATATCGTTTAGCAATAATAGAAACATCAGCCCCAGTATCCACCAATCCTAAAAATATCTTTCCGTTTATTTTTATGGTAATTTCAGGCCTTTCATCTCCAATTGCTGTTTGCCAGAAAACTTTATGCCCAGTGGTACCAAATTCTTCTGCACATTTTAAAGGAGGTTTACGATACGGTAACAAGAGAAGTTGAGCTATGCTATCTCCTGATTCAATCTGATAGGGAGTTAAAGTTTGTACCAATAAACAAATTTCTCCATCAAAATTAGAGTTAATGATCCCGGTTTGCACCAAAACACCTTGGGTCGTAAGACTGTTGTGGCCAATGATGAAACCTACATTGTTTTCTGGGATAGGCCCTTTAATTCCTGTCCTTATTTTTTGTATACCAAGTGAAGGCGTAATGAACTTGGTTTCAGCTGAGGGAAGATCGACAGCTGCACTGCCTTTGGTAACTGCCTTAAGCTCTGTTACAGGCCGGAGTGAGCTGCTCCATTGCTGACTGGGTAGGTTTGAGCAAGGCTGGGAAATGTGCTCATATTGTTTGTCTGAGGGCCTTGAGCGGGGCCCTTTTGGAAGTTTCCCAACTTATTAATGAGACTGCCATTTTTATGATATTTAGAATGGCATTCCTTGGCCCAGTGCAACCCTTTCTGACATATAGGACATACGCGAGTCGGTATTGATCTATTATTGCCACTAGGTGGCGCTCTTACACCAGTTTTGGCTCGGCAGTCTTTTTTCATATGACCTGGTTTCCCACATTTAAAGCAATTTAAATTATTAATCATAGGACTATGTCCCTTTATAGCAGCTGCAAGAAGGGTCATGTTATATGTATTAGACCCAATGTCTTGGCATGCCCTTATATAATCCTGTAAAGTACCTCCATTTGCCTTTATTGGACGCAAAGCCTTTTTACACTCACTATTAGCATTATCAAAAGCCAACATCAGAATAAGCATCTCTTTAAGGTCAGGCTGAGTTACTGTCTTGTTGACTACATCTGCCAGCCTAGCTACAAATTCAACGTAAGGTTCAGTATTTCCTTGAACAATTTTTGAAAATGATTGTACGCCTGTCCAGGAGTGGAGATTCGTCTCCAGGCAGCTAGGCAGCACAATCGCACTTGTACAATGGCAATATCATCATATTGTGCTTGGCAAGGAACTCCAGCCCATTGACCTATTCCTAATATTTGTTCAGCAGTAATAGGCACTGGTGGATTTTGCTGTTGATATCGTCGTGCTACAATATTAGCTTCATCAGCCCACCAAGTTTTAAATTGTAAAAATTCTGCTGGACTAAGAACAGCTCGAGCTAACAAATCCCAGTCCCAGGGTATTAATCTGTCTGCTTGTGCCATTCCTTGCACCAATCCTTGAGTATAAGGAGAATTAACACCATATTGAGTGCATGCTTGTTTTAATTCTTTGATAGTTTTAAAAGGAATAGGAGCATGCTCATACTGTACACCCCCTTGGGGATTGTCAGCATCTGCTGGAATTTGAGTTACTGTTACTGGAAAAGTAGAAAGGAGTTGCATAGCCTCTGAATCTCCTTCTCTACTTCCCTGTGCTATACTTTTCATAATTGAGGAGGATGGTGCTGGCACAAAAACAGAAACTTTAGGAGGGTCATCAAATGTTGTAAAAAATGGATCAGCAGATGCCTTAGGTAGCGCAGATGCTGGCTCAAAAGACAACAAATCATAATTTGGAGCAGACGGCATAGTGACCGCTGAAAAAGCTCCATAAGCTTCCTCTTTCCTTTTCTTCTTTCTATTAGACCTGAGTCTATCTGTTCCTGCCTGCTCACTAACCCCCTCAAGTACATTTTCATCAAAATCACCATTAGCTTGTTCTGCCATCGGTCCAGCAATAGCAGTATCCTGTTCACAATCTTCATCTGATTGTAAAGATTCAAGAGCAACAGAAATAAGACTACACAAAGACCATACATGAAGGGGTATTATTTCTCCCTTTTGATGAGCTCTTTTTAAAGCTTTCATCACTAACTTCCATTGTTCCAGGTTTAAAATATCCTGCCCTTGTGGCTGAAAACAATAACAATATTTCTGTACAAGAAAAAAAAGTTCCTCAAAAAGCCGAGGATTTAATAGTTACACCGGTGCATTTTAATAAACTTTTTAACACTCTAGAGAACTCTTCAAAGTTCGACTGCTGATTACCCATTACCCTGATGATTCCAAGGATGAAGCTTACCTTTTCTGTTGCTTTTAAAACCGCTCTCAGGAGCTCCTTGGTCCGCGCACTGACAGAAAGAAAAGTTTCGTTTTCAGAGCCCCACGTTGGGCGCCATATGTTGCCGGTCAGGCTCTGTGTTCGTGAAAACGGTGCCGCGGATGAGAAAGAAAGAATAAGACAAAGAGAAGAAAAACTGGGATCAGGGGACCCTCTGTCCGATATGGAGAGAAGAGCCCTGCCACCTCATAAGGTGTGGCTTTTATTTTGGCTTTAGAACAAAGAAAATATGTATGTACATATACAAAGTCAATAGATACTTAACAGTTTACATTTTACTAAAATGAGCAAGTCTTAAAAGTTAATGGCTCAGTTCCTCTTTTTCTTCCTGAAATTCACAGACATTGTAAATCTTACAAGCTCAAGATGTTTCCCCACCTAGCTCCTATTAGCATGAGACCGGAGGGCTTGTTTCCTACATTCCAGGGTGACCTTCTATTCTTTCAGTTGCTATGGCCTTTAATTGAAACTCCATTATCTTTTGTTTTTCAATTTTACATTAAAGGACTTATGAACTGCTTTGAAAAAAAAAAAACATTCTTTTAGGTTTTGGCTAGATGACATGGTAAGGAAATACATCTCAATAAAACTGCTTAAAGACACATTAATATTATTGCAAGAATAGCCAGAAATAGCACCTATGTAGAGCAGGGGAAAAGGAGAGATTGAGAAAGGTGGTGATTCTGTGTGTGTTTCTGTGTCTGGTTTTTTGGGTTATTATTACTGAAATAGTAAAAATACTTTAGTAATGATGAAGTGATGAACACAGAGCACTGTGATTACGGCAAATCCCAAGGATTGTACACTTTTCCTCAGGTGAATTCTTTATTATTAAGTCTCTATCAAATTGATGTGTAGAAATAAATAGGGTTGATTGGGGGAAATACATCCAATGTGAGAAAGGTGTTACAATTAGTAGTCATATTTTCAAGATGCTCTTGCCTAGATTGTAACCACTGTATCACCACAGAGTCAGGAGTTGTTCAAGGCTGATGTATGGGATACCTGTAGGATGTTACACATGCTTATTTCAAAAGGTTCCAACATTGACTAGGCACATAATGTTGCTGTAAGGAATTGTAAACTTCTATAAAAAATATTTTTACAAGTAGAGGGTGTTGACAGTCACACATGAAGCTTTTGGATTTGCCTATTCATTTTTTCCATTTGTTGTTCTTCAAATTTAGATGCAGTGTACGTGGGTGCATTGAGATGGATGGCTGTACCCTTGGATGGACTATGCATCCCATGACCCTTATGAGCCACTTGGCCTGACATCTGGGGAATGGTTGAATTGGGTTTTGTGCTCTTGTCCAGCCTATAGATGTTTTTTTCCCTCTTGGTGGTGGACATGGGCATCTGGATGCCATTGGGACAGAGTTGGATGTTGGGGACTGTGCATCATTTTTTTGTGAGGGAGTTTTTCTATGAGCTGTCAGCCTTGATTCTTACCCTAAGAATTACTTTCATTTTATTGCAGATGCTTTAATAGAAGTAAAATGTCATAACAGCAATTATTTACATATGGGTGACCAGGTCACAATCCCTCTCTACATGAGAAAATCTCAAAGAAATATGAGACTAATCAGAAGTGCCTTCTATGAAAGAAGAACTAGAGCTGGATGACATTAGAGAGCAGATTCATAAAATAATTCACAAAGATCTCCTCAAAATTACTGATTTAAAAGTGTGTTTATCCAAAGATTAAAAATCAGAGAAAAACTTTTGGATCTTGCTTGTCATTATGCTCCAGGTACATGTAGTTACCATTATTTAATAAATTTTAAAAAGTTGTACAGCACTTTTTGTACCAATTGCATTCACCAGTAAATGATATCATTGAGGTCTCTCATGTTTTAAGACTGAACTTTTCAAAGAAGCTGACATAGTGTGTATTTATCTTTTGAGTAATGCACTCATTCTTTGGAAAGAATTTATATTCAAAGGATATTAGAAAGTTAAGGGTTATTTAAAAAGTGTGTATTTTGCCATGTTTTTTTTTTTTTTTTTTTTTTAGTTTCCATACCTAATTATCAATTCAATGGTAGGATAATACATATTTTTATAAATCAATATTTTTACAGTGTCCATTAAGACATTTATGTTCTTTCCAATTTTCATATTCATAAGTAATAATTCTACAAACAACTCTGGTATAATTTTCCAAGGGCAATATTGTCCCTATTTCCTATGTTCATTGTTATTGATATATTTTAAAAACTGTGTTACATATTATATCCTTTTATGAACTATATTTTACTATCAAATATTATAGGATTATGATAAAATATTTAAATAAGAAGGGTGAGAAGAAAAATGAAAATGTCTCAATCTTTTGAATTGATAATCCTATGTTCTAGATATAAGTACTTTGTTTATTATATATCCTTGCCAGGTATTTTAAAAATGGTTTTTCTATTATAAAGGCACCAAATATGTGCACAACAAAATAGTGTGAACATCTTTACTACTGAGTAGAGTGCATATCATACATTTAATGTCATTTCCTCCAACCCACATGATTTCTATTTTTAAAAGTATGTTTTTATTACAGAATGTGCACTTAGAAAAAAATCATGCACATTGGAAGACTCCATGTACAACAGCATCCCATCAGCACAGGACACCATGATGGAAGCTTTGTGACAGATTCTGAGATAATATCATCAGACTATGACCACTAAGCATGGTCCATAGTGTATATTTGGCACACAGTTTCCATCATCTCCCATTATCAACATGTTATGCTCAGTGTGGATGTTGTTTGTTTTTCATGGCTTCTCATGTGTTTACTACACCCTCCCCCCCCATAATCATCAGTTTGACTCCTGGTTTATTCATAATACATGTATATTTGAACCAGGACCTCTAAAGAGAATTAGAGTTTTGTGACTGTATTGCTAGGAAGACATCCTTTTTCATTTCATCCCTGTGTGTTCTATTCAGCCTGGTCATCAAATTAGGGGAATTCTATTCAAAAGATTCCCTTCCATCTGCCTCCCTGACCTCTAAACCATGGGCAGTGGATATGCTCAAGCCACACCCTCTGGGGATACCCATGGTGGATGAGGGGTAAGCTGAATCACCATGCCAGACACCCGGCACCAACAGGCAGTTGTATTTCCCTCAATCCACATAAAGAAGGTTGTGCCTGCTCCTATGGGCATTAAAGTCCTCTGCAGGGAGCCATTTTGGATCCAGGGACCTGCAGGCAAAATTAGCATTCCTAGAACAGGATTTCCATCCCTGATTGAGCATGGATATATCGGGTGTCACATGGGATTAGATAGAGTGTCTCATCCTTAAGGTGTAAATAGTTTATTTTTGTGGTCATTTCTTCTTCAACCCTTGGCTGATTGAGACCTGAGCAGCTCCCTTTGCAAACATGAGGGTTTTTCTAGTAATCTCATTAGGATTGAATCCTAGTTTAATTTACCTCTCTTCTGAATCTGCCTCTGACTGGTTGTAGTTATTTGAAATTCCTTGAGAGTGGTTTTGACCTGGCATAAGGGAAGTGTGAGCCATGTTCCTGACGGACTTAAAAACAGCAAGAATCCATTCTTCTGAATGAGCAGTGAAGGCTCTAATGTCTTTGCACATGATATGTGATATCCTTCTGGACATTTTTCTCCTTTTCCTTCTCTGTCACTCCCTCCACCCCTACCATTTCGTTGCTTGCTCTGATGCCTATCGAAAGAGTGGTGAGATGATAAGGATTCTGTACGTTTCTTTGTAGAAATAAACACCTGTTTTATATTGACCCAGGACTGCAGAAGAGATATATTTTTGGTACATCATTTTTCTTTTGTGCTTCCTAATGTATACTCATTAATTGGAATAATCCATCTGGGTCCATAATATTATCTCAGAAGGACTGTTGAAAAAAATTTTGAATTTTCTCACCTTATAAAATTTGGAGTAGGCCTATTGTTATCTGTGGTAATTCATTCCAATAAGATGTGAAGGATTCCCTAATAGGATCTTGAGAATACCCAACTAAACATGGTGTAAATGAAAATAACATCAGCAAACCATTAATTTATGTCAGTCTTATAGATTATTGGGTCCAATAGTTAGGGCTGTAATATACAAATAAGAATTATGCCATCACTGATTTCAATTATGTCAGATTTATTATTAACATTTTCATGTTTCTACTTCTACAGTGTATTTCTTATGATGGATTATATTAAAACTAACCTTCCCTACACTCTCTTTCTTTTGGGTGTGTGTGGAACACATTTTCATTTTTTTAGATATGTAACATCCAGTAGTCTTCATCTGGAAAGTACTTGTTCAAAGAATGATTTACAATTCTAAAATAAAGCACATTTTTAAATATCTCCCATCCTCTCAGAGAGATTAAGTTTTCAGAAGTCAAGCTCATGTGTAGGGGATAATTCTTCTAAAGTTTATTTTTCTCTTGAAACAAATTTTGCCATGATTTTAGTAGTTGTTTTCATTATATTCATGTTATTATTAGAGCAGTTGTGATTTGCTTTATATAATGGTAAAGGGGTCAATTAAAGATGAAGACAACAATTAAATATATATATATATGAACATTATCTACAGAGAAAGATCAAAGTAAGAAAATATATGAAGCAAATATTGACAAATTTGAAGGGAGAAATAGATAGTGGTACATTACTCATAGGAGAATTCAATACACCACCGTCAATAAAGGATTGATCCTTTAGACAGGCAATCAGTAAGGAAACAGAGGAATATAAACTATTAATGATAAGGAAAACAACTGGGGGATATATGGAAATTCTCTTTCCTGCAAGAATTTTTCAGTAACACAACTGATGCCAATAGTTTTATTTTAAATTATAAGTGTGATGATTTACAGAAAATTAATTCAGAATGAACAGAATTCCCGTAGAAGCCTCAAAACATAGTTTTCATTATACTAAATATTTTACATTAGTGAGGTACATTTTTTACATTTGATAAACCCCTACTATTATGATTATAGGGTTAACTATACTCCATATACATGTATACTGTTCCTATTCCCTTCTGTAACCCCTCTTTTTGTTGTAATTGTTACATATTTTATCTTTATATACCATATGTCACAAAATTTAGATTACCTTTATCTTTTATGCACTTGAAATTTAGAAATTTTAAAATATGGAGTTATGTACCAAAAACCCAAAACATTAGCAATCAGTATTTATAATTATAAAAAAGGTGGACATTACCAGTGATCTTAAATTTTTATGTATTTTGACCCACTGTTGAATGTCCTATCATTTCTATCTGAAGAACTTGCTTAAGGTTGTTTGTAGGGCAGCATAAGCCGTGGGAAATTCCCACAGGATTTTTAAATTGTTTGTTTTAAAATGGGGATGCCATATTAAACTTCCACTCATTTGCAAAAGCCTGTCTCACTAGATATAATATTATTAGAAATGACTCCTTTTCTTTCAACACTTGAAATATTTCATTTGAATTTGCCTTTTTGCCTTCTTGATTTTTGTCTTCACAATTTCTGCTGAGAAGTTCTGGCTTGATCTTACTGGGACTCATTTGAACAAAACAAGTTGCTTTACTCTTGCAGCTGTCAGAACTCTCTCCCTGCCCATGGCATTTTACTGTGTGATTCCAATGTGCCCAGGCATGGTTTTGTATGATTTTATCCTGCATGGGGTTCTTTGTGTTCCTTGGTTGTGCATATACATGCCTTTCATTATATCTAAGAGGTTTCCTGCCACTATATCTTTGAATATTCCTTCTGCCACTTTCTCCTTATTTTCTTTCTGTCTCTCCCACAAAGCATGCGTGTTATTCTTGATTTTATATCATATGTCCATTCCCCCAGGTGTAGAAGGGCATTCAGATTCCTGAGATTCCATTTTCCGTTTTCCCATGGAATGTTTTAACAACTGGCCAAGACTGGCAGATCCATTTTCCTAAACACTCTGACACATTGTGGAGTAGTTTGTGCTCCTGCAAGTGTAGGACTCAGTTTCATAGGGAGCATAGTAAGCCAATAGCCACCACCAAGAAGCCACAGCATTGCCTGGGAAATGCTACCCACTTGGTTTCATGAGAGGAGTGGGGCCTGGATGGAGACCCTAGCGAAGTTCCTGCCAGAGGGTTTTGTTGTCTGATGTTCATGCCAGGTACCCATGGCCCTATTGCATGCAGGGCATTGTAGCACAGTCACAGAGTTGGTTTCTTTGGTGATTTTAGGGAAGAGGAGGTATGGGTGTTGTCAAAAGTGTTGACCATGGTTCTGCCAGGAACTTCACAGGAAACCAAGGGGCTAAAGGAACCCCACACTCCAACATACACACCAGGAGTATGGACACCCAGTGGTGTGTTTGTGTCTGGTCCATACCCAGGGATGTCCTTTAGAAGACACACCTTCTGAACAGGTCTCATCGATGTCCACCCTGATCCTCACCCCACTCCAGCATTGGCCATCCCATCAGCAGCCTCCACCTCTGCTGCTGATAGACAGACCTACTGGCCACCTAGCCCCAGGTCAGGGAGATCCACTTGCAGGCCAAGGGACCCGCAGGAAGTGGTGGCCCTTTTAGGGCAGTCCCATGGCACTCCAAGGTTATTGCCTAATCCCTTACACTAGCTTTTAAAATTTGTAATTTTTTTCAAATTCATTTCTGTTTTGTATTGCAATTTTATATTAAAGGTCTTATTAGCTGCTTAAAAAAAATCCTTTCAAGTTTTGGTTAGACCTCATTTTATGGGAATATATCTCAATATGTTGGCTTAAAAAGCTCATAAATATTACTGATACTTATTAACACAACTAAAAAGTCATAAGTACAAAGGAATAAGAATAAAAAATGTGGTTTAGAAAAAATGAAACATGAAACAAAATAGAGAAAAATATATAGAATGAATTAAAAGGCTTGAATGATGAGGAGAGGAAAAGAAAAAAAGATAGAAAGAAAGAAAGAGAAAAAAATTGAAGGCCAAACAAAAAGAAGTGAAATGAAGGAACAACAAAAAACAAAAGAAAGAAAAATGGAGGATAGAGAAGAAATAAAGTAGATAGAAAAAATAGGTAAAAGAAGAAAAAGGAAAGAAAGTAGAAACACAACAAACAGGACACACACACAAACAACAACAACTCAGGAAAACCAGCCTTCCCTCTTAGGCCCCTGTAGTCAGGGTTCTCTAGGGAAGAAGAACTGACAGGAGATATCTGTCAATAACAGGAGATTTTATAAGAGTCTCTCAAGTGACTGTGGTGATGCACAAGTCCAGGTTCTGCAGGCACGCTGCAAACCAGGGCCTTCAATGAAAGTCCAATGGAGGTCCTTGATGAGTTTCCAGGAGAAGTTGGCTGTCCAAAGATGAGCTGGGGAATTTTCTTTGAATGTTGAAATCACCTCTCCTTTTAAGGCATTCAATTGATTGGATAAAGCATCACTCATTGCTGATGGAAATCTCCCTGACTGATGTAGATGTTATCAGCTATCTATGCAGTAAACTCAGTGGTGACCAAAGTCCATAAATGTCCTTGTATTACAATTTCCTGGACACAATTACCCGGACAAGTTGACACATTAGCCTAACCTTCACGGTCCTTAAGGATCTTCTCAGGCTGCCAGTGTTCACCAATCACCCTACAGCTTGCTCTCTGCAGGTGATGTATTAGGTCTTAGCAAGTAAAATAAGGGGAAGAAAAAAAAGAAACATTAAAAAAAAAAAACAGAAAATAAGAGATCCAAGAAAGCATTTTTGTAATCCTAGGTAATGCTCCCCCCACCCCCACTGTGATGGCAGCACAATATGGAGCAAAGGGCTCCACCAAGGCCACTTGTCCTAAGGAAGAGGAACAGGTGCTGTTTCCAGCCACAGGAGTGAGCAACTTATGGTTTTCCTTGGGCTTCTTTATCTGTCCTGTTCCTTCCTGGATGACACAAAGCACTTTCCAGTTCTATATACATCCAAAGCAACTCCCTTGGACAGGTCTCTACCCTTTCTCTGCTCCTTTCTGTGAGAAAGTCAGGCCCTTCCTACCTACATTGATGCTATTTTCCCAGATGTCTAAGACTCACTTTTTTTTTTCCCTAGCCTTAAAAAAATTTTTTTTTTTAAAAAAAGATACTTAGATTACATAAATATTACACAAAAAATATAGGGATTCCCATATGCCCCACCCCCCACACCTCCCACAACCCCCCACAATAACATCCTTCATTAGTGTGGCAATTTAATTGCAATTGATAGATACATCCTGGGGCTTTGCCATTAAGCATGGACCACAGTTCACATTGCAGACCACACTCTCTACCACACAGTTCTGCATGTTAAATGATGATATAAAATGGCTTAGGGAAGCGGCTGTGGCTCAATCAGTAGGGCTCCCGTTTACCATATGGGAGGCCCCGGGTTCAGTTCCCAGGGCCTCCTGGTGAAGGCAAGCCCGCCCACACGGCGTGGTTAGCTGACCCAGTGAGCACAAGCAGCAAGGGGGGGATAAATGAATAAATAAATAAAATCTTAAAAAAAAATAAAAAAATAAAATGGCTTATATCTGTCATTGCAATGTCACACAGGACAATTCCCAAGTCCTGAAAAAGCCCCTATATTACGACTGCTTTTCCTTCTCCCTGCCACCAGAGCCTCCAGTGGCCACTGGCTCCACATCAATGTTATAATTTCTTCCATTGATTGAATTACAATATGTCTATAGTAGAATATCAGTAAATTTACTCTAGTCCATAGCTCTTCTCCCCATCCTGAGGAGTCTGGGATGGTGATGTCAACTCCACCTTCAATTGAGAGGGGGCTTATATCCCATGGGGAAGATGGATAGGATTATCCTGCCTGCAGCTGCAGACTCTCTCCATTCCCTGGGATGGCCGTTGTCCATCACCATCTCCCTGCCAGTTGTCCTGGGTGAGTCCAATGAGCTGTAGAGTAAGAGTTACTGCTCTCCGAAGGTTTTAGGCCCAGCTGGCACATGGCAGCCCAAAGACTCGAGAGACTCACTTTAGATGCAAGGACACAATCAGGCTGGAAGGGAAAGGTTGTAAAAAGTTATTCCATGCAAATAGTAATCAAAAAAGATCTGAAGTAGCGATACTAATATCAGACAAAAAAGAATAGATTTTAAAAGTAAAACTGTTCTAATGGATGAAGAAGGTCACTATATATTAATAAATGGGACAATTCACCAAGATGAAATAAAAACAATAAATATTTATGCACCTAACTTAGGTGCCTCAAAATATAAGAGGCAAACACTGGTAAAACTGGAGGGAGAAACTGATGTCTCTACAATAAAAGTTGGAGACTTCAACACACTACTCTCAGCATTGGATAGAACATCTGGTAAGAGGATAAATAAGGAAACAGAGTTTGAATAATATGAAAAATGAAGTTGATTGAACATACAATTATAGAACATTATTCCCCAAACAACATGATATACATTCTTCTCAAGTTCTCGTTGAACTTTCTTCAGGGTAGAAATTTTGTAGAGACATAAGTGAGATCTCAATAAATTTAAAAAGAGTGAAATTAAAGAAAGTACTCTATCATAATGGTATTAATTTGGAAATTAATAACAGGTAGGAAAAGGGAAAATTCATGAATATATATAGATTAAGCAATACACTCTTAAATAATCAGTGATTCAAAGAAGAAATTGCAAGCAAAATCAGTAAATATCTCAAGATGAATGAAAACAATGACACAACATATAAAAACTTATGGCCACAGAGCAGATGTAGATCAAGTGGTTGAGTATCTGCTTCCAATGTATGAGGTCCTTGGTTCAATCCCCTGTACCTACTAAAACATTCATGGCAGTGCTGAGAATGAACTTTATAGCCTTCAGTGCTTACTTTAAAAAAGAAGAGCTAAAATAAAAGACCTAACTGCACATTTGGAGGAACTAGAAAAAGAGCTGCAAGCCACCCCAAAAGCAAGCAGAAGAAAAGAAATAAAGATTAGAGCAGGAAGAAATAAAATGGATAATAAAAATAGACAAAAGAGAAAAATCAACAGAAGCAAAGGTTTATTCTTTGAGATTAACAAAATTGAAAAATCCTTAGCTCATTTAAACAACAAAAAAAGGGAGAGAAGATGCAAATAAAATTAGAAATGAGATGGGGGAGAGTAACACTGACCCAGCAGAAATTAAAATATCAAAAGAGGATGCTATTAACAACTGTATGCCAACAAATTTGACAATATTCATGAAATGGATGTATTGCAGAAACCAATGAACAAACCACATTGGCCCTAGAAGAAATCAAAGACCTCAACAAGCCAACCACAATTTAAAAAAATGAAACAGTCATCAGAAACCTCCCTAAAATGAAAGGCCCAAGACCGGATGGCTTCACAGTGAATTCTACCAATCATTCAAAGATAACCTAATACCAATCTTGTTCAACCTCTTCCAAAAATTTGTAAAGGAAGGATGCTATAAAATTCAGTCTCTGAAGCCAACATCACCTTAACACTAAGGCCAAATAGAAATATTATGAAAAAAGACAATTATAGAGCAATATCTCTAATGAATATAGATATAAAAATCTTCAACAAAATAATTCTTAACCAAATTCAAAAGCACATTAAAATTATACATCATGATCATATGCTTTTTTTCTTTTGAAGTACTGGTGCCAGGAATTGAAACGTCCCAGGACCTGATATATGGCACTGAGCCATATTGGCTCCCCTGAGTTAGTTTTTTTTTATTTGTTTGCTTATTGTTTTTCTTTTTGGGAGGCACCAGGAACTGAACACAGGACCTCTCATGTGGGAAGTAGGTGCTCAAATGCTTGAGCACGATCCACTCCCTAATCACATAGGTTTTATAACAGGTATGCAGGGATGGTTCGACATAAGAAAATCAACCAGTGTAGCATACCACATTAATAAATTGAAGGAAAAAAAAAATCACTTGATTATCTCAAATGATCCAGAAAAGGCATGTGACAAAATATAACATCCTTTCTTGATAAAAACTCTCTGGAACATAGAAACAGAAGCAAATTTTCTCAATATGATAAAGGTCAAACATGAAAAACCCATGACTAATATTGTACTGAATTGCAAAAGACCATTTTTCCCAGTGAGAATGGGAGAAAAACAAGGATGTCCACTATTTCTGCTGTTATTCAATATTGTGCTAGATGTTCTAGCTACAGCAATTAGACAAGTAAATGATATAAAAGGCACCCAAATAGGAAAGGAAGAAGTAAAACTTTCACTATTCCCTAATAATATGATCCTATCCTAGAAAATCCTAAAAAATCTAGCATAACTACTAGAACTAATAGGCAATTTCAGTAAAGTGGTATAATACAAGATTAATACGCAAAAAAAAGTCAATAGAGTTTCTATAAACTACTAATGAGCAAACTAAGGAGAAAGGAAAAAAAATTCTGTTTACAATATTGACTAAATAATCAAATATTCAGGAATAAACAACCAAGGACATAAAGGACCTGTATTCAGAGAACTACAAAACATTGTTAAAAGAAACCAGAGAAGACCTCAATAAATTGAAGGACATTTTGTGTTCATGTGTTGGAAGACTAAATATCACTAAGATGCCAATTTTATCCAAAATGATCTATAAATTTAATGCAATCCTGATACAAATTCTAACAGCCTTCTTTGTAAAATTGGAAAAGCCAATTATTAAAGTAATCTTGAAGCACATGGGCCCCTGAATAGCCAAAACTATCTTTTTAAAAAGAAGAATGAATTTGAAGGATTCTCATTTCCTGACTGTAAAGCATATTATTTACCTAAAGTGGTAATAAACAGCATGTACTGGTATAAAGATCGATTGATTGATGGGATTGAATCAATAGTTCAAAATAAACCCTCACATCTAGGGTCAAGTGATTTTTGACAAGGCTGTGAATCCAACCAGCTGAGTTAGAATGGCCTATTCAACAAATGGTGCTGGGGACACTGGATACTCATATCTCAAAGAAAGAAAAGGGTTCCTATCTCACACCTCATTAACTTAAATTAACTCAAAATAGGTCAAGAACCTAAATGTAAAAATTTAGAACCATAAAACTCCAAGAAGAAAATATAGGGAAACAACTTTAAGATCTTGAGATAGGTGGTGTTTACTTGGACCTTACACTCAAAACATAAGCAATGAAAGAAAACATAGATAAATAGGACTTAGGACTTCCTCAAAATGAAACACTTCTGTGTTTCAAACAATTTTTTAAGAAGGTGAAAATGCAGATTATTCAATGGGAGAAAATCTTCAGTAACCACATAGCCAACAAGGGTTTTATTTCCATGTTATATAAAGAGATCACATAACTCAATGACAGAAAGACAAACAACCTAATTAAAAAATGGGCAAAAGACTTGAATAAACATTTTTCCAAAGAGGAAATGCAAATGGCCAAAATAGCTCATGAGAAGATGCTCAGCATTACTAGCTATTAGGGAAATGCCAATCAAATCTACAATGAGATAATGTTTCATGCCTCACAGAATGGCAATTTAAAAAACAAACAGAAAACTGTGGGTGCTGGAAAGGATGTGGAGAAATAGGAGCACTCCTTCACTGCTGGTGGAAATGTATGAATAAATGGTTTTGCCTCTGCAGATGATGATCTGGTGGTCACTCAGGAAGTTAAATATAGAGCTGCCCAATGATTCAGCAACCCTACTACAAAGAATATATACAGAAGGACTGAATGTAAGTATGCTAATAGATATTTGCACACCCATTTTCATAGTGGTACTACTGACAATTAGTAAAAGATGGAAATAGATAAAATGCCAATCAACTGATCAATGGATAAACAAAATGTGGTATATACATGCTATGGAATACTATTCAGGTGTAAAAAGAAATGAAATTGGGATGCATGTGACAACAAGGATGAAACTTGATGATATTATGTTGAGAGAAATAAGACAGAAACAAAAGGATGAATATTGTATGTTCTCATTGATATGGACTAAATATAATTAGTAAGTTTATGGAATTACACTATAGAGTATAGGTGAGTAGGAGACAGAATGCTGGTTAAGAAGGGGGAGATGATACTGAATGTATGTAGAATGTTTAGTAAGGTCAATTATAAATATGTTGTAATGGATAAAGTTGATATTAGCACATTATAATAACTACTACACACACTGCATATTTATAACCTGGGATTGTAGTTGAAAGGTGTAGTCTAGGGAGGTTAATGTTAATTGAAAGACAGTGTAAGGATAACCTAACGCTTGTATAAAATAGTGATTTTGGTGGTAGATGAGGATTGAGGTTAAAACTATAAATACAAGAATGTTCTTCAACTACAAGATGTTAAGAATTTGGTGATAAACAGGAAAAATACAACTAATATAATTTATCAACTATAGTTACCAGTAATATTGTAATATTTTTGTAGAAATGGCAATGGTGGTACTATATCAATGCTAAAGGCAAAAAAATGGGTTCAGTTTTATGAGATATGAATATGATTAAACATTTTTCTTCAATTTCTTCATTAAGAAGGAGATGTTGGTCATGACATTTAACCAGTCTCTGAACATTTATATATCTCTATTTTTTTTACAGGCTAAAGATAGTTTATTTCAAAGGCTGTGGCAGAGCAAACTAAAATTAGGTCTTTTCCATCTCAGAACATATAAATAAACCTTCAACAATTATGAAGCACACAACCCAGTTTCCATATATTCTCCTTCCGTCTAGCTGGTCAAAAAGATCTAATTAAATATCTTCAGTAACATAAGCCCACTGTCCAAGAGTCTCAAGTAATGGAATTCCTTTTCATTCTGGCTACTATTCAAATGTAAAAGCAATATTACCACCGCCACCGCCACCGCCACCACTACTACTAACATTGACCCCTCACCAATTATTTTATTCAATAACACTCCAATCCACCAAAAAAGACCACTATCCTCTTTCAGGAAGCTGACAGGTGGGCAGGCGGTAGGGCTCCACCCGGAAAACCAAGCTTCTGAGTACCAAGAGGAAGGACAGGGTCACAGGGCAGGGCCAAGGCAGGGTACTAGATCTAAGAGCGGCCCCACCCACGGAGCTACCAGGGAGCAGAGATGGGAAGAGAGCTACGCTTTAATCCTAAACACTGCCCGGGCAGTGTTCCGCATCCAGCCCGGCTTTGGCCACGCCCCAGTGAGTGTCCGAGCTTAGAGAAAGTCCAAGCATTGAGACGCAGGCACCGGCTCTGCCCCTTTGCAGGGGAGGAGAGGAGGCGGGAAACGGTGACAGCGCCCACGGACCTGACGACCTCCCCCGCCGCCTCCCCCGGAGGTGAAAGTCGCTCTGTGGAGCCCAGCGCCCTCTCGCAGCGTGCGCTTGGAACTCGAGGGGCAGTTAGGTCACGAGCCGCAGGAGGACCCAGCGAGGGCAGTGACATCAGCGATACCTTTGGCCTCGCAGTCAGCACAGTACTTGTCCTCCTCCGTCAGCAGCTTGGACAGAATGAGCTGGTGCTGTTGGTTCAGCTTCTGAGCCGTCTCCTGGCAGGACCGCATCGCCATCTTTGTGGCGGGATGAGAAGCCCAGGATTGCTAAGGGGGCCGCCGACTGAGGACGAGGGCAGGCGGAGTGAAGACACCTGGCACCGCCGGGGCTGCGGGAGGACTCAGCCCAAGAAACGCGGACGGCTGCGGCGGCTGGAACAGAAGGAGCGTTGGCGCCAGTGGTGGCAGCGCCGACATGTCCCGCCTCCTCGCCCACGGGAGAAGGGGGAGTCATTTATGTATCTTTCCTAACACTGGAGAAATAATTGAGTTTGTTTTTAGGATTAAATAAGATAAATGTGACGACAGAATTTTTTAGATTAATGCTTCCATAAATTGTTAAGCTGCCTTTTGTCTATTATTTTTTGAAGTTGAGATAAAGTTAGAAAATAAATCAATGAGAGAGTTAAGTAGCTCTAGTGTTTGAGCTCCTACTTCCCATGTAGGAGGTCCTGTACCGCTTTAAAAAAAATACAAGGGTGTAGAGGTGACGTCATCAACACAGCGACGGAAGCCAAACCCTGAAATAACCTCCCCTAATACTCTGGAGAATAGCAGAGTCTCGAGGACTCCACAAATGCTGAATTGAAGAAAGAAAAATATCAGGTAGGAAACTTCCATCCATGACCTGTCCTCTTCCCTTCCCTCTCAGTGGGTCCCGTGCAAAGCTTGGGAGATCTCCAGAGGCAGTAAGCAGCCTGGATCCCTCTCACCGGGGAAACAGCTTTTAGAGGAACTCACAGCAGTGAGGTAGAATGCCACGCATATTCAGGTACAGAGACAGAAGCTCACAGAGACCCAGTGCTGAAAGCAAGCTGCTGAAGAATGCTGAAAACAAAAGGGCCCCCATTTTAGTGGTGTGGGGAGTAAAATCGCAGTAGAATGGCTGTGACTGAGTGGTGCACCAACAGTTACTGTTGGTGGTATTCTTTAAATGTAGAATGGACTTTTTTGGGGTCCCACCTTTCTGGAATGACCCTGTCTGACTCTCAGAGGCAGGATAACCTAGTAGGGAAGAAATTTTTAGCAGAAAAGCTTCACAGAGAAAAATGGAGGGTGAGTGTTGCACTGAACTGATGCTAGATTGGAGAGCCCCAGAAATGAAAAGTGTAAGGAAAATGGGGCACTGAGTGAGGAAAAGAATTTAAACAAATCATAGGAGCTGGGGACAAATATCTGCACAAAAACAAGTAGAACAGATCAAGATTCCTGGAGAAGGAGATGAAATAACCTGGTAAGTTATGGCATGTTGGTGTGTTTCAGATTCTGGGGAAATGAGCACTTTCAAGAAGTAGAAACTAAGTTAAGCTTCAGTTTGCTGATGTAGGACTTAGCGTGAAGGACTCCATCTAAGGCCTACTTTATATAACAATTTCCCCCAGTTTGATCTGGCTCTTAGCCATTGAGAGTTGTGATCAAAAGTAAGGCGTTGAGCCCATTTTCAGTTAATGCCTGAGGTCTTGGAGAAGTACTTGCAGGTTATTTTCATGTTGGGCTCATAGATGATCATGAAGCCAGTCTTTCCATGATCATCATTTTTATGTCATTCCAGACATAAGGAAATCACAAGTGTCTGGGGACACACATTCAAAACCCTTAAGAGAAAACAGTACACCAGGGAGACTATAATGAGTACTAGAGTGATAAAAGGCCCAACTGCCTACATCATAGTATATGCCTATGCCCAGGATCCATTTGACGCGACTGAAATCAATGTGATCAAATCAGGGCCTTGAGGAAGGCCTTACCTGTTTAAACCATGTGGTCTATTTAATTATTTCATGCAATTGTATCTCAGCTTCTCCAGAAGTGTGTAAACAGGTACAACAGGTAATGTTGGCAATGGCAAAAATGCTTCCTTGTTTCCAGCTAATAAGTAACAAGTTTGGCAATGTTGTTGTTTAAAACAAGTTTAACTAATGAATCTAATGACTTTCTGTGCAGCTAGAGCGCTAGCAGTAGATTCAGTAATTTCTCCTATTGTGATTGATAAATATCTAAACCTGTTTTCATTTGTGTTAATGCCAAGCCAAGGCAGCAGTAATCTGTCAAAAGAGGAAAACCCAGAATCATTAACTCCCAGGAAAATCCTGTTTTGCCTGAGAGTGTAGGTTGCAGGGAGTATTCCAGTGAGATGTTTAAGATTGATTATAAATTCCTAAGAGACTGTGAGGACACAAAATACACATTGCCCAGACATTTATCAGCTATTACGGTGATTTATTGCCCAGGCAAATATCTGATAAAATTTCCAGAATAATAGTATTGCCTGACAGAACAGTGTGACTATAGTCAAGGTGATGTTTATAAATTCATTACTAGGAATGCTATCATTTGTTCTTTTTTTTTTTTTAAAGATTTTATTTATTTATTCATTTATCCCCCCCTTGCTGCTTGTGCTCCCTGGGTCAGCTAACCACGCCGTGGGGGCGGGCTTGCCTTCACCAGGAGGCCCCGGAACCGAACCAGGGGCCTCCCATATGGTAAACGGGAGCCCTACTGATTGAGCCACAGCCACTTCCCTCATTTGTTCTTTGTATCCAAAAGTCTGTGGTATTGAGCGTTCAAGTGAAAAGCTTACCAAAATTTGTGTTGTGAACATTTTTCAAATCCAGTACTTTAAACCTGAAAGTGGACATGCATTGTTAATTTGTAGTTTGTGGAGGCATGTGCACTATTATAGTAAGTTTTCCCAAACTCTTCTATGATATCTTCATAATTCTCTCAACCAGTTGTATCTATAGTGTGGTTGATGCTGAGCAAAAGCAGGTTCTTTCCTTCCCATACACTTTAAAAACCAATTCCTAAGATACTGTGGTTCCAAGTGAGAAAATTTATTTGCTTGGCTAGCAAAGGGATCATTGGTCTAGCAATGACCCAAAAATCTGCCTCCTTGATTGTGAGGAGTTTAGGGTTTTTATGGATTCAAACAGGGGAGGGTAGAGCGGTTACAATCACAATAGTAAATATACACAAGCTAGTTTTCAAATAACCATAAACAAATGTAAGTTTAGTTTAGAATAAACACCACAATAGTAAGTATACACAAGGGTGATACTAATTTTGAAATAATCATAAACAAAGGTAAATTCGTACTGGAATAACCATCACAATAGTAAGTATACACAAAGATGAGCCTTGTTTGCAACAACCATAAAGTAGGGTGAGGTTGACCTAGCCAGTTTCAGTAATTTCAGGTATTATCTTTGGGCTATTCTATAATATACTGATAAAATAAGGGGAAAAAATCTATATAATGATTCAGTAATCATAAACTTTTGTTATTTCCTAATTTTTGGTTACAAGTTTACAGATCCAAGAAAGATTAAAGCAGAGTAAAGAAGACCTTGGGTCTAGTAATTATATTTGATATGAAACAAATGGTGCTGTCTGATCCAAAGAGACTGAAGCATTTGTGATAAAGAACTTTGTTTTTGGTAGAAATATGTTGTCCCTTGCAATGTGCATAGATTAGGGTTTCTGATGACAATTGCAACAGTCTGTAAGGTTCCCTGCCTTTGTCCTTGGAGAAGCAGATGACGGCATTGTCTTTTCTGGCCAGTGCAAGGACAAAGCTTAGGGAAATATAAAGATTTTATTCATTTTAACTATTAGTAAGGTAGAATCTATGTGAGGATGTGTTTTTTGTTAGGACTTGATCTGTCACCTAGGGAATGAGTCATCTACATTATGACATTTTCTACTTCCCTTCCTGGCCTGTTTGGTTTTTAAGTCTCCATAATTAGTCCAGGAGTCTGATGGAATTTTTTTTTTAGTTGAGTAATGTGGTCCCATGGCACAACACCCTGTAATTAATTGCATTATCAGAAGTTAGGAGTACCTGGCAGGGTTCCTTTAATGAGGATCTAGGGCTGTCTTTTGTCTGTGTCATTTCCAGTAGACCCATTATCCTGGTGATAGATTATGATTAATGGAGTGTCTGTCATGTGGGAAAGGAAAGCTTGTCCTTTACTTGTTGAAAGATAACCTTTGGCATAATGCATTAAGGATTTGCAAATTGGGTCATGTCATGGTGTGACAATAAGTGATCAGTTCTAAATTTATTCTCAGAGATAGGTCTGCTAGGAACAATTTCATATGGGGAGAATTTGAGTTTCCTAAAAGAAATGCTATGAATTAATGAGGCCAAAGGTAAAATTTTGGGCCAGGAAAGACTAGGTTCTTCTGTTAATTTAACAGTATTAATTTAAGTTTATAATTACAGCTGTTTTATTAGTAGCTGTTTTTGTATGAAAATATGCGAGTGCATTTTTAAAACTATTCAGGCTCCACCCTTTTTGTTTAATTCTTTATCTTAATGATGGCAACAGTAGATGGGAGTAAATTGGTAGAAAGGAGATAATTTAGTGGTCCACAATTTTCAACTGGCATACCAGAAGAAGTGAGGAACCCTCTTTGCTTCCATAGCATGCTGAAATTACTATAGATCAGGGGTTTTAAACCAGGGAAAAGATTTCAAGAGGTCTGTGAGCTTGAATTGAAAGTTTTAATTTAAAGACATGCTGATGTAGAGTGTCATAAAACTATCTGCTGCTATCTTCTGAGAAGGGGTTCATGGTTTTCACTTGACTGGCAAAGGGATCCATGGAAACAAAGAACCCCTGCTACAGATGTTAACAGAATTTCTTTCTGATAGATAGCAGGGTTGGGTAAAAGCAGAGTTCATCCTTTTTTGTGGAAGAAAATTGTGGATGGCTACCTTATTCAATCAATATGTGGTATAGACTGTTTGGAATGTACCATTAACAATTCTAGCATAAGAAGCATTAACAAATAGAATGGCATCTGGGTTGATCATAAAAGCATGTATATAGTCATTAATTTTGAAGTTACCAGTTTACAGTCATGAGGAATCACCTCATTGGATAAACATAGAAGAGTAGCAGAGTCAATAACATTGTAGCATTTTAGGTGAAGTTTAAGAGGTGAAGTAGAAGGATCACTTAAGAAGTCAGTTTTCTGGAGGAAAAATATTAGGCCTGATCAGAGTTAAGTTCTCTGAGGCTATAATTAATTTGGCAGTTTGTGCTGAATCTTTAACACAATTTGGTAAGAAGAGACAGCTGCATCAAGGTGAGGGCTATAATATGAAATAGATTTGGAGTTTACTCTGTGTTCTTGAATTAACATCCCTAAGACTTGATTATAAAACCTTTGACTCCAATTATTTCCTGTTAGCAAGAATAGATCTGATCAAATCTATGAAAATGATTATAGTACCATAAATTTAATAGTAAGAGCTTTCAAATTCTGGAGGGTTCAGGCAAGGAGATAAAGATGAATGTTTTATTAATTATAAATAGCTTAATTTAGTAAGGGATCCATTGTATCTAGAAAATAGAATAAAATATTAGCAGTAATCCAAGGAAAACCATGATCATTCTTTATCAGTTCATTTAGCCCTAAGGAATTAATCTGTGTTTCATTAGATCTTCTGTTATCAATCTCAAGTACCTATCAGCTTCTTCATTGAAATTCTGGAGATCTTCACTCAGTATACTGGTAAACTCTCAAAGTAATTTAAGGGATGTCATTAAAAACTGGTGTCTCAGAGAACTTGGTATTATCCTTCCCATAGGTCTCTGAGACAGCCCTTTATGTTGAAGATGAAGCACACTGGTCTGTAGCAGATTGCAAGTGTTTTCAGGGAAGCATAAGAATAAAAACTATCTCTAGATGACAGAAAATTTAAGATATCCATGTTTAACTTATTGCTATTTTACAAATGAACAATCAGATGATAGTTCACAAAAAATTATTTTAAGAACAACTGAACTTATGACTAATAATACTACTGTCTATCAGTAATTGGGCAATTGATGGACACTGAGGATATAGACAAGTCTCTAAGAACTTTATATAATTTCTGAAATGCTTATATTAATAATATTTTATCCTATAATTTAGCCAACAGAAAGTTACAAAATCATTTTAAATTTGATAACACTTCTTATGCAACTGATAACCTATAAAATAAAAGTGATTAGTTTATCACCTCTCTTTTAACAGGTGAAAGAGAAAAATCCTTTGTGATTTTCCAAGGACCCCTGGAAAATCCAGTAAGATAGATGTGAGCAGCCACATTTATTTGCACTTTTATAAGTCCTGAGTATATTCATACATTTTTTATTCCAAAGAAATTATCTTCCATTTTTATTTTATCCACATTTGCCTCACCACTCTCATTTACTAATTTGACTATTTGTGTCCCTTATTCATTTTTTAAAATCTATTTCATTACTTTTAATTGTGTTGTCCAAGATTCTAGGTCTTTTCTCTTCAATACTGTAAGCAATAAACACATGTGACTATTAAACTTAAAATAATCAAATTTAAATAAAACTAAAAATTCAGTGCTTTAGAAGCACTAAACATATTTCAAGTGCCCAATAGCTATATGTAGCTAGTGGCTTCTGTAATGGACTCTGCAGATATAGATCACTATTTTCATTACAGAAAGAACTATTAGGAATGTTCACATGAATCTTAGATATTTCTTCTACTTTTTCCATTTACAAATGAATTGTTTTTTGCTTCTCTTGTAACTCCTATGTCTCCACCCCAATAATGTTTAATTTTATTTAACTCTTTAAGGTAGGTGCTTATATCATTTAATCATTTATTTTAATTCATATAAGTATTTTACACAAGACCAATAATTATTTTAGGAATATTGGTTTAGATTTGTAACTGGTAATTTTACATAATGTATTCAACTATTATTATTTTTAATAATGTATTTTATTATTTGTACTGAGGTTATTTGTAAGAGTTTTCCCTCTTTTCAGTTCATAGATTATATTTTCCACGTTTCTCATTATTTTCTGGTTTTATTTCCTTTTGAATAGGGAATATTGGTTATCCATTCTATTGTATGAAACATTTTTATGGTGGGTCCATAAGCTCTTAAAAGGTAAAATTTTTTTCTTTTTAGGGTATGGTGCTTTAATATATGCTTTGCTGAATAACTGTGGAAATTATTATAATTTATTTTGAGAGAGCATTTAGGATTTTTCTTATCAAAACAAGAAGTCATAAAAGCCTATGAGATGATACATAAGTTACATAGGCCTGAGTCCCTCATTATAAGCCCCAGGTCAGCAAACTAAAGCTAAACTAAGTTCCTGTCTCCATAAGTACTCCTATCCCAGAACCTGAATCCTGAGAACAACCAATCATAACTACACATCTCCCTTTTTCTTCTGTAGCTTTGTTCCTCTAAGTCAAGGCTAAGCCAAATAAGAAAAACTGTCCTGTGCCAAGCAATAAGATTATTTTCTTTAAGATTACCTTGTCCAATTTATAGAAGCCTTTTTGCTCTTACTCTTCTAAGCTCCCTTCCATTTTAGGGATTGTGCATTGTCTTAGTCATGAATTGCTTTAAAATCTTATATGAGATCCAAAAAACCAATTTCCTTTGGATTTTTTTTTTTTTTTTTTTGGCCATGTTGGCTAAGAGGAGAGGATCCACAGGTGACCACTAATGGCTCTAGGGACAATAAGAGAAAAAATGCCTGCTGAACGCTTTTTGTTTTCTTTCCTCTCCACCACCTCCAAGGTTTTTTTGATGAGTCCCTCTCAACCTGAGTTCCCCTATTTCTGTGTTTGAGTCCTCTGATCTCACTAACTGTCAGTCCAAAGGTTAGTGGGTTCATGTTATTGATTAGAAAGTTCAAATTTTTAGCCTAAGTCCCTAGCCTTTTAGTACAGACCAGTTTCATTTCTGCTACTGCTGGTTTCTTTGTCCTGTGCAAAAGGTAAGATGGGATCCTCATGCTTATCTTAAATTTGATTCTCTACACTCTGGGACTTGGGCATATGTTGCCTAAGAGTTACCTCCTCAGGACCTCCTTGTTGTTCAAATGTGCATCTCTCTAAGCCAAACTCAGTATATAAGCACACTATCTTTCCCCTGACATGGAATATGACTGCTGGGTATGAGACTCCCAGGTACCGAAGGATTATTACCAAGCACCAACTAGGAATGCACCTGGAAAAAGACCTTGACCAAAGGAGGAAATGGTAAATACAAATGAGTTTGTATGGCTAAGAGATTTCAAATGAGTCAGGAGGTCATTCCAGAGGTTATGCTGATGCACATCTCAGCAGGATCTCACTGACTGCCACAGTAAATATTACCTCAAATAGTGGGGCTCCTGAGGACTCCAGAGACATCCAGACACTATAGGCAGGGCAGACAGCTCAAGAGTTTGGCTTCCTGACAGTGGGCCTTACTTTGGAATTTATGCTCCCCATTGTGACAGAGCTGGACTCATCTGTGGTTTCCCTACACATGGCTCTTCTACCCTTTCTATCTGGAGCTATACTTAGTATTATACTTGATGGGTTTTTGTCCAAGACTCTTAAATCTTTGGTCTCTCCACAGGCCAGTTAGGCCCTGAATCTCAGCAGATTTGCAAAACCTACTCTCCGGTTCATTGGATTAACCCAGGACAACTAACAAGGTGATGATGATAGACAACAAACATCCCAAAGAACAGAGAGTCTGTAACTGCAAGCAAGGTAGTTCCATTTATCTGCCACATAGGATCTAAATCCCCTTTCAATTAGGGCCACAGTAGGCATCACCATCCCAAAATTATGAAGATTGGGGAATGAACAATGGACTAAAATAGACTTATTATTATTCTACTATAAACTTGTACTTATTCTAGCAATGGAAGAACTCTTAGCATTGATGTGGAGGCAGTGGTCACCGGAGGTTCTGTGGGGAGAGGGAGGGAGGAAAAGGTGTAATATGGGGGCATTTTGGGAACATTAGAATTGTTTGAATGACATTGCAATGACAGATAGAGGCCATTATAAATATATATATTGTGTGTGACAGAGTGTAAACTATACTGTACACTATAATCCATGGTTAATGGCAATACTTCAATATGTGTCCATAAATTCTAACAAATGTACCACACTAATGAAGGATGTTGTTAATGTGGGCAAGTGTGGTAGGGGGAGGGAGTGGGGCATATGGGAATCCCTATATTTATATGTTACATTTATATAATCTAAAGTTTCTTTAAAACATAAAAAATAATTATGGTGTAGGAAGCTGTATCAATCTAACAAAATGGCAAAATCTCACCAAAGACAATCTGGAATTTCCATTTCCATTTTGAAAAATATCCAATTAGACAAAATTACTCATTACTATAGAAAAGGAGCTCCAAAACTAAACAGCTAAATGGAATGCTGACTTTACTTATTACTCAGAATTTACTAAGATAATGCAAGAAAAATAGTTTCATTAAAGGACTCTTTGCAAAAGACAAATGAGAAAGTGTAAGCTCAGAGGTTTTCTATGTTTTCTTTATTTCTATGTTTTGTGTCTGACAAATGGCTAAATGAGTTTTAATTGAAGCTATAAGATCTCTATTTGTGTCTATCTGTTTGATATATGACATTTTCCTACCTCTGAATGGTTATTACCAAAGTAACTTATGAAATACTTTTAAATAGCTCTATTCAAGTTGGCTTAAAGATAAATAAGCACTTATATATAAATTAATACTCTTATAATTCCAGAATTTAAAGAAAACAAACATCTAATATTTCCAGTGAAAACAGATAATGCATAGAAGTAAATCCAAATTTTTTTTAAAAATTAAATTTCATATAATTCAAGTAAACCCTAGGCAAATAGAACTGATTGAATATTAATAAAAATAGTTATGTCTTTGGAATTATCAATAATACATAGTATATAAGCATACAATTTTATTCTAGTTGGGTTTGTTCTTCCTAAAGTTATGCAGTGTTCTAATAAAATAATATAGCATTATCTCTACTAGGTCCTTAAGGTGATTAAAAAAAAAAAAAATGTAAACTGAGTTTTGAAGGATATTAGGTTGAAGGCAGTTTACAAGATCTTTTTTTTTTTTTTTTTTTTTTTTAAGATTTTATTTATTTATTCATTTATCTCCCCCTTGCTGCTTGTGCTTGCTGGGTCAGCTAACCACACCCTGTGGGCGGGCTTGCCTTCACCAGGAGGCCCCGGGAACCGAACCAGGGGCCTCCCATATGGTAAACGGGAGCCTTACTGATTGAGCCACAGCCGCTTCCCTACAAGATCTTTTTGATAACAAATATGTAAGGTATGAAGGATGTGTTTTTTTAAGGGAATGGAAAATAGTTTTTTCTAAAAGTAAAATGACAGGTTTTTACAGAATAATGAAAAGGAATATGTAGGACAATCTGAATAGATATAGAAAGTTGTAGAAGGTTTTCAGAAAATGGATTTTATCTGTCATGGTCATGGGTGGTGAAGATTTGATAGGTTTATAAGATTTTTAAGAGTTTCCTTAGGAAAAAAAAAAAAAAAGAGTTTCCTTAGACAACATCTTCATGCAAAACTAGTGATTGATTTTCTTTCCTTTACAATGACAAAGTATCCTTGGATTATTGGTCTACTCTTAATAAGAATAAAAGGTTTTTCTAAAACATTTGAGTAACCTGCTTAGAGGGAAAGATTCTGTATAAGAAAAATCTCCTGTGCTATATATCCTTTATATAAACATCATTTAATTGCTTTAGAAAATGTCTTACTTTTGAAATAGAGTTTTTTACAACCATGCTACTGCCTCTCTTTATTTTTAAAATATTTTGTTGTCACTTTCATTAAGGAATGAAATATTGTTTCACAGTTTCTCATGATCCTATTTATCAAAATGTTAAAATCTGACAACTTTTAACAGTTTCCTTCCAAAAACTGAACCATAAAAAAGGTCTCTTTATAATTCCATGATTTCAAGGGTAAGCTCTTACATTTTTTTTTTTTTAAACAAATCAACTTTATGGATGCATATTATTGAAAATAAAACATAAAATTAATCTGAAGTGTACAATGAGTGGTATTTGGTATAATCACATAGTTGTGCATTCATCATGTCCATCATTATTAGAGCATTTTCACTGAGAGGTGAATTTCCTTGTTTGTTTCTTTGTTTTAGGTTATTATATTTATTTTTTAAAATGGCTATGAGATTTTGATAGGTATTCATTGTATCTCTAAATATTTTGAGGGTAGAATTGCCACATTAACTATATTAAATCTGCCATTCCATTAAGTGAAATGTCTGTCCATTTATTTAGGTCCTCTTTAATTTCTTTCAGCCATATTTTATAAATATTATACAAATCTTTCATACCTTGGTTAAAATTAGCAATTTTATTATTTTTTTATACCTCTTAAAATTAAATTTTTCTTAATTTTCTTTTTGGATTCCTCACAATACAACTGACTTATGCATGCTAATCTTTTATCTTGCAACTTTACTGCATTTATTTATTAGATCTACTAGTTAAGGTGTGTATGTGCATGCATGTAAATAGACATGAGTTTGTTTGGCTGCTATAGGATTTTTCTACATATAACATCTTGTCATCTCAGAATAGAGATAATTTTATTTCTTGTTTTAAAATGTATTTTTATTAGAGAGTTGTGAAATTACAAAACAGTCATGAACATGTGTGGAATTCCCATAAAACAACCATTCATCAACAAACTATATTGCTGTGGAACATTTGTTACAAATTATCAGATAATGGCATGAGACTATTACCACTAACTGTGGTCTATAGTATTCATTTTGTATATATATTTTTCTATCCCCCCATTATGAACACAGTACATCTTTGCATTGATACAAGAATATTACAGTATTGCTGTTAACAATAGTCCATAGGTTATATTAATTGTATTTTTCTTGTGTTCCACATTCTTACCACCTTGCAAAAGTGATGTACATTTGTTGTATTTCATGGAAGGACATTTTTTATTTGTACTATTAACCACAATTCTCATCCACCTCTGGGTTCCTGTGTTATTCAGTCTCTAGATTATTCTAGAGCTTTCTTTCAGTTCACATTTACATCCCAAGACTACCCTTTTCAGCCTCAACCCCATTTATAGACCTGCTGCGTTAGTTCTACTCACTGTTTGTTACCATCAGCTCTATCCCTTTCCACACATTTACAGTCAAGTTAATTAAAACTTCCCCATACATTAAGCATCAGTACACCTTCTCAGCCACCCTCTTATCTCCTAATAAGCTTTACTCTAGGTTTTAACTTGAAGCATTTATTCTTCATAGTTAATTCATATTAGTGAGACCATGCAATATTTGTCCTTTTGTTTCTGGCTTATTTCACTTAAAATAATGTCTTGAAGTTCATCCATGTTATCATATGTGTCCCAATTTCATTTTTTCTTAAAACAGCATTATATTCCATCATATCTATATTACACATTTTGTTTATTCATTCAGCAGTTGATGGACACATGGGTTGCTTCCATTTTTTGGCAACTATGAACATTGGTGCTCAAATGTCTGTTTACCTCACAGTTTTCAGTTTTTCTGAATATATTACTAGAAGAGGAATTATTGAGTCATATGGCTGGCAGTTCTATATTTAGCTTTCTGAGGAACTGCCAAACTGTCTTCCACAGATGCTGCACCATTTTACAATCCCACCAACAGTGAAGGAGTCTTCCTATTTCTCCAGCACTTGTTTTCTGTTTTTTAATAATGACCATTCTATGCAGTGTGCGATATCTCATTCTCATTTTGATTTGTGTTTCCCTAATAGCTAGTGATTTTGAACATTTTTTCATATACTTTTTGGCCATTTGTATTTTCTTTTTGGAGAAATGTCTAAGTCTTTTGCCCATTTTAAAAATTGGATTGCTTGCTCTTTGTTGTTGAATTGTATGATCTCTTTAAATAGAATGGAAATCAAACCCTTATAGGATATGTGTTTTCCAAGTGTTTTTCCCCATTGAGTGGGCTGCCTTTTTACTTTTTTGGCAAAGTCCTTTGAATCACAAAAAGTGTTTTTAACTTTGAGGAGGTGCCCTTTATCCCATTTTCTTTCATTGCTTATGATTTCAGTGTAAAGTTAAAGAATCCACCTCATACCACCAGGTCTTGAAGATAGTTCCTACATTTTCTTGTAGGAGCTTTATGGCTGCATTGTGGCCTAACATGTGGCCTATCCTGGAGAAAACCCATGGGCACTTGACACGAATATATAACCTGCTGAATTTGGTGCAATATTCTTTATATGTCTTTTAGGTCTATCTCATTTATCATATAGTTCAAGTTCTCTGTTTCCTTGTTGATATTCTTTCTAGCTGTTCTATCTAGTTATGTGTGTGGTGTATTGAAGTCTCCAATGGTTATTGTAGAGATGTCTGTTTCCCCTTCAGTTTTGCCAGAGTTTGCTTCATGTATTTTGGGGCACCTAGGTTAGGTGCATAGATATTTATGACTGTTATATCTTCCTGGTGGATTGTCCTTTTTATTAATATATAATGGCCTTCTGTATCTCTCATAACTCTTATATTTAAAGTCTGTTTTGTCTGATATTAGTATAGATACCCCTGCTCTTTTTTGGTTACTATTTATGTGGACTATGTTTTTTTTCCAACCTTTCACTTTTAGCTGGTTTGTATCCCTGGGTCTAAGGTGAGTCTCCTGTAGGCAAAATATGGATGGCTTATGTTTTTTATCCAGTCTGCCAACCTATATCTTTTGATTGGAGAGGTTAATCCATTCACATTCAATGATATTACTGTAGTACATTTTCTTTGGAAAAAAAGAATACATTTTATAAAATATTACCCACATACATTTTTTTAACAAATCATTTTTATTGATACATACTAATAAAGCATACAATTCATCCAGTTTGTTTGTTTATAATTGTAAGAATGAAAATACTCTAATCATATTGAAGGAATGAATGAGCAACTAGGTACTTATACCAAATACCGTTGATTGTAAATCCAATCTTTTACTTCCATCATCTTATTCTTCAGTTTTCATTTACTGTATCTTGTTTTTGTCTGTCTTTTCACTCTTTTGGTTATCCTTTCTCCTATTCTTTCTTTTATACACTCCTCAAAGCCTCTCTCTCCAGTCTTTCAGGCTCTAAGCCTTCCTTTACATTTTCTGGAAAAGTGAGTTCTTTTTTATGATCTCTCTTACTTTCTGTTTGTTTGGGAATATTTTATACTTACCTTCATATTTGAAGGAGAATTTTGCTGGATAAAAATTCTCAGTTGACAGTTTTTCTCTTTCTGTCTCCTAATTGTATCATACCACTGATTCTCACCCCCATCATTTCTGATGAGAAATCTGTACTAAGTCTTACTGGGTGTCCCTTGTATGTGATGGTTTACTTACCCCTTGCTGTTCTCAGAATTTTCTCCTTATCTTTGATATTTGACATTCAGAATAATACGTGTCTCACAATAGGCCTATTTGGATTTATTCTGATTGGGGTACACGGCACTTCTTGCACATGTAAGTTCATTTCTTTTGTAAGAGTTGGGAAATTTTCAGCTATTTTCTCAAATACTCTTTCTGCCCCTTTTACCATCTTTTCCCATTCTCAAAATCCCATGATACATATGTTGTTGTGTTTTATGTTGTCCTTCAACTCCCTCAGTACCTGGCACTTTTCCCATTCTTTTCTCTGTGTTCTTTTCTCTCTTCAGTTTCAGCTGTTCTGTCGTTGGTATCACTTATTCATTCTTCTATCTGTTGTTTGCCTCTAATGTATTTTTGATCTTACCTATCACGTCTTTCATTAACATGAGCTGTGTTATTTTCTATTCAGGTTTTCAAATTCCTCATTTTGCTTACTCATTGTCTTCTTGATGTCTTTTATCTCTTTAGCCACATTGTCTTTCAACTCATTAATTTGATTTTGGAAATTTGTGTGCATCTCATTAAATAGTTGTCTCAAATCATGCATCTCTTCTAGGCTTCTATATATTTCTTTTACTGGTCCATATCTTCCATTTTCTTAGTAAAGCTCATAATTTTTTGATGTCTAATCATCTGATTAGGATGGTGAATTTACTCAGATACTCAAGTTCTGTCTCTTTGTAGTGATTTAGTGACAGCAGGCTGTGTATTACTGCTGTTCTCTGATTATTGGTTCAACCTGGATCTTTAGGATTGGCCCTGTTAGTTGCTCAAAGCTGGGCTCTAGAACCAGTAATGGGTTGCTGCTTCCTAGGGCCTTGGGAAGTGAGGGTATAAATGCCAGAAAAAGCCTCTTTTATTTACTTTTAATTTCCTCACATGCAATTCCTTGGCCTGCCAACAGATGGCATGCTTTGGCATCCCAGTCTGAGTGTGTTTGCTGTAACACAGACCAGATCAATGTGATATAGGTTCCTGCCTTGGGATTAACAGCCTTGTTATTCAAACTTTCTCAGGGACAGTTCTGTCACCTTTGCTGACAGCTTCTTCTCTTTCCCAGGTAGGAAATTATTCCACTACCCTCTTTGTCCTCAACAATCTGTCCCACTTAGTAGAGAGTGAGACTGAGTGGGTCAGATCTCTCTAGTCCATTGCTGGCTCCCAAGGCAAACAATGGTGTGGCCCCCCCCCCCCCTCCCCAGAAGCACTCTTGGGACACAGCAGAGTAAATCTGTAGGTCAGAAGCTGAGTTAGCCTTACCCTGTGTCCATCTTTCTCCCCTTTCCTGAGGAGGCCGATCCCTGGGACCACATTTGTCTATAATCCACCAGCCCAGAGGCCCGAGTATTCAGAAGTGTCTTAGTGTGGAGGAGGGTGTCAGGAGTATCAGCTGCAGCTTTAACTCACAGTTTTGCCATCACAATTCTTTTCTTTTGTCCTTCTCTTTTCTGGGCAGTGTCCAGCCTTTCCCTGGTGTACTAAACACTAGAATATTTTTTCCAGGCCATTTCTCCCAGTCCTGTAACTATTTTTCTGTGGTAGAAGAGAATCCTGTGTCTTTCTAGTCAGCCATCTTCTCAGAAGAATCCCATTGTATAATTTTATGATCTCCTTTATTTCTGTGGGGTCAGTAGTAATGTCCCTACTTTCATTTTTTATTTGATTGCATCTTCTCTCTCTTTCTCTTTGTCTGTCTACCTAAGGGTTTGTCAATTTTTGTAATCTTCTGGAAGAAGCATCTTTTGCTTTTATTAATTCTTTCTACATTTTTTTGTTCTCAACTTCATTTATTCCTGCTCTGATTTTATTTCATTCCTTCTACTTGCTTAGGAAATAGTTTGCTGTTCTTTTTCTAGTTCTTCCAGCTGTGCAGTTAGGTCATTGATTTTAGCTCTTTCTTCTTTTTTAATGTAAGCATTGAGGACTAAAAAATGCCCTCTCAGGACTGCCTCTGCTGCACCCCAAAGGTTCTGATCTGTTGTGTTCTCATTTTCATTCATCTTGTGATATTTATTGATTTTTCCCAAAATTTCTTCTTTGAACCTGGGATTATTTAAAAGTGTTTTTTTTTTATCTTATATTTGTGATTTTTTCTTTTTCTTGCCTCTTGATTTCCAACTTTATTCGATTATGGTCTGAAAAAGTGCTTTGTATAATTTAAGTCTTTTTTAATTTATTGAGATCTGTGTGACCCAACATATGGTCTATCCTGGAGAAAGATCCATGAGCACTTAAGAAGAATGTATATCCTGATGTTATGATGTGCAATGTTCTGTATATATCTATTAAGTTTAGTCCCTTTATCATATTATTCAAGCTTTCTGTTTTTTTTTTTTAATTGATCCTCTCCCCAGTTGTTCTATCCAGTGCTGAGAGTGGTGTATTGAAGTCTACAACTTTCTGTAAAGACATCAATTTCTCCTTTCAGTTTTGCCACTGTTTGCCTCATGTAATTTTTGGCATCCTGGTTACATGCATATGAATTTATGATAGTTATTTCTTCTGGTGACTTGCCCTTTTTATTAACATATAATGTCCTTTCTTTTTTTTTTATTTTTTTTTTTTAAAGATTTTATTTATTTATTCATTTATCGCCCCCTTGCTGCTTGTGCTCGCCGGGTCAGCCAACCACGCTGTGCGGGCGGGCCCGCCCCCACCAGGAGGCCCCGGGAACCGAACCCGGGGCCTCCCATATGGTAAACGGGAGCCCTACTGATTGAGCCACAGCCGCTTCCCTATAATGTCCTTTCTTGTCTCTAATAACAGTTTTGCTTTTAAAGTCTATTTCATCCAATATAAATATAGCTACTTCCACCATGAGTGGAATATCTTCTTCCAGACTTTCCCTTTCTTTTATTTTCTTAATATACTTAAATAAAAAAAAAAGATATTTAGATTATATAAATACTACTTAAAAATTTATGGGATTTATTTATATATATAGGCACTCCCTGTGCCTCCCACATTTTTATAATGGAGCATATTTTCTTGTGGGTTTTTTTTTTTTTTGCCATTTGTATTTCTTCTTTTGACAAATGTCTATTCAATTCTTTTGACCATTTTTTTCATTGGGTTATTTGTCTTTTTATTGTTGAGTTGTAACACCTCTTTTTATATCCTGGATATTAAACACCTATCGCACATGTGATTTCCAAATATTTTCTCCCATTGGATTAGCTGCCTTTTCACGCTTTTGAGAAAGTTTTGTAAGGGGCGAAAGTGTTTAATTTTGAGGAAATCCCATTTATCTATTTTTTCTTTTGTTGTGCATGTTTTGTCTGTAAGATCCAAGGAACTACCACCTCCTACAAGATCTTGAAGAGGTTTCCCTATATTTTCTTCTAGTACTTTTATAATCTGGCTTTTATATTTAGTTCTCTGATTCATTTTGAGTTGATTCTTGTATAGGGAGTGAGATAGGAGTTCTCTTTCATTCTTTTGTTTATAGATATCCAATTGTCCAAGCACCATTTTTTGAAGAGACTATTTGTCCCATTAACATGGAGTTGGTGGGTTTGTCAAAAACCAGTTTCCGGACATTGGGTAAGATGGCATCAGTTTAGGGGGGCACTTACTAAGTCACTCTCAGAAGATGGCTGATTGGGGACAGGATTCTGCCTTAGGGGTCTGTGCTGGGGGCGCACAGAATGAGAATCTTGGGGATATCGATCTGGAGGGAGCTAGACGGTGAAGTGGATTGCTCAGGAAAGATTCGTGATAGTTGACACAGATGGCTGAGCCCCACCCTCAGGGAAAAAGGATGGTTTGATTCACGACTCCCGCTGCCAACCTGGTGAAAGGGAGCATTATCCGAGAGTGGGAGGGCTCTGGTGGAGGGTTGAGTAGGGTTTCCTTTCTGTGGATTTGATTGCCTGGAACCCCTTGCAGCTTTAGGGAACAAAATAGCTGGCTTGAAGCAGCACCAGACTGAGGAGAGTGGCTAATCTGCTGAGGAAGGTTGATTTACCTAGCAGCCCAGGGATATGCCCCAACTCCCGCCGGCAACCCACTGAGAGGGGGCATTCTCTGAGAGTGGGAGTGTTCTGACAGAAGGTGGAGAGGGGTTTCCTTTCTGTGGATTTAGCTGCCTGGAACCCCTTGCAGCTTTGGGGAAAAAAATAGCTGGCTTGAAGCAGCACCAGAATGAGGGGAGAGGCGAATCTGTTGAGGAAGCCTGGTTTACCTAACAGCCCAGTGATACTGAGGCTTGACTCCAGAGGGGGTGGAGTCAGCCAATTTTATCATTCTACACTGATAATCATCAGAACCTCAGCTCCCCTTGGGAGGCCAGGAAGTGGGAAGTGCTTAATTAGTTTCCACGAGCCTATTTAGGGCCCTTCAGTGAAGGTCTAGAAGAGGCCTTCTATTAGGTCCCTTATTTCACCAAAAAAAAAAAAAAAATTACTTTAAAAAATAAAAAAAGAATTTTTTTAAAACTTAGTTTAATCACTAAAATCTGCCTCAAAACCTGCAGATAGAACCTTGCAGGGCAATTGATTGATGAACACAAACAGGCTAAGAGGTTCCACAAGGGCCCAAGAAGGAACACTTCTTCCTTAGCTTTGTTTGACTGCTTGCTTGTGTGGTTGTTTGGTTTTTCTTTGTTTATTTGTTGTCTCTTGCCTTTCTTTCCTCTTTCCTACCCCCCTTCTTTTTTCTTTTTTCTTTTTCTTTTTAAGGAGCTGGAGGCGAGGTGGATTGCTCGGGAAGGATTCGTGCTGCTAGCTTGTCTCTTCTTTGCTGTGCTTCTTCTTCCATGATTTCCCATTCTCTGTCTATATTGATTTTGTCTCACAACACTATCTCTTTTCCTTCCTTCATCTTTCTACCTTCTGCTTTCTGTTGTGGTTCTTACATACCACCTTTTTTCATTAGCCCACAACTTAAGGATGTCAATTCCTATTGTATCTATTCTGTTTTCTTCATTTTTATTATTGTTAACTTTTTCCTTTCAGCCCTTTCTTTACTCTTTGTCTCTCTCTTCATCATTCTGGCCTTCTAAATCATTGTATATATTTTCCGCTATTTGGTTTCCCAGTCCATTGTAGACACTCCACTTTTTTCCCTATCACTCTGCACTGCCAACATGAGTTAAATATTTGTTTTACTAAGTCTTATATGGCCCCTCTTCTACCTTTCATCAATATTACTATTATCCTTCTTCCTTTCCCACATCTTTTGAGTCCCCTGGCCCTAATCTTTTGCCTTCAAGGGAACATAGAAAGAAGCAAGGAAATAAAATAAGAACAAAGTGTCAAAGAGAAAACTTAACCCACACAGAACCACCAACTAAATAAAACTCTAGAGCAGAGAGAGAATCTAATCAACTGAATAAACCCATCAAGATAAAATGATGATTAGAGGGCAAAAAATTATAAACCACACTGAGAAACAGGAAGACATGGACCAGTCCAATGAACAAACTAAAAATCGGGAAGAGATGCAGAACATCAAACAACTAATCAAAGCTGCCCAAACAAATATCATGGACCAACTTAATGAAGTGAAGGAAGAGATTAAGAATATTAAGAAGACACTGGGAGAACATACTGAAGAAATTATAAATATACATAAAAAGATAACGGATATGATGGTGATCAATGGCACAATCCAAGAAATCAAAAAGACGCTGGATTCACATAATAGCAGATTTGAACAGGCAGAAGAAAGAATTAGTGATGTGGAAGACAATACAGCTGAAATCAAACAGATAGTAGAACAGATAGATAAAAAGATAGAAAAAAATCCAACAGGGACTCAGGGATTTAACCGACAACACAAAATGCACAAACATACACATTATAGGCATCCTAGAAGGAGAAGAGAAGGGAAAGGGTACAAAAGGAGTGTTGAAGGAAATAATGGCTGAAAACTTCAAAACCCTATTGAGAGAGATGGATGTACATGTCCAGGAAGCACAGTGCACCCCCAATAGTATAAATCCCAACAGGCCAACTCCAAGACATATACTTGTAAAATGTCCAGTGGACATATACTTGTAAAATGTCCAGACAAAGAGAAAATACTCAAGGCAGTAAGAGGAAAGAGAACCATCACATGCAAGGGAAGCACAATAAGATTAAGTGCTGATTTCTCATCTGAAACCATGGAGGCCAGAAGACAGTGGTATGACTTAATCAAAGTACTAAAAGAAAAAAACTTCCAGCCACGAATTCTCGGTTGAGCAAAACTGGTATTCAAAAATGATGGAGAGTTCAAAATATTCACAAATAAACAGAAATTAAGAGAGTAAGCCAGTAAGAAACCTGTACTTCAAGAAATACTGAAAGAAGTTTTACAAGTTGAAAGGAAGAAAAGGGGAGAGAGAGTTGGAGGAGAGTGTAAGAACAACTAAAAAGAAATAAAAACAACATGTGACATACATCAACCCAAAGATAATATGGCTGAAGTAAGAAATTCATTGCAAGTAATAACACTGAACGTTAATGGATAAAACCCACCAGTCAAGAGACACAGATTAACAGAATGGATGAGGAAATATGATCTATCTATATGCTGTCTAAAAGAAACCCACCTTTGATCCAGGGATTCAAGGAGCCTGAAAGTGAATGGCTGGAAAGCAATTTTACAAGCAAACAGTAGACAAAAAAGGGCAGGTGTAGCTATTCTAATATCAGACAAAATAGACTTTAAATGCAAAACTATTGTAAGAGACAAAGATGTACACATATAGTAGTAAAGGGGGTAATCTCTGAAGAAGAGAGAACAATCATAAACATTTATGCACCTAATCAGGGTGCCTCAAAATACATGAGGCAAATTCTGGAAAAACTAAGTGAAGAAATAAATGCCTCTATAATTATAGTGGGGGACTTTAATACACCATTATCACCATTAGACAGAATATCTAGACAGAGAATCAATAAAGAAACAAAGACTCTGAATTAGAGGACCTGGACCTAATAGACATATACAGAACACTACACCCCAAAACAGCAGGATATACATTCTTCTGGAGTGCACATGGATCATACTGCAAGATAGACCAAATACTAGGCCACAGAACAACTCTCAATGAATTCAGAAAAATTGAGATTATACAAAGTAATTTCTATGACCACAATGGAATGAAATTGGAAATCACTAAGGGCCAGAGAAACAGATTAGGCACAAAGATATGGAAGTTAAATAACACAATCTTAGACAAACAGTAGGTCAAGGAGGAAATCTCAAAAGAAATCAGTAACTAACTTGAAACTAATGAAAATGACAACACAACATATCAAAACCTATGGGATGCAGCCAAAGCTGTCCTAAGAGGGAAGTTCATAGCCATAAATACATATTAAAAAAGAAGAAAGAGCTAAAATTGAAGACCTAACTACACACTTGGAGGAACTGGAAAAACAACAACAAACTAAACCTATAGGAAGTAGAAAGAAGGAAATAACAAAGATTAGAGCAGAACTAAATGATATAGAGAATAATAAAACATGAGAAAAAAATAAACAAAATCAAAAGCTGATTCTTCAAGAAGATCAATAAAACTGACAAACTCTTAGCCAGACTAACCAAGAAAAAGAGAGAACAGATGCAAATACACAAAATAAGAATTGAGAAAGGGTCTATCGGTACTGACCCCACAGAAGTAAAGAATATCATAAGAGGATACTTTGAAAAATTATATATATATAAAGTACTATTTACAATAGTAACTAACAGAATCAAATACCTAGGAATAAATTTAAAGATGCAAAGGACTTATATACCAAAAACTACACAACACTGTTTAAGGAAATCAAAGAAACTTAAGTAAATGGAAGAATAGTCCCTGTTCATGGATAGGAAGACTAAACATCATCAAGATGTCTATCCTACCCAAACTAATTTACGGATTTAATGCAATCGCAATAAAAATGAACACTGTATTTTTTAAGGAACTGGAAAAACTAACTACAAAATATATTTGGAAATGTAAGAGGCCCTGAATCACCAAAGACACATTGTAAAAGAAAAATGAAGTTGGAGATATCCCACCACTTGAATTTAAAACATACTACAAAGCTATGGTGCTCAAAACTGCATGTTATTTGCACAAGGATAGATACTGATCATTGGAACCAAATTGAGAGTTCTGATATAGATCCTCTTATATACAGTCACCTGATATTCAACAAGCCCACTCAGTTGAGAGAGAATGGCCTCTTTAACAAGTGGTGCTTGGAGAACTGGATATCCATATCCGAAAGAATGAGAGAGGAATACCATCTCACACGTTATCCAAAAATCAACTCAAGATGGATCAAAGATATAACTATAAGAGCCAGGACCATAAAGACCCTGGAAGACAATGTACGAAAGAATATGAATGCATTACCTTCCCCCCAACATGGGGCATGACTCCCAGGGATGATCCTCCCTGGCAATGAGCGATTACTACCAAGTGCCACCTGGCAATATGACTGGACCAAGACCTTGAAAAAAAGGGAAAAGGTAAAGACAAATGAGTTCATAATGCCTAAGAGACTTCAAAGAGTGTCGGTCTTCCCAGAGGTAATGCTTATGTACACTTCAGTAGGATCTCATGGAATACCAAAGTGGATATCACCCCAGAGGGGCTCCTGAGGGCTCTGGAGACACCCAGGTCCTATATAAGGGGGATAGCTACAGAGATTTCTGCCTTATCACTGGGCTCTACTTTGGAATCTGTGGTGCTGAGAGTGACAGAGTTGGACTCAAATAAGTCCTCCCTGCACGTGGCCCATCAGTCCCTTCTATTCAAACTTATATGTGGTGCTGGAGGTGTATGTGTACAAGCCTTTGGCTTGCCCATGTGCCAGCTGTGCCTGGAATCTCGGTGGAGCTGCAGTTCCCTCTCTACAGCTCATTGGACTCACCCAAGACACCTGGTGAGAGATGATGGACAATGGCCATCCCAGGGAATGGAGAGAGTCTGCAGCTGCAGGCAGGATAATCCCATCTATCTTACCCATGGGATATGTGTCCTCTCTCACTTGGAGGTGGAGTGGACATCAACATCCCAGACTCCTCAGGATTAGGAGAAGAGTTATGGACTAGAGTGGACTTACTGGTATTCTGTTGTAGACATATTGTGATTCAAGCAATGGAAGAAATTACAACATTGATGTGGAGCCAGTGGCCACTGGACACTTTGGGGGCAGGGAAATGGAAAAGCAGTTGTAATACAGGGGCTTTTTCGGGACTTGGAAATTATCCTGAGTGACATTACAACATAGGGGCCATTTTACATGAGCATACAACATGCAGAACTCTGTGGGAGAGAGTGTGGTCTACAGTGTAAACTATGGTCCTTGCTTGGTGGCAAAGCCCCAGGATGTGTATATCCATTTCAGGTGATGTGCCACAATAATGAAAGATGTTATGTGGGAGGTTGTGGGAGGTGTGGGAGGTGGGGAACATGGGAATCCTTGTAATTTTTGCATAACATTTATGTAATCTAAGCATCTTTTAAAATATTTAAAAAAATATATATATATCAACTTAAATAACTACTGGCTGCAAGCAATGCTTTGTGAGATTTGCAAACAGTAAAAAAACAATCCATTTTTACTTGACATCAAATGTATGAAATATATCAGATTTTGGATGATTATTTTAAGTTAGAATAATTAATATGTACAATAAATAAAACAAAACAAACAAACAAAAAAAACCCAATTGGCCATAGAGATGAGGGTTTATTTTTGGACTCTCAATTCTATTCCACTGATTGTTCTTTATGCCAGTACCATGATGTTTTCACCACTGCATCTTTGTAATATGTTTCAAGGTCAGGCAGAGAAATTCCACCCATGTCACTCTTCTTTTTTAGTATGCTTTTGGCTATTTGGGTACACTTTCCCTTTCAAATAAATTTCTAATTGCCTTTTCTAGTTCTGTAAAGTAAGTTGTTGGTATTTTGATAGGTATTGTATTGACTCTATAAACCAGGTTGTGTAAGATTGACATCTTCACAATATTTTTTCTTTCAGTCTATGAACATGGAATGTCTTTCCATTTCATTTAATAATTCTTTTAGCACTGTTTTGTAGTTTTCTGCATATAGGTCCTGCATTTCTTTAGTTAAATTAATTCCTAGGTATTTGACTCTTTTTCTTGCTATTATAAATGGAATTATCCTCTGATTTCCTCCACAGATTGTTCAGTACTAGTGTACAAAAACATTAATGATTTTTGCATGTTGATCTTGTATATTGCCACTTTGCTGAACTCATTTATTAGCTCAAAGTAGCTTTGTTATGGATACTTCAGAATTTTCTAAATACAGGATCATTTCATCCACAAACAGTGACAGTTTTACTTCCTCTTTTCCATTTGTATAGCTTTAAATTTTTTTTTCTGGTCTTAATTGCCCTAGTTAGAACTTCTAGTACAATATTGAATAACAATGGTGATAGTGGACTCCTGGTCTTGTTCCAGATTTTAGAGGGAAAGCTTTCAGCCTTTCCCCATTGAGTATGATGTTGGCTTTGGGTTTTTGATCTATGCCCTTTATCATATTGAAGAATTTTCCTTCTATTATTATCTTTTGAAGTGTTTTTATCAAAAAAAGATGCTGAATTTTGTCAAATGCCTTTTCTGCATTGATTGAAATGATCATGTGTTTTTTTTGCTTCAATTTGTTAATGTGGTGTATTATGTTTATGGATTTTCTTATATTGAATCAGACTTGCATACCAGGAATAAATCCCACTTGTTCATGATGTATAAGTCTTTTGATATGTTGTTGGATTCTATTTGCAAATATTTTGATGAGAATTTTTGCATCTATGTTAATTAGAGTGATTGGTTCATAATTTTCTTTTCTTGTAGTACCTTTATCTGGCTTTGATATTAGGTTCATATTCACTTCCTAAAATGTGTTGGGTAATTTTCCGTCCTTTTCAATTTTTTTGGAAGAGTTTAAACAGAATTGGTGTTAATTCTTTTCAAAATGCTTAGTAGAATTCACCTGTCAATCCATCTGGTCCTGGACATTTCTTGGTTGGGAGATTTTTGGTGATGGATTCAATCTCTTTAAATGTAATTGGTTTGTTAAGTTATTGTATTTCTTGTATCATCAATGTAGGTTGTTTGTACATTTCTAGGAATTTGTCCATTTCATCTAGGTTGTCTAGTTTTTTGTCATACAGTTTCTCATAATATACTCTTATGAATCCTTTTCATTTTTGTAGGGTCAGATATTACTTCCCTCTTTCATTTCTGATTGTATTTACTTGCACATTCATTGCTGTTGATAAATGCTTCCAGGGACTTTGACATTAAGCATGTACCACAGTTCACATTGTAGTCTACACTCTCTCCCACACAGTTCTGCATTTTATGTGATGATATAAAATGACCTATGTCTGTCATCGCAGCATCACTCAAGATGATCCCAAGTCCTGAAATAGCTCCCATATTACACCTGTTTTTCCTTCTCCCTGCCCCCAGAGCCTCCAGTGGCAACTGGTTCCATATCAATGTTGTAATGTTTTCCATTGCTAGAATCAGAATATGTTTATAGTAGAATATAAGTAAGTCCACTATAGTCCATAGCTCTTCCCCAAATCCTGAGGATTCTGAGAGTGTGATGTGCACTCCACTTCCAATTGAGAGGAGGCTTATATCCCATTGGGAAGATGGATGGGACTCTCCTGCCTGCAGCTGCAGATACTCTCCATTCCCTGAGACAGATGTTGTCCATCTTCATTTCCCTGCCAGTTGTCCTGGGTGAGTCCAATGACCTGTAGAGTAGGTGTTGCAACTCTACTGAGGTTCCAAGCTCAGCTGGCACATGGATAGCCCAAAGACTCGAGTCTCTGGACATATACTGGCAAACTCCAGCACCAAGTATAGGTTTAAATAGAAGGGACAGATTACCCATATGTAGGGAAGACATAATTAAGTCTAACTTTGTCACTCTCAGGAGCACAAAGTCCAAAGTGGGGCTTACTGGCAAGGCACCAAACTCTGGAGCTGTCTGCCCTGACCATAGGACCTTGGTGTCTCCAGAGACCTCAGGAGAACCACTATTTGAGGTAGTAGTCACTTTGGCAGTCTGTGAGATCCTGCTGACATGTGCATAAGCATTACCTCTGGGATAACCTCCAGACTCACTTTGAAGTCTCAGCAATATAAACTCATTTGTCTTTACCTTCCCCCCCTTTTATTCGAGATCTTTTTCCAGTTTATTGCTAGTTGGTGTTTGACAGCAATCCCTTGGTGCCAGGGAGACTTATCCCCAGAAGTCATGTCCCATGCTGCGGGGAAGGTAACACATTTATATGCTGAGTTTGGCTTAGAGAGAGGCCACATTTGAGCAATAAGGAGGCTCACACAGGAGGCAACCTTTAGGCACCCCATAACAATAGGCTAACTTTCCATTTCAAGAGCAAAGGCTCATAAGCCTCGTCAATATCAAGGGCCTATCAGTGGATCATCTTCCTAAGTGAGTCACTGCCCCTTCACTTGGGGGACTGTTGCTACTTCCTTAGAGAATGTGACAGAACTCACCAATTTGAGAATTCATTATTCTCTCAGTTATTGTGTGTGTCTCCACCCACTGTGACAATGCCCCATGAACATTTGAACATTTTAATATGTCTTATATGTATTCTCAGGTGACCTTCCTCCCATGCATCCCCCATCACTGACACCCCACTCAGTGGTCCTCCCCCGCTGCAGTAGTAACCCGTCTGTGATCCAAAGCTTCTTAAAAATGAAGCCATTATATTAGCCAAATACAATTAATAGGAAAATAAATAATAATGATAAGTTTAAATATAAGAAATACATAAAAAATAAGAAAAACTAAAAGTTCAATAAAATTAAAAGATTGGGATAATAAAAAAATTAAGAACATTTAAAAAATTTTCTTGACATTTTGCCTTTCATAACTGCATTATCTGGAGTCCTCTCTGTACCATGGAACAATGCCCTAATCATTCTCCAGTGTCTCACTATTTTTCATTTTGTTTTCAAAGAAGTTTTAGGTAACAGCAAATTCACACACAGAATACAGAAGACTCTCATAGATCCAACACCCTCCACGTTTCCACCACCCCCCCATATTAATGCCTTTTTATATGTGGATGGTACCTTTGTAATAGCTGATATACAAATAATGAAACATAGCTACTAAACATGGTCAATGGTTTACATTTTGGTTTTCATTTTAGAACATACACTTTTATAAATCTTGATGATATTTACCATGTCCTTTGTCCATCACTGTAAGATCATGTATAACTCTTCCACTGCCCAGTAAATACCCCCTGTGTAATCTATTCTATTCTTCCCTCTCCCTCCCCTTAGGGCCCATAGTGACACCCTGGCTTCACTCCTTGGATGACAATATTCATAGTTACATGCAACAAGACTAAGGTCTTGAAACATTGGTTTGTCCTACCCTATTAGGAACCACCCATGATCTCAAGAGACTCCTGCCTATTTGTGAACAAATTGTCCTCCTGAGGATGGGAGTCCTACTTCTGCCCGCTCATTATGTGGGTCTCCACCCACTGATACAACACATTATGACAGAACGATCACTCACACACTCCCTAGACACCTGCTACAGGTGTGCCCTGTCCCAAATGCCTCCCCATCCAACACCTTTAACCAGTAACCCTTCCTTGTCATATTGCCATAAGAGCATTCCCAAATTTCAACTTTCAACCACAAACCCGCAAATCCCCAGTGTTCGCTTGGTCCCTCTCCCAATACTCCCCCCAGTACTCTGGACCTTCCAACCCACCCTTCCCAATCTACCCACCTGTCCAACTTGTACCACCTAACCCAATAATATCACTACTTTCACCTTACCATAGATTATATCCGTAAGGGTTTTGGCTCACAAACTTCTTTTCCCTTTCTATTTCTTTTAGTTCTATCATACACACAATAGCTCTCTGAGTCTGCTAGATTTGCTTAATTCATATCAGTGAGGTCATATATTGTTCATCCTTCAATGCCTGTCTTGCTTCACTCAACAAAAGGTCCTCAGGATTCCTGCATATTATCCTTTGTGTTAGCGCTTTATTCCTTCTTATAACTGAGTAATATTCCATTGTATGACTGTACCAGATTTTGTTTATCCATTCTTCTGTTGATGGGCACCTGGGTTGATACCAACTTTTGGCAATAGTGAATAATGCCGCTATGAATATTGGTGTGCATAAACCTGTTTGTGTCTTCACTTTCAATTCTTCTGGGTGTATACCCAGTAGTGGAATTGCTGAACCATATGGAAATTCTATAGTTAGTTTTTTGAGGAATCACCAAAATGTCCTCCAAAATGGCTGGACCATTCTACATTCCCACCAGCAGTGGATAATGTTCCCATTTCTGTTTTTTCAATAGCAACCATTCTAATGGGTATAAGATGGTATCTCATTGTAGTTCTGATTTGCATTTCCCTAATAGCTAGTGATGTTGAGGATCTTTTCATGTGCTTTTTAGCCATTTGTATTTCTTCCTTGGAGAAGTGTCTTTTCAGGTTGCTTGCCCATTTTTAAAAATGGGTTGTTTGTCCTTTTAATTTTGAGGTGTAAGAATTCTTTATATATGCAGGATATTAGGCTCCTATCAGATATATGGTTGCCAAATATTTTCTCCCATTGGGTAGGCTGCCTTTCTATTTTGTTGATAATGTCCTTTGAGGTGCACAAGTTTTTAATTTTGAGGAGATCCCATTTATCTATTTTTTCTTTCACTGCTCATGCTTTGGGTGTGATGTGCATGAAACTTTCCTATTACAAGGTCCTGTAATACATTACCCTACAAGGTCTTTATGGTATTGGTTCTTATATTTAGATCTTTGATCCATCTTGAATTGATTTTTTGTATAAGGTGTGAGATGGTGTTCCTCTCTCATTCTTTTGGATATGGTTATCCATTTTTCCAAGCATCATTGGTTGAAAAGGCCATTCTCTCCCATTGGAGTGGGCTTTGTGGCCTTGTCAAATATTAGATGACTGTATATGCAAGGATCTATATCAGAACTCTTAGTTCGGTTTCATTTGTTGGGATATCTATCCTTTTGCCAATACCATGCAGTTTTGCTCCCTGTAGCTTTATAGCATGTTTTAAAGTCAGGTAGTGTGATACCTCCAATTTCATTTTTTTTCCATATGTCTTTGGTAATTTGGGGCTTCTTGCCCCCTACCAAATGAATTTTGTATTTAGTTTTTCCAATTCATGAAAAAATGCTGTGTTGATTTCTACTGGGATTGCATTAAATTGTTGGGTAGGATAGGCATCTTAATAATATTTAGTCTTCTTATCCATGAACAGGGAATATTCTTCCATTTATATAAGTCTTCTTTGGTTTCCTTTTAACAGTGTTGTGTAGTTTTCTGTATATAAGTCCTTTACATTTTTAGTTAAATTTATTCCAAGGTATTTGATGCTTTTAACTACTATTTTAAGTGGTATTTTTCTTTCTCGATTTCCTCTTCAGATTACTTGTTATTGATGAACAGAAATGCTAGTATGTGAATATTCTTGCTGTCCTGATTTTGTGATAATCAGGGTAGGCTAAAACATTCGCTATATTAGAAACCATGCATGTGTCCCCAGACCTGGTTTTTCTCCCTACATCTGGTTTTTAGAATGCTGGTGATAAACTAAGCCTGATTTATTATATGACTATCTTGTAAGAGAAAAGACTGTAACTTTGGGTATCTTTGGTCAACCTTGAGAGATATAGCAGAGGGATGGATGTGGCTTGGGTGGTTGGGCCTCCGTCTCCCATATGGTGGGACCCATGTTCGATCCCCGGGACCTCCCAGTAAAACTGAAAAAAAGAAAAATATAGAAGGCACATGGGCCACCAAGCCCTGTGCGTAGGGGCACCACCAGGCCCCATAAGTTGGTGAGCTGCCAGGCCCCGCAAGCAGGTGAGCCTTCAGGCCCCATCTGCGGGTAACCTGCCAGGCCCTGTGCACTGGTTAGCCACCAGGCCCAATGTGCGTGAACACGGCCAGGCCCCATGTGCAGGTGCACCGCCAGGCCCACAAGCAGGTGAGTCACCAGGCCCCATGAGTGGGTGAGCCACCAAGTCCCATGCATGGGTGCGCTGCCAGGCCTCATGACAGGCTAGCCACTAGGCCCTGCAAGCCATGCAACAGGATGATGACATAACAGGAGAGTAACACAATGGAGAGCCAAGATGAGATGCACTGAAAAACCAGGAACTAAGGTGATGCAGGCGGTAGGATGCCTCTCTCCCACATCGGAGATTCCAAGGATCAAATCCCAGTGAAGACAGAAAGAGAAGGATGAGAAGAGAGGTCAGGAAATGGACACAGGAACAGCAAAAAGGGATGGGGGGAAATGGATAAAAGTAAATAAATAAATCAATCCTTAAAAAATGTATAGGGGAGGAAGATACAGACTATAGTTAGTAGTAATACTTTGACAATGCTCTTGTATGATTTGTTAACAAATGCTTCACAACAATGCAGGGTGTTTGTGTGTGGGAGTGATGTGTGGGAACCCTGTATGATGTTATGTATGTTTGTTTTGTAAGATCACGATGTTTACTGAACATTTATAGTTTATGTATGTTCATGTATGAATGATATACTTCAAAAAATTGTTTTTTTAAAAAAGAAATGCTACTGATTTTTGAGCATTGATCTTATACCCTGTGACTTTACTGAAGTTCTAGAACCTTTGCTGTAGATTTCTCAGGGCTTTTTATGTAGAGGATCATGTCGCTTGCAAATAGTGAAATTTTTACTTCTTCCTTTCCAGTTTGGATGCTTTTATATCATTTTCTCGCCTCACTGCTCAAGTAAGTACTTCTAAAACAATATTAAATAGGAGTAGTACTAGTAGGCATCCTTGTCTTGTTCCCAAACTTAGAAGGAAGCTTTTAGGATTTCACCATTGAAGATGATATAAGTTTTGGGTTTTTCATATATACCCTTTATCATGTTCAGAAAGTTTTCTTCTATTCCTTTCTTTTGCAATGTTTTTATCAGGAAAGAGTGGTGTATTTTGTCAAATGCTTTTTTGCATCTATAGAGATGATCATGTGGTTTTTTTTTCTTTAAACTTGTTTATGTGGTATATTACATTGTTTGATTTTCTTATTTAGAACCATTCTTGCATACCTGGGATGAAACCCACTTTGTCATGGTGTATAGTTCATTTGATGTGTTGTTGAATGGGATTAGCAATATTTTGTTGCAGATTTTAGCATCTAGGTTCATTAGAGAGATTGGTCTGTAATTTTCTTTTCTCTTGTCATTTTTGTTTGGCTTTGGTATTAGAGTAATGCTGACATCATAGCATGAGTTAGGTAAAGTTCCTTCTAATTCAAATTTCTGGAAGAGCTTAAGCCAGATTGGTGTTCATTCCTTCCAGAATGTTTGGTAGAAATCAGCTGTGAAGCCGTCTGGTCCTGGGGTCTTCTTAGTTGGGAGGTTTTTGATGACTGAGTCTTTCTCTTTACTTGTAATTGGTCTATTGAGTTCATTAATTTCTTCCTTTGTCAATGTAGGCTGCTTGTGAGTTTCTAGGAATTTGTCAATTTCCTCTAAGTTTATCACTCTTTTTGTCATATAAGTTTTTGAAGTATCCTCTTATGATACTCTTTATTTCTGTGGGGTCAGTGGTGATATCCCCTTCATCATTTCTTTGTGTATTTGCATCTTCTCTCTTTTACTCTTTGTTAGTCTGGCTAAGGGTTTGTCTATTTTATTGATTTTCTCGAAGAACCAGCTTTTGGTTTTATTTTTTCTAGTGCTTTCTTATTTTCTATTTCACTTAGTTCTGCTCTAATCTTTGTTATTTCCTTCTTTCTACTTCCTTTGTGGTTAGTTTGTTGTTGTTTTCCAATTCCTCCAGGTGTGCATTTAGGCCTTCAATTTTGCTGTTTTTTTTCTTTTTTGATATGTGCGTTTATGGCTATGAATTTCCCTTTCAGTACAGCTTTTGCTGCATCCCATAGGTTTTGATATGTTGTGTTGTCATTTTCATTTGTTTCAAGGTAGTTACTGATTTCTTTTGATATTTCCTCCTAGACCCACTGTTTGTGTAAGGGTGTGTTGTTTAACTTCCATATCTTTGTGCCTAATCTGGTTCTCTGGCCCTTACTGATTTCCAATTCCATTCCGTTGTGGTTAGAGAAATTACTTTGTACAATCACAATCTTTCACTGATATTTTTTCTGTGGTCAGCATGTGGTCTATCTTGGAGTATGATCCATGTGCACTCAAGAAGATTGTATATCCTGCTGTATTTGGGTGTATTGTTCTCTATATGTCTATTAGATCCAGCTCCTCTACTGTATTAATCGAAGTCTTTTTTTCTTTATTCATTCTTTTTTGAGATGTTCTGTCTAATAGTGATAATGGTGTATTAAAGCCCCTCAGTATAATTGTACAGGCATCTATTTCTCCACTTAAAAATAGTTTAACACTTAGTTTTTCCAGTGTTTTCCTCATGTATTTTCAGGCACCCCTGTTCAGTGCATAAATGTTTATGATTGTTCCTACTTCTTGTATGATTACCCCTTTCACTAATGTATAGTATCTGTCATTGTCTCTTACAATAGTTTTGCATTTAAAGTCTACTTTATTCTATATTAGTATATCTCTCCTGTCCTTTTTTGGTTATTGTTTGCTTGTAAGATTGTTCTCCAGCCATTCACTTTCAGCCTTCTTGAATCCTTGTGTCTATGGTGGGTTTCTTGTATAAACATATAGATTGGTCATATTTCCTAATCCATTCTGCCAATCTGAGTCTCTTGACTAGTGAGTTTAATCTATTAGCATTCAGTGTTATTACTCTCAAGGAATTACTTTCATTAGCTATATTTTCTTTGGGTTTATGTATGTCTTATGTTGTTTTTACTTCTCTTTTTTTTTTTAGTTGTTCTTACACTCTCCTCCAGCTCTCTGTCTCTGGTTTTTCCCTTTTAACCTGCAGAACTCCCTTTCGTATTTCTTGAAGGGCAGGTTTCTTATTGGAATACTCTTTTAATTTTTGTTTATCTGTGAATATTTTGAGCTCTCCATCATTTCTGAATGCCAGCTTTGCTGGATAGAGAATTCTGGATGGAGGTTTTTTTCTTTTAGTACCTTAACTATGTCATACCACTGCCTTCTTGACTTTATGGTTTCAGATGAGATCAGCACTTAATCTTATTGAGCTGCCCTTGTATGTGATGGATCTTTTTTCTCTTGCTGCTTTCAATATTTTCTCTTTGTCTTAAGCATTGGGCAGTTTGATGAGTTGGCCTGTTGGGATTTATACTATTTGGGGTGCGCTGTGCTTCCTGGATCTGCACAGCCATCTCTCTCAATAGGGTTGGGAAGTTTTCACCATTATTTCCTTCAACACTCCTTCTGTTCCCTTTCCCTTCTCTTCTCCTTCTGGGATGCCTATAATGCATATGTTTGTGCGTTTTGTGTTGTCGGTTAATTCCTTGAGTCCCTGCTGGATTTTTTTCTATCTTTTTGTCTATCTGTTCTACTATCTCTTTGATTTCAGCTGTATTATCTTCCACATCACTAATTCTTTCTTCTGCCTGTTCAAATCTGCTGTTATGTGAATCCAGCGTCTTTTTGATTTCTTGGATTGTGCCATTGTTCACCATCATATCCATTATCTTTTTAGGCATGTTTGCAATTTCTTCAGTATGTTCTCCCAGTGTCTTCTTTATATCCTTAATCTCTTCCTTCACTTCTTTAAGTTCGTCCATGATATTTGTTTGGATAGCTTTGATTAGTTGTTTGATGTTCTGCATCTCTTCCTGGTTTTTAGTTTGTTCATTGGATTGGTCCATGTTTTCCTGTTTCTCAGTGTGGTTTGTAATTTTTTGTTGCCCTCTAGTCATCATTTTATTTTGATGGGTTTATTCGGTTGATTACCTTCTCTCTCTGCTCTAGAGTTTATTTAGCTGGTGGTTCTGTGTGTGTGTTAAGTTTCTCTTTGACACTTTTTCTTCTTATTTTATTTCCTTGCTTCTTTCTATGTTCTCTTGAAGGCAAAAGGTTAGGGCCAGAGGAATCGAAAGATGTGGGAAAGGAAGAAGGATAATAGTAATATTGATAAAAGGTAGAAGAGGGGCCATATAAGACTTAGTAAAACAAATATTTAACTCATGTAGGCAGTGCAGAGTGATAGGGAAAAAAGTGGAGTGTCTACAATGGACTGGGAAACCAAATAGCGGAAAATATATATAATGATTTAGAAGGCCAGAATGATGAAGAGAGAGACAAAGAGTAAAGAAAGGGCTGAAAGGAAAAAGTTAACAATAATAAAAATGAAGAAAACAGAATAGATAGAATAAGAATTGACACCCTTAAGTTGTGGGCTAATGAAAAAAGGTGGTATGTAAGAACCACAACAGAAAGCAGAAGGTAGAAAGATGAAGGAAGGAAAAGAGATAGTGTTATGAGACAAAATCAATATAGACAGAGAATGGAAAATCATGGAAGAAGAAGCACAGCAAAGAAGAGAAAAGCTGGTATCACCTAATTTAAAAAATTGAAATAAAAAAGAAAGGGGTGAGGAAAGAGGAAAGAAAAGTAAGAGACAACAAATAAACAGAGAAAAAACAAACAGCCACACAGGCAGGCAGTCAAACAGAGCTAAGGAGGATCAGTGATTCCCCTAGGGTCCGTGTGGATCCTCTCTGCCTGCTTGTGTTTATCCATCAATTTCCCCTCAGGGTTCTATATGCAGGTCCTGAAACAGCTTTTAGCTATTAAACTAAATTAAAAAAATTATTTTTCATTTATTGAAGTGACTATCTCTTTTTTTTTATTTTTTTTATTTTTTGGTGAAATACAGGACCCAAAATAAGTTCTCCTCTAGACCACCCCCGTCACGGAGGGGACCCTAACTGGGCTCATGGAAACTAATCAAGCACGTCCCACTTCCTGGACTCTCCAGGGGAGCTGGAGCTCTGATGTTAGTCAGTGCAGAATGCTAAAGACGGCCGACTCCGCCCCTTCTGGATCCTAGCCCCAGCGTCACCGGGGTTGCTGAGTAAATCAGGTTTCCTCAGCATATTCGTCTCTCCCCTCAACCTGACGCTGCTTCAAGCCGGCTTATCTGCTCCCCAAAGCTATGAGGAGGTCCAGGCAGCCAAATCGATGGCAAAAAAATTCCACTCCCTGTCCTCCACCAGAATCCTCCCTCTCTCAGAGAGTGCCCCCTCTTCCTGGCTCCGTGGAGCCCGGGGCTTATCCCTGGGCAGCTAGGCAAATCAATTCCCTCAACAGATTCACCCCTCCCCTCCACTGGGTGTCGATTCACTCCAGCTGTTTTGTTCACCCAAGGTGCAAGGGGCTCCAGGCAGCCAAATCCCCAGAAAATAAAGCTCTCTCGCCCCTTTGCCAGAGCCCCCCCCTCAGAGAACACCCCCTCCCACTGGGCCCTGTCACCCGGTTGCTGCTGCGGCTCCAACCAGCTTTTTTTTTTTTTCCCCCCATGGGTGGGGCTCAGCCATCTGTGTTAACCACTGCAGGCAGGCTTAAAACTCATGAATCTCTACCGTTCAGTCCATGCCGTTGATCTGCACAGATGTCCCAAGCTTCTCACTCCACACGCCCACAGCACAGACTCCGGGTGGGACCCCGTCCACAATCTGCCCTGCTCTGGGAGCTTGCAGTGAAGTGCCCTCCTAAACCAACATGCCATCTTGGCTCCTCCTCTCTAATGTGTTTTTTTTTTTTTTTTTTCTAATGTGTTTTTGATTTCACCTATTGTGTCTTTCATTCCCATGAGCTCTGTTACTTTTCTGTTCATGATTTCAAATTCTTCTTTGCCCTCACTCATTGTCTTCTTTTTTTATTTTTTAAAAGATACTTAGATTACATAAATATTACATAAAATATATGTTACAAAGAATATATAAGAGATTCCCATATGCCTCCCACACCTCTGACATTTTCCCAGACTGGCAATATCGGTCATTAGTGTGGGATATTAATTCCAATTGATAAACACACTTTGGAGCATTGCCACCAAGTCTGGATTGTAGTTTACATGGTAATTTACACTCACCCCCACTCAACTCTGTAGGTTATGGCGGGATATATAATGTCATTTATTTATTTAGACATATTATTTTTCAACTCCTTAATTTGATTTTGGGAATTTGTGCTTATCTTTTTAATTAGTTCTCCCAAATCCTGTGTTTCTTTTGAGGCTTTGGTATATTTCTTTTTCTGGGCCATGTCTTGTATTTTTTTAGTATTGTTTGTAATTTTTGCTGATGTCTAGGTGCCTGTTTTGGATGTAGTTTATTCAGATGCTAAATTTCTCTTTTGTAGGGATTTAGTGGCAGGAGGCTGTGTATTACCACTTCTCTTTGATCCTGGGCTTGACCTGGATTGTTAGGATTGTCCCTGCTAATTGCTGAAAACTGGAATCTGGATCCAGTAATTTTTTGGAGACACATTTCCTAGGTCCTGGGTGAGGAAAACCTTAGAGGCCAGGTATAACCTCTCTTACTTATTTTTAACCTTCTCATATACACTTCCTCCATCTGCCAGCAGATAGTGCTCTTTGGCAGCTCTCAGTTCAGTGCCTGGTCAGAGTGTATTTCTTGCAACACAGACAGGATCAATGTGATAGAGCTTCCTGCCTGGAGACTAAAAGCCTTGTAATTCAAACTTTCTCATAGACAGTTCTCTAGCTTTCTCTGGCTGGCTTCTCCTTTTTCCCAGGTAGGAAGTAGTTCCGCTCCCCTCTGGGTCCTCAACAATCAGTCCTGGTTAGTAGAGAAGATTGGGAGGGTCCTATATCATTAGCCCCTTGCTGGCTCCCAAGGCAAACAATGGCACTGCCCCACCTGGCCTGAAGGTCTCCTGAGACACAGCAAAACAAATTTGTGAGTCAAAAGCTGAGTCAGCCTTAGGCTGTGGCCCTCTCTCTCCCCTTTCCTGGGGACGTTTTTATTCCGCAATCAGTCCTGGCTAGAAGAGAGGGAGATTGTGATGGTCTGATTTCTCCAGTTCTGTGCTGGCTACCAGGGCAAGTCATGCCATGGTCCCACCTAGCCTTGAAGGGCTTGTGTGACTCAGCAGACCAAATTTGTGGGTCATAAGCTAGGTCAGCCTTAGACTGTGTCCCTCTCTCTCTACTTTCCTGGGGCAGTGGATTCATGGAGCCCCCTTTGTCTGAACTCCCAGCCTAGAGACCTGAGTATCTAAAGTGTCTTAAGTGTCAGGGAGGGTGTCAGAAGCAGTAGCCAATTCTGTTGATGCAATTCCCTTCCTTTGTCCCTCTCTCCCCTGTGTGGTATCCAGTCTTTGCCTGGTGTCCTAAACCCTAGATGTTTTTCCAGGCTAAACCTTACTCTAGCTATTTTTCTGGAGGAGAAGAGTCTTATGTCTTTCTAGTCTGCCATCTTCCCAGAAGTCTCTAGATCAGAATCTCTCTTTCTTTTCATTTGTTTCAAGGTAGTTATTGATTTCTTTTATGATTTCCTCCTTGCCCTACTGATTGTCTAAGAGTGTGCTAACTTCCATATCTTTGTATTTAATCTTTTTTTTTTTTCCCCCTTAGTGATTGCCAGCTTCATTCTATCGTGGTCAGAGAAATTATTTTGTATAATTTCAATCTTTCTGAATTTACCAAGAGTTGTTCTGTGGCCTAGCCTGTGGTCTATCCAGAAGAATGATCCATGTACACTTGAGAAGAATGTATATCCTGATGTATCTGGGTGTAATATTCTGTGTATGTCTATTAAGTCCAGATCCTGTAATGTATTATTCCATATCTCTGTTTCTTTATTGATCCTCTGTCAAGATGTTCTGTCTAATGCTGATAATGGTGTATTAATGTCCCCCATTAAAATTGTAGAGGCATCTATTTCTCCACTTCGTTTTACCAATGTTTGCCTGATATTTTGAGGTGCCCTGATTAGGTGCATAAATGTTTATGATTGTTCTTTCATCTTTATAGAAAACTCTTTTATTAATATATAGTGTCCTTTTTTGTCTCTTAGAATAGTTTTGCATTTAAAGTCTTTTTTGTACAATATTAGTTTAGCTACTCCTGTTCTTTTCTGATTATACTTTTCAGGTAAAATTGTTTTTCAACCATTCACTTTCAGCCTCCTTGCATACCTGGGTCTAAGATGAGTTTCTTGCAGACAGCATATAGATGATCATATTTCCTTGTCCATTCTGCCAAACTGTATCTCTTGATTGGAGTTTAATCCATTAACATTCATTGTCATTACTATGAAGGAATTACTTACATTAGCCTTATTTTTCTTTAGGTTTATATATGCCATATATTGTTTTTATTTCTCTTTTTATCTTTTGGTTATTCTTACACTTTCCTTCAACTCTTGCTCTCTTGCTTTTTCCTTTCAACCTGCAGAACTCCTTTTAGTATTTCTTGAAGGACAGGTTTCTTATTGACACATTCTCTTAATTTCTGTTTACCTTTGAATACTTTGAACTCTACCTCACTTTTGAATGTTAGCTTTGCTGGATAGAGAATTCTTGGCTGGAAATTTTTTTCTTTTATCACCTTACCTATGTCATACCACTCACTGTGTTCTTGCCTCTATGGTTTCAGATGAGAAATCGGCACTTAATCATATCAAGCTTCACTTGTATGTGATGGATCTCTTTTCTCTTGCTTCTTCTTTTTTTTTTTTTAAAGATTTTATTTATTTATCCCCACCCCTGCCATGCTGCCCGTGTTCGCTGTGTCCATTTGCTGTGCGTTTTTCTGTGTCCGCTTGTTTCCCTCTGCTGTGTAGTCTTGCTGCGTCAGCTCACCGCACCGTGCAGGCTGCTTTGCCTTCACCAGGAGGCCCCGGCAAACGAACCCGGGGCCTCCCATATGGTAAACGGGAGCCCTATCAATTGAGCCACATCCGCTTCCTCTCTTGCTTCTTTCAGTATTTTCTCTTTGTCTTGAACATTGGACAAAGTATATGTCTGGGAGTAGGACTGTTAGTGTTTATACTGTTTGGCCTCTCTGTGCTTCCTGGACATGTATGTCAGTGTCCCTCAATAAAGTTGGGATATTTTCAGCCATTTCCTCCAATATTCCTTCTGCCCCCTTTCTCTTCTCTTCTCCCTCTCGACGCATATAATGTATATGTTTGTGTGTTTCATGTTGTCATTCAAATCCCTAAGTCCTTCATGGATGTTTTCTATCTTTTTATGTATCTGTTCTACTATCTGTCTCATTTCAGCTGTACTGTCTTCTGCATCACTGAGTCTTTCCTCTGCCTGTTCAAATGTGCCGTATGTGCTTCCTGTGTATTTTTGATTCCTTGTATTGTGCCATTAATCACCATCAGGTCTGTTATCTTTTTATGTATGTTTAAAACTTCTTAAGTTTTTTCCTCTGATGTCTTCTTAATATCCTTTGTTTGTTTGGTTGTTTTTTATTTTTTTCTGGAACAATAAAAATGCTCTAAACCTGATTTAATTGATGAATGCAAAATACCAAATACCACTGACTGTACACTTTGGATGGATTTATGCTTTATTAATATGTATCAATAAAATTTTAAAAATAACATGAAGATAAAGAAATATGAACATTTCTGATTGACATTAATGTAACAAAAATGAAACAGGTAAATGATATGGAGCATAGAGGAAGGCAGTGTTAGTGAAGAGGCTAAAAGTACTCTCTAGGACATTTTATTTTCACTACCTCTCCTTGGGTAAAGTGAGAAGCTGGTTTTAGAAATTTTTTTGTAGGGAAAAATTAAATTTCAATACTTACAAAGGAGTATTATGAATGTTTATGGTTTCCTTACTAAGAATTTAAATATATATCTGAATGGTATTGAAGGATTTCACTTTTTATTAAGTTCCTAATTTTAGTGGATTTTTAAAAATCTGAATATAGTTTTGCAAATATCACTAGGAAAACCTTGTGAGATATATAAACCTATACTGATAGATATATATGACAATAAATTTCCTTTTATTAAAATATGCAGTTGTATGAGGTGTGAGATAGGGATCCTATTTCTTTCTTTTGGATATGGCTATCCAGTTCTCCCAGGGCCATTTGTTGAACAGAGTGTTCTGGTCCAGCTGGAAGGGATTGACAACCTGTCAAAAATCACTTTTTGTTTTTTTTTTTTTATGATTTTTAAATTAAAATTTTAAAAGAAACTTTAGATTACATAAATGCTACATAAAAATATAGGGGATACCCATATGCCCCACTACTGTCTGCTCCCAAACTTTCCCACATTAACATCCTTCATTAGTCGGCAATTTGCTACAATTGATGAAAACATATTGAAACATTGCTCCCAACCATGGACTTTAGTTTACATTATACTTTACTCTCTGTCCCACACAATTTTGTAGGTTATGATAAAATATATAATGGCCTGTATCTGTCATTGCTATGTCATGCAGGACAATTCTAGTGTCCCAAAAATGTCCCTATATTACACCTATCCTTCCCTCTCCCTCCCCTCTGGACCTCTGGTGGCCACTGCTTCCAAATTAATGATAAAATTTCTTCCATTGCTAGAATAACAATGTGTTTAGGAGAATAATAATAAGTCTACTTTAGTCCATTGTTCATTCCCCAATCTTGAAACTTTTGGGATAGTGATTCCCACTCTGCATCTAATTGAGAGGGGCCTTAAATCCCATTGGACAGATGGATTGAATTATCTCATTTGCAGTTGCAGACACTCTCTGTTCCTTGGGATGTGTATTGCCCATCATCATCTCCTCACTAGTTGTCCTGAGTGAGTACAATGAACGTGAGCATAGGTATTGCAACTCTGCTGAGATTCAGGGATCAGCTGGCACACAGACCAAAGATTTAAGTCTCTTGGACATATATTTAACAAGTACATTGCTAATTATAGGTTCAAACAGAAGGGGTAGAAGAGTCATATATAGGGAAACAATAAATGAGTCTAACTTTGTTACACTGAGGAGCATAAATTCCAAAGTAAGTCCCAATGAAAGTTTCCAAATTCCTGAGCTGTGTGCCCTGCTTATAGTGTCAGTATATCTCTAGAACCCTCAGGAGCCCTGCTATTTGAGGCACTGTTTACTGTGGCAGTCAATGAGCTTCTGCTGAGATGTGCATGAGCATAACCTCTGGAATGACCTCCCAACTCACTTTGAAATCTCTTCACCATAGAAACTTATTTGTATTTACCATTTCCCCCTTATTGTCAAGGTCTTTTTCCAGATGCATTGCTAGTTGTTGCTTGCTAATAATCCATCAGTCCTAGGGAGGCTCATCTCCAGGAGTCATGTCCATCACTGGGGTAAGGTAGTGCATTTATATGCTGAGTTTGGATTAGAGAGGGAGACCATATTTGAGTAGCAAGAAAGCTTTCAGGAGATTACTCAGGCAATGTATAATACTAGGCTGAGTTTCAGTTTCACAAAATAACATTTCATAAGTACAATTATCAATATCAAGGGCCTGACATAATGGTCTGTCCTCCTTTACTAGGCACTGCCCTTGTTCTCAGGAGATTCTTGATGTCCTATTAGAGAATGTAGCAGAACTCCCCAGGATGGGAATTCAATATTCTTTCAGTTATTGTGTGGATCTCCAACAACCATGACAATGCCCCATGAACACTTGGGCATACTCATATGCCCTAGTCGCATGCCCCAGGTGAACCCCCTACACATGCATCCCCCCCCCATTACCAACAGCCCACATTGATAATCCTCCCTTGTCCCAGTTGTGAACCTTCTGTGATCTAAATACTCCAAAATTGAACCAATAAAATAACCAAATAAAATTACTAAGCAAATGAAATGATAGCTTAAAAAAAAAAAAAAAGTTATTAAAAATTTGAAATAATAAAATTTTTATGAATTGTGTCATCCATCACTGAAAAATCTTTTGCCCAGTATGTACAATGATATGTTCTTCCATATATTCCCCCCCGTGTCTTATTTTTTCCATTTTATCTTCAAAGAAACTTTAGGTTACAGAAAAGTCACATAGATTATATAGGGTATTCCCATATACCCAAGAATGTTCCCCTTTCCCCCCTCCCCTATTAATAGTATTATACACATGGATGGTACACTTGTTACAATTGATGTACAAATATTGAAACATTGTTACTAACCATGGCCAAAGGTTTACATTATGATACACTGTAATGCAGGAGGGTTGATATTCTAAAGAATACTTTTGATATTCTAAAGAATCCACATGGAAACCATAAGGCCAGTAGCAGCCATGCAATTTTATTTACTCACATGGCCTGATGACAGCTGTCAGGCAGTGACTGCACCCACACATTGGGGAAACAAAGCTTATACAGGCTGGACAGCACAAAGAGAGGGGCTAGCTAATATATAGCCTATGGAATGATTAACATTGAGTGCTTACCTATGGGGGCTTCCCAGAACATTAAATCAAGGGTTCAAGAAATTAACATTCTTTTGTAGCAGACTGTTTGCACTCTTGGTGCCAGTCACTCCCCCTCCCACCCTTCTGCAAGCGGTTCAAGGAAAGGACATTCCTTCTATTTACCCTACATTTACATTTTTTGTCTTTTCATTTTTTTATTTTTTAAAAGATACTTAGATTACATAAATGTTACAGAGAATATATAGGGAATTCCGATATGCCCCACTCCCCACACCTCTCACATTTTCCCTCATTAGCAACATCTTTCATTAGTGTGGTATATTCATTGCAATTGCTAGACACATTTTGGAGATTTGCCACTACACATGGATTAAAGTTTACATTGTAGTCTACACTCTCTCCCACTCGATTCTGTAGGTTCTGGCAAGATATATGATGGTCTGTGTCTGTCATTGTAAAGTCATTCAGGACAATTCGTAAGTCCCAAAAATGCCCCTATATTACACCTGTTTTTCCCTCTCCCTACCCTTAGAAACTCCAGTGGCCACTGCCTCCACACCAGTGATATTTCTTCCATTGCTAGAATCACAATAAGTTTATAGTAGAACACTAGTAAGTCTACTTTAGTCCATATTTCATTCTCTAATCCTGAGGATACTGGGATGGTGATGCCCACTCCACTTTTAATTGAGGAGGGCTTTGATCCCATATGGCTGATGGATGGGTCTCTTTTTTTTTTTTTAATGGGAGGTCTGGGGGATTGAACTCGGGTCCCTCCATATGGGAGGCGGACGCCCAACCATTTGAGCCACATCCGTCCCCTGATGGGTCTCTCTTGATTGCAGTTGTAGACATTTTCAGTTCTTTGGTATGTTGGTTATCTATCATCTCCTTTTTAATTGTCCTGGGAGAGTCCAATGAACTGGAGAGTAGGTGGTGCAACTCTGTTGAGATTCAGGGTCCAGCTGGATATGGACAGCCCAAAGATTTAAGCCTCTTGGATGTACACCTACCAACATCAGTTCTAATGATAAGTTCAAATAGAAGGACAGAAGAGCCATGTATATTTGGACTGTACACATTTATAGATTTTGATGGAATTTAAAATGGCCTGTACCCGTTATAGGAAGATGATGCAGAACAATTCTAATGCCCTAAAAATGCCCTATGTTCCATCTATTCTAGTCTTCCCTCCCCCTCCCATCAGAACCTATGGTAACCACTAAGTTTCATTTTTTGAGGACAAGAATCATAGTTACTTGCAATAATATTGACAACTTGCCATATTGATCTGTTTTCTTTTATTACACCTTGCCTCTGTTCTGAAAGGATTATTGTCCCTCTAATTTAGAATATAGCAGGACTCCTCGGGATGGGAGTTTAATATTTTCTTGTTATTGTGTGGGGATCCACCCACTGATATAACACATTATGACAGGATGAACACTAACATATTCCATAGACTCCTGCCCCAGGTTCATCCTGTCCCATATACACCCCACACTGTACACCCTAAACCAGTAATCCTCCCTTACCGTATTTGCCAACAGAATATTCCCAACATTGTAGTTTTAACCACAGATCTGCCAAACCCCAGAGTTCACCTGCTCCTTCCCCCAACTCACCCCCCATTTCCATAGATCGCTTTCCCTCTAAGATGTGGAACAGGACAAGGATGCGTACCGTCACCTCCCTTATTTAGCATTGTGTTATATTTATTTGCTCAAATACTTAAGCATGAAAAAATATAGAAAGCATCCAAATTGGAAAAGAAGTAAAAATTTTCAGTATTTGCAGATGACATGATCCTATGCATCGAAAGCCATGAGAAATCTACAAGAAAGCTTCTAGAGCTCATAAATGAGTTCAGTAAAGTGGTAGCAGAAGAGATTAACATTCAACAATGAGTAGCATTTCTGTACACCAATAATGAGCAATCTGAGGAGGAAATCAAGAAAAAAATCCCATTTACAACAACAACTAAAAGAATCATATTCTTAGGTATAAATTTACCTAAAGATGTAAAGGACTTGTATGCTGAAAAACAGTATAGGCAATAATAAGACAGGCATATGACAAGCAAAATAAAGACAGTACTTAATGAAAGTCATTCTTTTGTTTTATAGTCATATTCATTACTTAGAAAATGAATTAAATATATCAGGACTTTTACCATGTTCAATTTCCCTTTGCATATGATCTAGAATAGAAGAGAGATAGATACAGTACTTAATACTCATTGATACATTCATCAATGCATAAGTTTCTCTTTGAGTTCCAGTTAATATATCTAAGCTCCAGATTTCTAATACCATACACATGTTATCTCTCCATGGGAGCAGGCCATAATGCCAATTTGTGTTTAAGGTCTATTTATATCACTGTGGTAATCATTGCTCCACTTGGTATGCTCTTCATGCAGACAGCATGCTGCAGCACTATTGACTCTAGAGAGGACCTAGGAAGGTAGGCTCCAATATTTCACCAGTCTGGTGCATAGCACCCTCCAGCACTAAGAAACAGAGCTAGTCTGGAGGCAGTATCCATTGTACACTTGGTCAAATTGAGCCATTGCTAGCTGCTGCAGTAGTCTGAATCTGTATCATACTCTCATTCCACTTCAGGAGCATGTTCAGAGATGTAATAGGTACTTTTATTGATTTAGGGGTCAGTGACCAATCTAGCCAATAACTCAAGTGGAGAGGCAAAATGCAGTTTATGGAAGGCCTGGTTTTAATGTAAAAAAGAGTTTGATACTGAAGTCTCTTAATTTTTGAACACTTTCTAAATACTTCAATGTAATTCCATAACATATCAAAGAACTTAAATATTTCAGTACTTTGATTTTTACTTTTACACCTTTACCAAGATTATGTTAATTACGGTGTTTCACTTAGCAGCACAGGAAAAAATACTTTCTCCTTTATTTTAGGTAAACTGAGTCCCAATGGAATCAAGGCTATCTTTCCTTACCACCACTTTATTTATTTTTTTTTTAAGATTTTAAAAATTTATTTATTCATTTATCTCCCCCTTGCTGCTTGTGCTCGCTGGGTCAGCTAACCACGCCGTGCGGGCAGGCTTGCCTTCACCAGGAGGCCCCGGGAACCGAACCCGGGGCCTCCCATATGGTAAACAGGAGCCCTACTGATTGAGCCACAGCCGCTTCCCCTTACCACCACTTTAATATGCAGCTTGAGGTGGCCTCTAACAGGTTTTCCTGTTATGAAGTTATTTTTTGTTATTAATATCAATTTTAGTTTCTAATTAATAATGGCTTCCTGGAATTAGTCATTTACATGCTTCAGTTTAGAAGATGCCTTCACAAACTTCTTATAAGTAGAAGTTACTTTACCTTTAAACAAGCTTATTAAATTACAATTAGTGACTAAAGAAATTTACTTTATCCATTTAAGAGAGGGCAGACCTACATTTCCTTCTTTAACTTAATTCCATTAAACATGAATGTACAACTTTCATCATCTTAAAGATTTAAAACATAATGTTAATTTATTTAATTGGTATTCTGTAAACCTAGGGAGATTATACTCGAGCTAAATAAAATTGAAACCATTATAGTTTATGCAAGGAATATTCCTTGTCCTCCCTTTACAGGAGGTGAAGACCTCTTTTCTTTAATAAAATTCTAAATATGTGAATAAGCCTAAATGCATACCAACTGCTAGATTCTAGAATATAAATGTTTAATTTATTTTAAAAGATATTTACATAGCTTTTAAGGACTTTTCCTTTATTTATTGAAATTTGGTGATTGCATTATTAATCACCCTTACTTTAAGGCTGGTAGGTTTAAATTGTGGAATTACAGGGCAAACTGATTCTTAATTTCATAGCTTAAAAGATATATTTTAAATCTATCACACCTAACCCCACCCTCAGAGCTCTAGCAAAGAGAAGGCCTTGGGGTTTGGGTAGGTCAAAGATCTTAGGAAAATGTTTTTCCCTTTCCCAGTTGTTTCTATATTCAGATTTCTTATGACCTTTCCATCCTGCTTAGCCTAATTTGGGTTCCAGGAATACTTATTCACATATTTAAATGCATATTTAATTTTACAATTTGAATAGATCTCTTTTAAGAATTTTTCACTTGTTAATTTGATATTACCATCCTGATGTATAGCGATGTACACTGAGAAAATTGGCAGACACAAATAAAGAATTAGCCACAAAAATGCAACTCACTAAAGTTACTTAAAACCATTATTCTATTACAAAATAAGTTTAACTGTAAAATAACATTTAAAAGATTTCTTTGAGGGCTATTCCTAATTACTATAATTTGCACTGTGACCATGCAGTTTTGCACAAGAATTTCATTCTTTAATTATTGGGTTATAACCAAAATGTTCCCAATGCTTTAAAATACAATTAGCAACATTTTCTTTTACTTCAGAGTTTCGCTTATTTCCCATTTTGATTTTGACAGACCTTGGATGAAAAACACTAATTCCAGTATATACTCACTGAAGTCATTGAATCCTAAGGGAAACTGGTTTTTCTCATGACTTGCTGCTTTTTAGGAACATCAAAACTCAAGGTGGGAGGCCCCACCCCAGTCCTCAGCTGCTGGATTGGAAGAGTAAACATCCAACCTGTGGGTCAAGATTTCTACCAGGCAGCAAATACCTGGAATCACAAGAGAAAGCAGGGTCACTAATTTCAGTGAAAAGTCAGGAGACAGAGGTGTCCTAAGTTTGCTTTTCCCTGAGCCATATGAGGCAGAAGTTGTCATGAAATAATCATAAGCAAAGGCAAGAGTTTAGGCTAGGCCTGAAGTACTCATAAACAAAGGCAAACTCAGTTCATAATTTCCATCAAAATAGCTGAAATCTATGGGTGACCTGAGGCTAGTGAGCTAAAGTGAGGGTGTGACTAGACCTGGAGCAACCATAAACTTACTTAGTTTAGAATTACAATCACAATAGTAAATTCTAGGCGAAATCCACCCAGGTATAGCAATCTCAGATATCTTCTGTTTTATAATATAAAGGCATTTATAATTATCTTAACTCTTAGTTACACTTTACACTTTAAAACAATTTGGGCGCTTTTATTTATTAACTAAGCAACTAAACCAATTTTATTAGTAACAACTCTGCTAAGTTTTTCTGCTTTTCCAGCAGTTGAACTAATTCCACCTGTAAGTTATACATCAAATCCATTTGCAAGATAATATTGACGTTCAAAGACTCATTTTTAGGTCACCTTTTACTGTTATCCAATTTGTAACATCAAATGCCAAATCTGATTTATCAGTTTCTAGGCATGAGCAGACTAACAAAATTAAAGCAAGCACAGATTAGAACAGAAGAGAGAATTTTACGCTTACTTTGCTTAGGGAAAACTTGACTTTAGAATCACCTAAATGCCAAACTCCCAGTGTCTGTCCATGGCAAAAACCTCATGGGAGGACCCTTCTGCTTAGTTCCTCCAGGAAAATCCTTGGGCAGCTGCTAAGTATGGAGCTAAGTGATCCAGAGAAGCCCTGCCCACGGGCTGCTCTCAGGGTTATATCCCATTAGTTACCTCCTGGCAAGGGGTAAAGCCCTGCAAAGGCTTTTTCACTGGAAGGCCTGGATTGTTACAATGGAATAGGCAGGGGGCAAGGAATGGTCAGGAACCTTTGAATCTTAGCGCAATTCCTCATCCCTTTAAGGAGAAATGGTCATGTGGTCTCTGGCACTCAGATCTGTCTGTCCTCCTTCTTTCTTACACAGGCTTAACTGGAATTCAGGGTCCCATACAGAGCCCACTCTCACCTTTCCTGCAGCCACATGGTGTGGCTCAAAAGATTAGCCTCTTTTTAGACTGTCAGCTGGCTGATCATCCCACTTTTTGTGAAGTCACCCCAATGGGGAGTCTGCTGCAATCCTGCAAGAGCTGCTCATTACCCTAGAAGAGAATAAATGGATTCATCAGTTTGAATGGAACCCTACCACTAGACCTGACTGAATGGATTTCTCACCAAGCCAGCATCCTGAAAATCAGGGAACACTGCTCACTGTCCCCACATTCTGGGGATTGGCAGCTTTAGGTCTCTGTGCATCCCCAGGAGCCTTAGAGGTCTTGCGGCCATCTTGGTCCAGTTCCCAGGCTGAACACCCAAGCTGGGCTGACCCTAGGAAAGGGCCTGGCTAGGGACCTTTCTTTTGCCTACATTTCAGAGCAAACTAATCTCATGGTGACTCCCAGGGTCCAAGTTCTACAGTTAAACCTAACATTAAAAGCCCACTAAAAAAACTAGAGTCTAATTATACTGTGACTTGCCTGGAAGCAGCTTCAGGAAACTACCACGTGTGGGACTCATGCCTTGCTAACAAATACATTTCCAGCTTCTAAGGCATTCTAAAGCATCTCAGACCCAAAATGAGTACAGCAATAGTTGGAAGATTAAAGATACTTCTAATTAAAAGAAATTAACTAGTGGCCTAAGGAAATGATACAATGGGTGATAGCCATTCTGAACTCAAAGAGAGGGCCAAGTAAACTCCTAGTGGACTCCTGTTTGACTTAGGCCACATGCCCAGTCAGATCACAAGGACTTTTTCACCTGCCACCCACAACATCCTTGAATCTACATGGCATGGAGGCTCATTCCTACCACCTCTGAATAGGGAACCAGAAGTCTGGGCAGACTGAGTTTATGTCCTGTGGGACCCTATCCAGGAACCCCTTTAAATAGTAGGCTAAAGCCACTTCTAATTAAAAGGAACTCACAGAAAGGGCCTGATAAACTCCCGGCGGACTCCTGCTCAACTTCAGCCACATGCCCAGTCAACTCTCAAGGGTGATTTCACATACCACCAGAACTTCCTTAGATTTACAAGGCATTGGGGCTTACCCATACCATCTCTGAAGAGGGAGCCATATTTCTGGGCAGACTGAGTTTTTGTCCTGCAGGAAACAATCCAGGAACCCCTGTAAAATGGCAGAACCAAAGAGCACACAGACAGGCCTTAATTAAAACTCACTAGTCTCTGGCAGAATAGGGGAGCACCACTTGCTTTTCTGTCTCCTGGCAATGGGTTGCCAAACGAAGAAGGGGAAGTGTTGGGTTCCTCTAGGTTCTTGGCTATATTGCATAAAAGAATTTAAGAACATGCCAATTGAGTTAGGCTAGTAAAAAGAATTTATTGGGGAATGTTCAGAGCTTGCTGAGAAATGGGAGAGAAGGATGGGAATACAAAGATTTGGTGTGGGCTTGTATTAGTCAGTGTTGTTTTGGGAAGCAGAATCAACAGGAGATATCTGTAAATAGTATGAGGTTTATAAGAGTCTCTCACATGACCATGGGGATGCACAAGTCCAGGTCCTGCAGGGAGGCTGCAAACAAGGGGCTCCAATGAAAGTCCAATGAAAGGTCCTTGATGAGTTTCTGGGAGATGTTGGCTGTCCAAAGATGAGCTGGGAAATTCTCTCTGAGTGCTGAAATCACTTCCCCTTTTAATGCATTCAACTGATTGGATAAGGTATCATTCATTGCTGACAGCAATCTCCCCGGTTGATGTAGATGTAGTCAGCCATCTATGCAGTAAACTCACTGATGACTAAAGCCCATAATTGTCCTTTATTACAATTAGCCCAGTACTTGCTTGACCAAACAGCTGGGCACAATTATCTTGCTGAGTTGGCACATTAGCCTATCCATCACATTCTACCCCTTGTGAACTCAGCAATCATACATATTAACTTAAACCATACGTAGTCTCTAAGTAAAAACAATAACAGACATGCATATATATATTTCCACCTAACAGTGTTCAACTCTCGTATGTACAACTGAAAATGCATTAATTTCTTACAGGATAGGGTGCAAGTCCTTGGGTAATATCATTCTTAAACTTGACATCATTAAATATTATACCTTGAAACTAATACAACTTGTCATATGATAAGGAAAAAGGTAAGGGAAAATAACAAAGAAATTCATTTTGTGTACTCATAACTCGTAATGAAACAAGGAAGAAAGACTTATGACTGTTATGACTATTACAGTCCTCATTTCTGTAACTGGTCATGTGGTCAAAGTTCATATTTATCACTACCTTCTTACACTATCCATTCCATGTTCTCATTACACTCAGCAAGCACTTAAGCTGGCCGTGGTTCTTTGCCTGGTGGAGTGACCCAAACTTTCATTCCTGAAGATTCTGGACTATGGTTAGTTCTGCTTTGATTGAGTTGTTGCAATTTTCCATTGACTTTAATCACAGGGCATGGCAGTACTAGGAGATGTCCTAGAGGATCTCCTGTATTCCAGGCAAACTCATCTTTACCCTCATTATGTAGATGCAGTCCTATATCCCCTTGATAGTCAGGACCAATCACCCCAGCAAGTACAATAATTTGCTTCTTTGCCTATTGATTCAGAAGTAAGAGGAGCCCAAAGTGGCCAAGTGGCAGTCTTAACTTCCAGTTCAATGGAATCATTGTTGTGTTCCCTGGTGGCAGCCCTCTTCCTTTTGGAAATAAGACATGTGGGCCAGCAGATCTTAAAACTGCAGGGGCAGGAAGCAAAATTTTCCAACTGGACCACTAGGGATAATAGTGAGTGGTGCTACTCCCTTTCCCACCCCTTGATTTCTGGACCCGTGAATCCTGGTTATGGGAGAAACAGCACCATAAAGTAGATGCTGATTTAGAGCATACACAGCCTCCTGGAAAACATTGCCCCAGCCCTGCATGGTATTGTTACCTAGGGGGCACCATAATTGAGTCTTCAAAAGAGTGTTCCACTCTTCTATGAATCCAGCTGCTTCAGGGTGGTGGGGAATATAGTAACAGCAGTGAATTATATGGGCCCATTTCCATACATCATTTGCTGTGAAATGGGTTCCTTGATCAGAAGTAAAGCTATGTGGAATGTTAAGACAGTAGATAAGACATTCAATAAGTCTACAGATGGTAGTTTTGGAAGAAGCATTGCATGCAGGAAATGCAAACCCATATCTGGATTATGTGTCTATTCCAGTTAAAACAAATTGGGGCCACTTCCATGGTGGAAGTGGCCCAATGTAGTCAACCTGCCACCAGGTAGTGGGCTGGTCCCCTTGAGATTGGTATATCGGAGTTTGAGTGTGGGTCTCTGCTGCTGGTAGATTGGGCACTCAGCAGTGGCTATAGCCAAGTCAGCCATGGTGAGAGGAAGTCCATGTTGTTAGCTCATGCATAACCTTCATCTCTACCTGCATAGCCACTTTGTTCATGAGCCCATTGGGCAATGGCAGGAGTGGCTGGGGAAAGGAGATGAGTATTAGCCACAGAGCAGGTCATCTTAGACACTTGTTTATTAAAATCTTCCTCTGCTGAAGTCACCCTTTGGTGAGCATTCATGTACAGAAATATTTTCATGTTTTTTGCCCACTCAGAAAGGTCTATCCACATACCTCTTCTCCAGACCTCTTTGTCACCAATTTTTCCACCATATTCCTTTCAAGTCTTTGACCATCCAGCCAAACCTTTGGAAACAGCCCATGAATCAGTGTACAAATACACCTCTGGCCATCTCTTCTTCCAAGCAAAATGAACAACCAGGTACACTGCTCATAGTTCTGCCCACTGGGAGGATTTGCCCTCACCACTCTCCTTTAGGGATGTCCCAGAAAAGGGCTTCAGTGCTGCAGCTGTCCACTTTCAAGGTACCTGCATATCATGCAGAACCATCTGTAAACCAGGCCTGAGTTTTTTCAACAGTCAGCTAAATGTAAGGGACTCCCCAAGAGGCCTGGGAAATAGAAGGTAACATGGCAGGGATGGCATCGGACATTTGGGCTACTTCCTCATGTAACTTACAGGTGCCTGAACTGCTCAATCATAATTTCATATATAATTCTTCCGCTGTATTATGGAATGCTGTTGTGCATGCCCAACTTTATGGTTAGTTGGTTTAGATAATACCCAGCTCATGATAGGCCACTCAGGTCTCATGGTAACTCCATGGCCCATGGTTAAGTGTTCAGTCTCTACTAAGGACCAGTAGCAGGCCAAAAGGTGTTCTCAAAAGAGAGTAGTTATATGCCTACAATGACAGGGCTTTGCTCTAAAATCCTAAGGGTCTGCACTGTGATTCTCCTATAGGGACCTGCTAAGGGCTCCAGACAGCATCTCTATTTGTCACTGAAATTTCAAGCCCCATCAGATCTGCTGGATCATTGGCCCATGTGTCAGTGCAGCTTGCACAGCAGCATGGATCTGTCAGAGATCCTCCTCTTGTTCTGCTCCACAATCAAAACTAACAGCTTTTCTGGTTACTCGGTAAATGGGCTTGAGTAGCACACCCAAATGAGGAATGTGTTGTCTCCAAAATCTGTGCATCTTTTTTGGTCATAGGAGGGGCAGGATGCAATAGCTTATCCTTCACTTTAAAGGGAATATGTTGACATGCCCCACACTGTTGCCGGTCAGGAACTGGGTCTGTGAAAACGGTGCCGCGGATGAGAAAGAATAAGACAAAGAGAGAAGAACTGGGATCAGGGGACTCTCCGTCCGGAATGGAGAGAAGAGCCCAGCCACACCATAGAGCATGGCTTTTATTTGGTTTTTGAATCAATAGATAGATGACAGTTTACATTCTTGAAGGGTTTACATTCTTGCATGTAGCAGATGTTGTAAATCTTATCTAACATAGAAACTCAGGATGATTCTCCACCCAGCTACTATAAGATCCTAGTCTCATTATCATGAGACTAGGCTCTTATCTCCTACATTCCAGGGTGTCTTCTACATTCCAAAGTGATCTGCTTATTGTCAGTAGTCATGGCCTTTGAAACTCCATCACCACACCACTGGACACGCAGAAATTTCACTCAGGTGGAAGGCTCTTGTATTTTTGTTGGATTTATCTCCCATCTTCTCTCAAGCAAATGCCTTACCAATGAGTCTAGAGTCTTTCCTACTTCTTGCTCACTAGTTCCTATCAAAAGGGTATCATCAATATAATAGACCAGTGTGATGTCTTCTGGGAGGGAGAGATGATCAAGGTCCTTGCAGACAATATTATGACATAGGCCTGGAGAGTTGATATACCCATTAGGCAGGACAGTGAAAGTATACTGCTGGCCTTGTCAGCTAAAAGCAAACTGTTTCTGGTGGCCCTTACAATCACAATTGAGATAAGTGTTTCTGGATCAACAGCTGCATACCAGGAACAGGGGCTGTGTTGATTTGCTCAAGGAATGATACCACATCTGTACAGCAGTTGCAATTGGAGTCACCACCTGGTTAAGTTTATGATAATTTACTCTCATCCTCCAAGATTCATCTGTTTTCTCCACAGGCCAAATAGAAGTTGAATAGAGATGTGGTGGGAATCACCACTCCTGCATCCTTCAAATCCTTGATGGTGGCACTAATCTCTGTAATCCCTCCAGGAATCTGGTAATGCTTTTGCTTTACTATATTGCTAGGTAGAGGCAGTTCTAGTGGCTTCTACTTGGCCTTTCCAATCATAGCCCTTACTCCAAAAGTCAGGGACCCAATATTGGGATTCTGCCAGTTACAGAATATGTCTATTCCAATTATGCATTCTTGAACTGGGCATATAACCACAGAATGGGTCCAGGGACCCACTAGAACTACTGTGAGATGGACCTGAGCTAAAACTTAATCAATCACCTGACCTCCATTACCCTCTCCTGTGACTAATGGACCACGGTGACATTTAGGGTCTCTTGGAATTAATGTCACTTCTGAGTCAGTGTCTAATAATCTCTAAAATGTTTGATCATCTTCTTTTCCCCAATGTACTGTTATTCGGGTAAAAGGCCATAGGTCCCTTTGGAGAAAGGTGGGAGCAAGATTAACAGTATAAATTTTTGGCAGTTAAACGTGATCCTTCCCCAAGTTGACCTGGCCTTCTCCTCATTCAAGGGGCTCTCTGTCTGTAAACTCTCAACTCTGGGAATTGATTAAGGAGCTGTGATTCTCTGCATCTGTAATTTGAGTTAGGGTTTTTTTTCAGTTGATCTAGAACTCTTCTGCTTAAACAGATCCAGAAGATATTTAGTAGACTGCCCATATATTTTACTTCTAGGCACCCCATGATCTATTAGCCAATGCCTTAACTCTATGTGACTCAGACTATTTTGAGTGCTGCTTTGAATCTGCCTTTCCTTGTGGTAGCCATGCCCACCTTGTCTTTTGTGATTAACTGCCAATACTTGACATTTACTGGCCCCAGATCTGATCATCCCCATAATGTTTAAGGATTCCAATTCCATTATAGCCCTCTGTACAGTAGTATTTGGACTACAAAGAAGAGCAACCACAGAGCTCTTCAAGGAAGATGTAGTTAGTCTTAGAAATTTATTTTTCACAGTCCTGGTTAGAGGTATGTCCTCTGGATATTCTTGGGATAAGTGGGTAGGTCTTAAGAGGTAAATCCATTCTAGCATTCCAATCTCTCTAAGCCTTTGAATTCCCTCTTCTACTGTATACCAGGGCAAATCAGGCATCTCAACTTCAGACATGATAGGCCATCTTTTGGTCCATGTTTCAGTCAGCCACCTGAACAAACTATTAGAGTCCTTTCTAACCCTTCACTCTACAGCTTTGAATCCAGAATTCCTGTTTAGTGGGCCCATATCAATAAATTCAGTATGATCCAATTTTATATTCCTTCCACCATTATCCCATACCCTTAGTATCCATTCCCACCCATATTCCCCAGATTTCTGCCTATATAAATTGGAAAACTCATGCAGTTCTTTCTGAGTATAGCATACTTCCTCACTGATCACACTTTGTATTTCACCTTTCTGGACTTGTTTTGATTTTAGTCTAGTAATAGGTCTAGAAGAGTAGAGTTGTGGTGGGGGTTGGTAAGGAGAAGGATTAGAAATTTTTTGCAAGCTACTGACCTTGGGGCATTCCTTTGCATTTTCTTCTGGTGACACAGGATTAATCTCTTCAGGCAGAATTTAGAAGGCAGATTACTCAAGGCAAGGTGGAGGTTGGGCAGTGTATGCTACAGTCAGGATTGTACCTGCCTCAGGGCTTGTAGGAGGTCCTGACTCCCTCGGGTAGGCCAGAGGCTGGGCATTGGGTGCTTCAGTTTGGCTAGTACCCACATCAGGACAGGAAGGAGGTCAGACTCCCTGAGGTAGGCTGGAGCCTAGGTGATACAAGGTTGACAAAGTGTGGTCTCCACAAGGCAGGCCATGACAGGTTTATCTGGTAGTCTCAGTAGAATTTAAGTTTCCAGTGTCCCGACCGATATTATCATCATCCCATATGTCTCCATTTCAATCCTCTGGGTTCTCCTTTCCAATCAATGTCTTCACTTTAACCACAAATACTCTGAAGGGTTGAGATTTTAGTTTCATTTGTAACTCTGCTGCTTGTACAATGAGAGCCTAGGTTTGGTTCTAAGATAACTCAAGCCTGTGGCTGCATGAGACAAGATTTTCTTTCAGAGCACACATAGAAACTTTCATGTCATTCATACATCATTTCAGTTTCAAATTTGAAGCCTGTAGTTCATCTCTTTCTTTTGTAACTGTATCCGGAGTATCTAGGGGGAGCCAGCCAATATCAGGATAACTTTTGACTCCACAAAACTCTGTTAAGGTGTTGAAAGCACTCTCACCCAGATCCTTGCTTCTTATAAGCATGGAAGTAGGGGAATCCAGTGGTGATATTTTGTGTATCACCAATTCACACCATGGACTGTTCGTGGCCTCTTCATTATTGGAAAGGGAGTCATTAGTACCCTTGATCCCAACTAGAGTAGAGAGCCAATTGTAAAATTCTCATAACCACCTCAGATATCCCTTGTCTAAGATTCTGTTCCTCAAGTACCACTCCTAGTACCAAGCTGTTTTCATCAAGGTTCTTTGGGGAAACAGAATCAACAGGAGATATATGTACATAGTATGAGATTTATAAGATTCTTTCACATGACTGTAGGGATGCACAAGTCCAGGTTCCACAGGGAGGCTGCAAACCAGGGGCTCTGATGAAATTCTAATGAAGGTCCTTGAGTTTCTGGAGACACATCCCAGAGATGAGCTGGGAAATTCTCTCTGAATGCTGAAATCTCTTCCCCTTTTTACACATTCAACTGACTGGATAAATCATCACTCATTGCTGACGGCAATCTCCCTGGTTGATGTAGATGTAATCAGCCATTTATGCAGTAAACTCACTGATGACTAAAGCCTGTAATTGTCTTTGTATTAAAATTAGCCTAGTGCTTCCTTGACCAAACAACTGGGCAGAATTACTTGCCCAAGATGACACATTAGCTTACCCATCACAGGCCTATTCTAGTCACAGAAAGCCTCTTTCTTTTTTAATGTAAGCATTGAGGACTAAAAATTCCCCTCTCAGCACTGCCTTTGCTGTGTCCCAGAGGTTTTGATGTTATGTCCTCATTTTCATATATCTCAAGATATTTGTGGAATTCTCTTGCAATTTCTTCTTTGACTCACTGATTATTTAAGAGGAAGTTTTTTTAACTCCACATATTTATGAATTTTCCCTATTTCTGTCCATTATTGCTTTCCAGCTTCATTCTGTTATGATCAGAGAAAGTATTTTGTATAATTTCAATCTTTTTCAATTTACTGAGACTTGTCTTTTGACCCAACATATGGTCTCTCTGGGAGCATGATCCACGAGTGCTTGTAAAGAATGTATATCCTGTTGCTTTGGGGTGCAATGCTTTATAGCTATCTGTTAGACATAATTTACCATATTATTCATGATCTCTATTTCTTTATTTATCTTCTGTCCAGATGTTCTGTCCAATACTAAGAGTAGTGTATTGAAATCTGCAACTATTATTGTAGAGACATGTATTTCTGTTTTGCCACCGTGTGTCTCATGTATCTTCAGGCACTCACTTTATGTGCCTAAATATTTTGTGCCTAAATCTTCTTCTTGATGAATTGCCCCTTTTATTAGTATATAATGACCTCCATCCTTTATAACCATTGTGCATTTAAAATCTATTTTGTCCAATATTAGTATCACTACTCTAGCTTTTTTTTTGGTTACTATTGTCATGGAATATCTTTTTCCACCCTTTCATGTTTTGACCTATTTGTGCCCTTGTGTCTGAGGTGAGACTCTTGTAGACAACATATAGCTAGCTTATATTTTTTATCCATTCTATCAGTGTATGTCATTTGATTGGAGAATTCAAGCCATTAGCATTCAATGTTATTATAAAGACGTTATTTACTTCCTCCATTTTGTCCTTTGGCTATCTCTTGTCATATCTTACTTTTGTCTGTCTTTTTACCCTTTAATTTACCGTTCTTAATAATCTACATTTCTGCACTCTTCTCCAAGTCGCTTGCCCTTGTTTTTCCTTTCAGGCTGCAGCACTCCCTTTAATATCTTTTGTCATTCCGGTCTTTTGGTAACATATTTTCAGTTTTTATTTGTGAAAACTTTGAACTTGCCATCATTTTTGAAGGACAGTTTTGATGGATACAGATTTTTAGGGTGGCAGTTTTTCTCTCTGATTCCTTAAATACATCATACCACTGTCTTCTTACCTCCATGGTTTCTTACAAGAGGTCATCACTTAATCTAATTGAGGTTCCTTTGTAAGTGATGGTTTTCTTTTCCCTTCCTGCTTTTAGAATCCTCTATCTCTGGTATTTGTCATTATGAATAGTAGGTATCTCAGGATATGTCTATTCACATTTATTCTGTTTTAGGTACCTTGTCCTTGGATATTGATATTTTTTCTGTCTTTCATAAATGTTGGGAAGTTTTTGTTCATCATTTCTTTAAATATTCTTTCTGCTTCTTTTCTGCCTCTTCTTCTGGGACACTGATAATGTGTATGTTTGTGTATGTTGTGCATTTCTTGTTGTCATTCGATTCCCTGTACCATTTTTCCATTCTCTATTTTTGTTCTCCTGTCTTTTCCAGTTCAGATCTTCTACCTTCAAAATCACTAATTCTGTCTTCAAGCAATTCAAATCAGCTCTTATGTGCCTCTAATGTATTTCTGATCTCATCCACCATCCCCTTAAGCTCTGTTACTTTTCTTTGCAGGCTTTAAATTATTCTGTATGCTCACCCATTGTCTTCTTAATTTCCTTTATCTCTTTAGACATATTTTCTTTCAATTCTTTGAATTGATGCAGGAGAGTTGTGTGATTTTCATTGATTAATTGTCTTAAATATTGTATCTCTTCAGGATTTTTAGGATGTTCCTTTGGCTGAGCCATCTCTTCATTTCCTAGTATGGCTTGTAAATTTTTGCTGATGAATATGTTGGTGAATTTACTCCAATGGCCAATTTCTCTTTCCTACCTATTTTTTTCACAGCTGTTCTTTGATATATGGTTAAACTCATTTTAAGTCTTTAATACTGTCTGGCTTAAGTTATCAAAATCGTGCCAGGGACTCACTAATGGTGGGCAGATTTTCTCCCTGGAATTAGAGTACAGAGAAATCCAAAAGCAGTTTTGTCCATGCAATTTCCACACCAGTATGCAGATGGAACTAAAGCATACCTTTTCATGGAGGTGTTTCACTGTCCACTTTTCTTTATTTTGGTGTAGCCAGAGCTGAAATACAAAGCAGACTCTGCTGGCCGAATTCACTGAAGGGAAGCCCCCTGACTCTCCCTCCCTTTCACCTTGTAACAGCTTACAGGGAGGAAGATTCTGCTCCCCTCTTGGTTGGCTGCAGTAAGACTGGGGTTTTACCCAAACCTAATAATACCTTTGGGGTGTGGAATGAGAACCTTTCCCAGCCACTGTGGGATTTGGTAACTCACGTTTCTTTTTTTGTGTTGTTCATCTCTCTGACCCTCAACCTCCTGGAGTTTTGTTGAATTATCCCAATCTGCTGAGCCCTAAAACAGGGCCCTCTGAAAACTTTTGGCTTTTTCTTCATTTTTTTAATGAGAGAACTGAGTGCTGCCTGCCTACTCAGACACCATCTTCCCAAAATGTTTCATTTTATTTTTATTCCCAGTCTTCCTCCAGAGAATTCAAACTCTTTGTCCATGTATATCCAATATATCTAGTTCCCTGTTGTATTACCAGGACTTTGAATATTTCCTGTTAAAAGAATATACTGTAAAGTATTTATTGGATTAATTAATAAAGTAGGCTTTCAATCATCCTTCTCAATGGCCTTACCTCTTCATTTTCCAACTTCATAAGAGGATTTTAACTTCTTAATTATCTTGTAAATCAAATCAAGGTGAACAGAATGCATGTCATTGAATGAAACCCTGATTAAATCTGGCATCTGAAGTCTATGCAATCAGGGTTTTTTCCCTCGAATGGATCACTCACTGGATTTATTAAATGTTTTCCCTATACAAAGGTAATACAAATAGAGGTTGCATTTTCCCATAGATAAATAAGTTGAACAGCACAGAACTTTGGGAAAAGAGCAAAATGTGGTTTGTCTCTGGAACTTACCTCAGAATTGAATAGACCTCAAGGTCACTTCTTTTTTTAAAAAAACAATTTATTGAAATATATCATTCATGCATGAACATACACAAATTATAAGTGTTGGGTAAACATCACGAACTTACAAAACAAACATGCATAATATCAAAGAGGGCTCTCACACATCACACCCCCACAAACAGCTTGCATTGTGAAACATTTGTTAACAAATCATGAAAGAGCATCATCAAAGTATTACTACTAACTATAGTCCATATCTTCCTCACCTATATACATTTTGTAAGGATTTCTTTATTTACTTTTACCCATTTTTACCCTCCGTATTTGCTGTTTCTATGTCCATTCAGTGGGTGACTTGTGTCCATTTTCTGCCCTCTCTTCTCATCCTTCTCCTCCTGTCTTCACTGGTATTCGATCCTCAGAACCTCCGATGTGGGAGAGAGGCATCCTACCACCTGTGCCACCTTAGTTCCTGGTTTTTTGGCGCATCTCAGCTTGGCTCTCCCTTGTGTCACTCTCCTGTTACATCATCACCTTTTGTGTGTCTCTCAGGGCCTGGTGGCTCACACTCTCACAGGACTGGTGACTCACCTGCTCATGAGGCCTGATGGCTTACCCACTTGTGGGGCCTGGTGGCGCACTCACGCATGTGTCCTGGTGGCCCATGTTCCTTCTTTTATTTTTACTGGGAGGTTCTGAGGATCGAACCCATGCCCCTCCATATGGGAGATGGATGCCCAGCCACCTGAGCCACATCTGTCCTTCTGTTATATCTCTTAAGGTTGACCAAAGATACCCAAAGTTAGTCTTTTCCCATACAGGATGGTCATATAATAAATGGAGGTTTATCACCAGCATTCCAAAAACCAGACTTAGGGAGAAAAACTAGCTCTGGAGACACATGTATGGTTTTTAATATAGTGAATGTTTAGCCTACCCTGATTATCACAAAATCAGGACAGCGAGAATATTCACATAAGGTCACTTCTTATTTTTTGTTTTCTTGGGAGTTCTTCAAACTATGAGATGTGACCTGGCCTTTCCCCATTACCATTTGTAAATACTGTTAGTTTTCATACTTCTATCAAAGTACTATCTTAAAATATTTAAATTTTATTGGTATGTGATTTATACTTCTCCAGTTATTAAATTCTCTTGCCAATTGAGGCCAACCTTTTTCAATGAGCTGCAATTAGTTGGTTTGTCCTCACCTCCTGCTCACTCCTCAATGCACTATGATATGGCTTACACATTTTGCACTTACATACACTGCCCTTGAGGAGCTGCTTACATCCATCTCACTGAAACTACTGTAAGCATCTCCACCTTACAAGAATCCTCAACAAATTCCATGATTTCCTCCTTCTATCATCCATTTCTGTCCTGGTCTCCTAGGTCACAATACTCTCTTGGATTTTTTCTGGCCCCACATGACATATTTTCAAGCTATTTGTGAAATATTAAATGTTAAAACTCATTAACACAAAATCCCAGTCCTTCCTTTATTTCTATCTATCTAGGCATTATCTTCCGTTCCTTTGACTTATTTATCATCTGTGGTTATAGAACTTACACATTCCTGTCCAAATATCACAAATGAGTTCCAGACATGAAAATATGTTCCACATTGAGATTCTCATTGCTTTATTACCAGTAACTTATATGGACTCATTACCCTTTGAAAATCTTTCACTTCTTTAATGATCCAAACCAGATTGAATGAAATTACCTGTCACACAGTTTCTCAATAAAGAAATTTGGTGTTATAATTCAAAAGTATTGGTATTTCTATGAGAGATTTCCTGTCTCTAAAAATCTAGATCATGTAACAAGGAATCTTGCATTTTTTTACTTTAAATTGTCTCTTCTTAAGTGGCTCTTAAAACCCACAGGGCCAGATTGTATGTTTTATTTGCTAGAATGACTTTATGCTTTGGAAAGGCCTAGCTCAGAGTTGTCTTCCAATATATACACACTTACTAAAAAAAGAGATTCACTTTCTGGAAAAATATTGCCTGGAATTGACAATGTTCAGAAGGATCTGTGGGCTTGGTTCTTGGCATAGCAAAATAGACACACCGAAATAGGGTAGGAAGGAAAAGTAGCTTTATTGGCCAGTGGAGGACAGGAGATCTAACAATCTCAAATTGGCCTCCTTGTTGAGAGGTTTTCTTACAACTTTTATACCAGTTTGCAACAAAGAAAGTTAACCATTAATGAGAGCTCTCTGGGAATGGGCTGGGGAGTTTCTCTAGTGTTTTTCTCTTGTTAACATCAACACAAATAATAATCCTGGGGTCTCTAATTCTCACGGCTATAAAGATAATAGATTGAGTGAAGCATTACATGTTTACATGTTTTCTTTACAAAGAGGAACTAACAGGTATGATTAGCATCAAATTATACAGTTCTATGTGCTTTCCTACAGCCAATTTATGTGAACCCTATGGTAACTTGTTAGGTTTCACATACATTACATTTTAATCTTGCTACAGAAGCTAACCTGAAAACACATAAGACTATATAAGAAAACCATGAAAATGGAATAATTGATTACCTAAAATGCATGATACAAAAGTAATGAAATGCTATTATTTTAATTCCAGTAGAGTGAATTTAAAAAATGATAAAATATGTATTTGTATATAAATACCTGTGCCTAAAATGGAAATACATGGCTTGATTTCTCTACAGAAATAACTTGTTCTTCTGTTTTTCAAGATATATTTGAATAATTTTGTAATCAACTCATATGAGTGCTACTAACTGGTCAGATAATTAGTACAAGGCAAACTGAGATCATAGTTAGGGGATGACTTCTAACTTCCACACCTTTTCAAAAGACCTTTGACTCAGGCCTGCTCTAGGGAGACTAAAGTGGAAAATAAAGATTGTGAGACAGAAGTAGAAGGTTACTGCCCTCAATTTCTTTCATTAATTGGCTTATCTTAAAAAGGAATAAGTGGAAATGACTGACAAATATTATCTGTGACTGCTTTAGATTTTGTTCCTGTGGTTCTTATTTTGCTTTAATATATTTGGTCCCTTATCATCATGGTTTACTGGTGCTGCTGGTAGGTTTTAATTTGTGCACTAAAATCCATGGTCCATTGAGTATTAAGATTACCTGGATGCTACCATTGCTTGCTCTATTATATGTCTTAAAGATTAAAAAACAAAAGAAAATAAGCATATTGGTCTACTAATATCTGCTAGAAGTTATGGCGGTTTTTTTTTTTTGTTGTTATTTTTTGAGAAATGTGACATTGCCTTCTTTTTCATAAAGATCCATACTTATGGGAACCACTCATCTGGGGGATGGTTTTATAGAGCCATATGTCATAAACTGGGTATTCTGATAGAAATCAATGCATAGTGCTTAATTATATTCAATAGGCCTAGTGCCTTAAAATATAGGATGTAGCTCTGATTACAGTAATGCATCTACTAAGTGGTCATAAAGGAAAAATGTTTTCCAGAGCATTTTCTTTGATAGTGCCAGTAATTATTTAGCATTACTAAAATAGTAACCTTTGTTCAAACTCAATATAAGCTGAATGTACTGTTAAAGCATAAAGAAGCATACATTGATAATAATTTTAGTTTAAAAATTCTATAAAACTCAACTATTAATAGGAAAATCAACGATGAAACTTAATCATTTCTTTTGGGAACCCCTAATATTTTGAAATTTGAAGATAGTTTTGACATAATGAGACCCATACTGGATAGTCTTTCCCTTGCTTTATGGTAAAATATACACATACTTGAAAAATTTAAATTTTCCTTGTATATTTTTTCAGCACAATTATTTCTACTTCTATAGTCACATGGGTGACTAAGAAAATATTTGTAGATTTCAGTTCTTCTCAGATATACAGATTAGTAAGAATCTTCTTAGTATAGGTGCTTTAGAATACTTACCCAGGACAAACAAAATCCATAAAAGTGTGGGATATCTTTCAAAAAGCAGGAAAGTTGAGAGTTTTAGGAGGAAGTGAATGACAGAAGGTGTGCCTTGAGTAGATTTATCTTGACTAACATCTGAGTTAAACAAGATATGTCTTTTGAATTATAGGACTGATGAATGAACTACATAGAAAGAGAGATTGCCATCAAAATGGTGCTTTTTCTAGAGACAAAGAAGCTCTGAACTGCACATGTGAAAGTGGCCTCATTAAGGCTTGGATTCCTTGCATTCACAGACCATTTGGGTTCTTATGAATAAAGGAGAGAATTTAAACCAGGTAGGAGAATCCTAATTTATTTTGTAAATGATTTTCTTTTTAATTAGAATGTATTTAATTGGACTGCAGGCAGTTGGGCCAAGACCATGTGGGGTCAGGTTAACTTACTGTGGATATACAATATTTCTGGATTTATAATTATTTGATCATTTTCAAAGGGAAAATTATTTAATCTATTATCATTCAAGGAAGGGTTTCTGCAGTTAGACCAGGTGGGGAGACCAAAATATGAACAAACAAATATACAAAGAAAAATTATATGAGGGACCTGAAGGAATAGTAGAATTATAATATAGGCTATTGAAAAGGCAAACAATACCTTATGTTGGGGCTCAATGAAGAGATTTCTGAGGAAATGTCCAAATGGAGACTGAAGGAACATGAGTATGATGTGAGAAAGTGTTTGAGGGAGTTTCCATGTAAATGAAGGATACTTTGCTAACATGAATGTAGTTGTGCTTTCATAAGTGATGAATTCTTATTCAATCCTTGAATGCCTGGAGGAGTCCTAACTTAAAATTACTTAATTTGAAGGGAAAAATTTTGTTAAAGTGGAATATCTTGATTATATTAATCTTGATTGGCATCTAGGTTAATCAGAGAGTAAGCTTTAGAAGAAGAGAATTTATTTTAGATTTCTGGTATCATGGTAGTGGAAATGTCTTGAGTTTTATATGACTTTTTTTGCCTTTATCTATGAAAATAGAGATGTACACTATCATTTTAGAGCCAACAGTGGAATAAATTGAAGCAATTGAATAGATGTGTGATTGTCATGATAGTGTACAGAAGTGGGAGTGAAAAGGGGCTACAATTCATCCTTGATATGTTCTAATAATATTGTTTGAATAGTACCATTTAGAACACAAGAGGAAGGAGTGGCTAGAATAACTTGAATACACTCAGGTGGCTGAGATGTCCAAGGAGTCTAAGAAAAAGAAAGATCCCAAAAGGTCCAATTTGTCTTCACTTCCAAGTTATAGATTGAAGCACACACTTTGATTTATTCATGGGGAGCTTATTGGAGATGGTAGCATGATTTACTTAAGAGGAAGCCTGTGATATTATTAACTCATCATTTAAGGCTATGTGAGAAAAGGGTAAAAGTGCTCATGTAGATTGATTGTGAAAGAAGGAAAAGGAAATCAGGCACAAGAGATTAAATAGGCACAGGGGGTATTTGGGTTCATAATAGAAGAGAAACAATAAGGTTAAATGATGAGGTCCTTGATTGTGATAGGAGAGATTTCAAAAAGAAATAGGAAAGACAACAATTTAGTTGGAGACATTCAACTTAATCAGGTGACAAGACTCTTCAATGAGAGAGAAGGAGTAAATAAAGGGTATGAATTTAGGAATAACTAGACATGGTGTTAAACTGAGGTGATTTATAAAAAAAATACATCATTCACCTGGTTATTATGATGTTAATGTCATCGGTAAAAGTAATGTTAAATGTAAGAATATGTGGTATTCAAACTATGGAACTTGAAATGATTATGGAAGATGGAAGGATAATTCAATTATCAAAATGTAGTCTTTTTCCCAGATATATTTGAAAGCACTAGGAATTGTGATTCTGTATTTAGTCATAAAGCAAGAGCTTAGTAATGCGCTATGTCACATGCAGAAATAAACATGACATGAAATTAGAATCACTTCCTATGTGGGCAGATGTGGAAAATAGTAAGGTATTTATTGAAACACAGTAAATACAGTCCTCAGGAAGCATATGTTGAAATATGTATGCTTGGAATATATCTGGCAATAAATATTACATGAGGTAGAAGCTAATATTTGGGAAGTAGATTCAATACAATGGAGTTTTCCTTGTGACAGGAGAACCTGTGCATGGATTTAATTGTAACAAAGTATATGAAGAGGAAGTTTTGACAATAGGGTGAGCATCTGATTATTTAAATGAGAGGTAACATTCCATGTAATACCTAGGTGTGGCATGTAATCCTTAAGATATTTGAAATTGGGATATAAGAAGAAAAAATTAAATCTAGCTATGTCTTTTTCTGGTGACATAAGTTTGTCATATTGCTTCAGCTCTTTGAACCGCTATTTGGGACATTTGTTAAATGAGTAAATTAACCTTCATCAACTGGGTTACTGAGAAAATTAAATAATTAAAAATATGTAATTCTCCAAACATGGTAAATATAATCATTTTCTTCCTGGACTTGGGGTACAAATGGCTAAGTTAGTCCTAGATCTAATCAACCCCATAATAGTATATATTCCTTTTTTTTTTACTTTTTAAAAAATATTATTTGTTTATTTATCCCCCCCTTGCCACTTGTGCTTGCTGTGTCCATACACTGCATTTTTCTGTGTCTGCTTGTCTCCGTTTGTTGCATCATCTTGCTGCACAAGCTCTCTGCTGTGCAGGCCATGAGCTCTCTGTGCCACATGGGCTATCAGCTCTCCACACCATGCAGGTTGTCAGCTCTCTGTGCCACACAGGCCATCAGCTCTCTGTGCTGCATGGGCCAGCTTGCCTTCACCAGGAAGCCCTGGCCTCCCATATGGTAGATGGGAGCTGAATCATTTGAGCCACATCCACTTCCCTTTTACTTTCAATAATATATATTCTTAAGTTTCTTAGTTGATATCCAAATACATTGGGGTGAGATATAGCACTTACTGTTGAGGGGATTGCAGTGTTAGACATCATATATGGAAGAACTAAGATGTTTTAGGACAAAATATAGGCCAGGGTCATGGTAGAGCAGGAAGGGGGGTTAGAGTCCAGAAGATGGAAATGCATATGAGAGAACCAATGCTCTTGTAAAAACTAAAAACTGAGAAATTCCTGTCTGTTTCCTCTTCTGGTGAGGACCTAATTCCATATGCGATTTTGATTCTTATGTTTTAGAATCAGGCATGAATTAAAAAGTCTCTGAACATCATGGGCTAATTAATAAATATAATTCATGGGTTTTCATGTTCTTATCTGTAATATGAAGGTAATCATATCATCTTCATTAGCTAGAGAAGAAAAGAGGTCCATCTTGACCCTGGGAAAGGAGAGTCCTCTCCTTATTTCTCTTGAGCACACCTCATGTTTCTTTTGTTAATTGGGCCGGACATTCTCCTGAGTGAAGTGTTTGGCATTCATGACATGTGGGCCTGAAAGTTGTGGTCAAGACTTTAATCTTAAGATTCTTTCTCCATTCTCAGCTTTGCTCACTTTCTGTTTGGTTGTGAGTGAAAATCCAGAGGAAGATAGATGCCAGCTAAAGTATTGACAATGCAATCACAGGTGAGTAGGGAATTATTTAACTGAAATTGCACCTCTGTTGTCAGCATATGGGAAGATTTCTCCTCTTGGTGTAGATATTCCATGTGTATTCAGGATCTATTCAAGGATCTGAGCTTAAATTAAGTTTATACAGAATGAGTCTCCTTCCACAGGAATTGCCAGTCTAAGACAATGTATCAGTACAACTGCCTCAGGAATCCTTGGCTCATGACCCTGAACCAACTGTGCTTATACATTACAATGAATACCTGAGCTCTGTAGCACTGAGGAAGACAGGACTTACTGATTTGATACCTATTCAGTTTAGCAGAATTCTGGTTATTTCTTCAATTTTTCCTGCCATTTTATTGAATAACAGACCTGTAAATTCAATTTAGATAGAAAACAATTGGCACACTAACTTGCATTTGTCAAAATGCATACCATATTATTAAATGATTTTATAAATGAGAGGAAAGTGAGTTCATCTGTATAGGGGAAAAATCTAACCATACTCATTTTTTAAAATGAAATATCATGGATATTGCTTGCCTTACATTAGTCTGTAAATTTACTTAGAATTATTTGGAAAGATTGATATAGTTTTGAATGCTTGAATGAAAGCTTTATAATCAGCAGAAAGAAGGCATAATTACAAGTTTATTGGGAAATTTCCAGGTGTATATAGCATCCTGTGTAATATGATTTTCTTTTACAATGTGGCATTATGTATTCAGAGTGTTTCTGTGTCTGTGAGTGCATCTGAAAGGCAGATGACAATTCAGCATTGATAATGATGTTACTGAAACCCCATACACATTTTGACTTTTATATGCACAGTTTCTGCTTCTTTAGTGCTGTTATTTTGTACATCATGCTCAGGACATTGCTTAGGATAGTGCTGTGTGAACACAAATTTCTGTGATGTTTTAGGTGTATGTGACCTTCAAAGATGTGGCTGTAGACTTCACCCAGGAAGAGTGGGACCTGTTAGACACATCCCAGCAAAAGCTGTTCAAAGAAGTGATGCTGGAGAATATCAATAACCTGGTCTCAGTAGGTGAGACACTCAAAATTTATAGATAGACCATCTATATCTGCCTATCTCTTATCTATCTCCCAATATATTTATCATAAATTATCTTCCATTTATTTATTCAAATATCAGCTTCTCCATATTGTATAATCTTTATTTTCTCTTATATTTTTATATTTTATAATTTTAATACATTTATTTTGTGTTATAAAAATAAAACTGCCTAAATGTTTGTTTCCTTTTTATTTACATCTAGTTCACCCCAATAGAATTTAATCTTCTTGACCACAGCTTAATGTCTTTCTTGAATCTCAGTTTCCAGCACTCAGTGCTGTGATGAGAATTCAGTGAATACTTTTTGAAAGGAAAAATAACTGACCGTGGTGAAATAGGTATTCTGCTCTAAGGCTATGCTGAGGTTTCAGAACATAGTAGTAAAAACATTGCATATATCCTTTTCCATATATAATTTAGACCATTCTTTTGAGAGTTATATTTATTGGATTATTTTTGAACATAATATTCAATCACATTGGAAACATAGTTTTCTCCCTATTTATAATATAGATGATACTGCAGTTTCTCTTTGTACTAGTGTGTAGGTAACAATAACCAGTGGTCTTCATTGAAATGGGAAGAAGGTCAAGAGTTACAATTTCTGTTGAAATATTATTATCTGAGTTGTAGGTTTTGTTGCATTGCTGACCTTCAGTGCTTACCTTATTCTTTGGTAATCTGCCATGTACATGATCATGCTCTCTTACTATCACTACTCAAAATCCAGGTAATTTTTTTTCATGCAAATAGGATATCAAGTCTGCAAAACAGATTTTCTTTCCCAGTTGGAACAAGGAGACGTGTGGAAAGAAGGAATCGGATTTCCTCAATACCAGAATTCAGGTGAGCTCTAAGGACCTGTGCATCAGAAGAAGGGTCTCATGATATAGTGAGTATGTGCTTGAATATTTTAACTTCAGGTTTTCTTAAGTGAATTGTGATTTCTTTAGGTTTCCTTACATGAGTTATAATTTCTAAAATGTAGCTGAGGATATGGGGAAATTTTAGTCACGTGTTTATTCTGTATACTTCTCAAGCTTTACCAAGTGTCATTCACATTGTGAAAGGGATATTCATTTGTTATTGCAATTAAACCTTCACATAATGATCCTATCCTGGTCCTATTCTTGGAATATTTTTCCTTCTTTTTTACCTCCCTGACATCCCAGCTTCTTTTTTCTCATAGTCCATGCCTGAAAATCTTTTCTGATTGTAATGTCCTATAATGTTTTCTTATCCCTAAAGTATTCATTAATTCAGTATTCTTTCCCAGCTTATTGTGAATGTGGGAAACATACTGAAAAAGATATTTGGAACTTTCCAAAATTTTTGTCCCTCTAATGCTATTCTAACAATTTATTTTTTTATTTTATTTTTTTTTCTTTTCAATTACTACAGGGAGGAAGAGTGCCTATGAAACATGTGAAATGATAGAAATGATATTCAACCAATCTACCTGTAGGCAAGACACTTCTAAAATCATGTCATTGGTGAGCTTAATTTTGTGAACCATAGTATTCCACATAGATTCCTAGGGATGGAATGAATTAGGAATTCAGTAAAATCATGAAATTTTAATTAACGTTGGGATTAAGTGCTAATCTAGCAAAAATCTGTGATAGTTTGAATTAAAGTAAAAATTAACCTAAAGACAAACTCTTACCTGAGTCAAATAAAAAATGAATTGCATAAACATGTTTCACATACATGTCTTTGAAATATCATGAAGCTCAAAATTAATCAGATATCTCTACAATTAAATTGTTATAATAGACAATCTCTGTGCATGGAGTAGAATAATGTGTATATGAAACCAACATGGCAAATCTTTTAATTGGAGACTATCACTAGTGGATTAGTTTAGGTTTCATATGTAAGGAAAGGAAGAAATTCATTTTTATGGACAAATGTTTTACAGTCTCACATCTCATTCCCCACAGCAGAGATCTCACATCCAAAAGAATTCCTTTAAATGTAATTATTTGCAAGAAGATTCCTCTCACACATCCACAGTGAAACAACATGCATTACTTCACATGACAAAGAAATCCTATTTCAAGAAACCACCTGTAACCATCCTCAGTGATCATTCATCTTTTAATCAACATGAGCATATTCACCCTAGAAGTAAATCATATGAATGTTACCAAAGTGCTAAAAATTGTATGCAGGGCTCTGACCTCAGACAATACAATGGAATTCCCATTGGAGAGAAACCCCATGAATGTCTCCTAGGCAGAAAAGTTTTCAGTCAACATTCCCATCTTCAACAACATGAAAGAACTACTGGACAGAAACCCCATGAATGCCATCTTTGTGGGAAAGCCTTCAGTACATCCTCTTCCCTTAAACAACATGAGAGAATTCACACTGGAGAGAAACCCCATGAATGTCATCTATGTGGGAAAGCCTTCAGTCACTCCTCTTATCTAAAAAAGCATCAGAGAACTCACACTGGAGAAAAACCCCATGAATGCAATCTTTGTGGAAAAGCCTTCACTCAATCCTCTTCCCTTAAAGAACATGAGAGAACTCACACTGGAGAGAAACCCCATGAATGCCATCAATGTGGGAAAGCCTTTAGTAAATATTCTCATCTTAAAGAACATGAGAGATCTCACACTAGAGAGAAACCCTATGAATGTCATTTTTGTGAGAATGCCTTCAGCCAATCCTCTTCCCTTAAAAAACATCAGAGAACTCACACTGGAGAGAAGCCCTATGAATGTCATTTTTGTGGGAAGGCCTTCAGTCACTCTTCTTCCCTTAAATATCATGAGAGATCTCACACTGGAGAGAAAGCCCATGGATGTCATCTATGTGGGAAAGCCTTCACTCACTCCTCTTACCTAAAAAAACATCAGAGAACTCACACTGGAGAGAAACCGTATGACTGTCATCTTTGTGGGAAAGCATTCAGACATGCATCTTACTTAAAAAAACACCAGAGAACTCACACTGGAGAGAAACCACATGAATGTCATCTATGTGGGAAAACCTTTAGTCATTATTCTTCCCTTAAATATCATGAGAGAACTCACACTGGAAAGAAACCCTATGAATGCCATCTTTGTGGGAGTGCCTTCATTCAATCCTCTTCCCTAAAAGAACATGAGAGAACTCACACTGGAGAGAAACCCCATGAATGCTATCTTTGTGGGAAAGCCTACAGGCACTCCTCTTCCCTTAAATATCATGAGAGAACTCACATTGGAGAGAAAGCCCATGAATGTCATGTATGTGGGAAAGCCTTCAGTCACACCTCTTACCTAAAAAAACATCAAAGAACTCACACTGGACAGAAATCCCATGAATATCATCTATGCAGGGAAGCTTTCAGTCAAAATTCCCATTTTCAACAACATGAGAGAACTCACACTGGAGAGAAACACTATGAATGCCATATTTGTGGGAAAGGCTTCTTTCATCCCTCTTCCATAAAAAAACATGAAAGAACTCACACTGCAGATAAACTATGAATGTCATCCATGTGGGAAGGCATTCAGTAACTATTCCAATCTTAGATGACATGAGAGAACTCACAATGGAGAGAAATCCTATAAATATAATTTATGTGGGAAAAACTTAAGTCAATTTTCTACTTTTAAAAACCATGTGAGAACTTATGCTATAGAAAAAAAACCATGAATGTTGTCTATGTAGGAAACCTTTCACCTGTATTTCTTCCCTCAGGCAACATGACAGAATTCATGATGGACAGAAGGCATAACATCATATGTATGGGAAAAGCTTAATTTTTCTAGTCTTTAACAGATTACTCAGATGGAGAGAACCCCTATAAATTTCAACAATTTGAGAAAGCCATCTGTCAGTATTCTTATTTTAAATGTAACAATAACTCACATTATAAATATTTTGCATATTTAACAGACTTCAGCCATAGATTTAACCTTTAAACATATCAGAGATCTCACGTTCTGAAGAAACACTGTTTTTAATATGTTCAGAAATTCCTGTAGTCAACCATACTACTCCAGGTAATCTAATAAAAATCATACTGGTAAGAATCCATATGCATGTCAATTATGTAGCAAAGCCCTTAGTAGATAAATGATATATTATGTGAGAAAACACATAATGTAAATATAATGAATTGGTGAGGCCTCTTCTACCACTCTTAACTGAAAGCCAATCAGAGAAATCACATGTGAGGAATTCCACATCTGTACTCAATGTGGGATTGCCTTAATTCCTAATTTATCCTTTAAATTAAGTGAGTGAACTTCAAAGGAGTGAAATACTAGGTCTGTAATCACTGTACATAATCATTCCATCAAATCTAAACCTTAGTGTCCTAAAGGAAACTCAGTTTAAGAATAATCACAAAACATTAAATAACAAGAAGACTTCATTAGGAGAAATCCCTTGAGGGATTTCCAGACATTTCATGATGGAGAATGCAAAAATAATGAAAAATCATTTATTCAGAGATTGGGGAGTTTATGTGCATCAGTAATTTTGTCTCTGTGATGGATATTATTTGAGGGGTTTGGGTAAATGATTGGGTATTTGATGGCTGATTTTGTGGATATCAACGAAATTTTATAGGTTTGGGGATAGGAGAATGTATGAAATCTGTGATTTTGAGTCTTTCCCACATAAATGTAGTTCTCTGGTTGCCTTTCCTGGGTCAATGATTAAATATCTGAAGGGGAGGAACAGATATGGTCACTTTGTTCCTAATGTTAAAGGAAACAATATTACATCTCCACGACTAGAATCTTTATCAGTGGGTGTGAGAATAATCACGTACAAAGTAGTTCACTGTGCATGGCAGAGTTCCAAATCATTCTCACTGCCCATCACTAATTTCCCCTTGTGAAGTATCCAGGAAAAATGCACTGCAATAATCTTGTTAATAATGAAATATCTACTAGATTCCAAAGGGTTCCATGCCCAGAGATTGTTCCATTATGATGTTTGACATTTGGAAATCCTTTCTTGACATTAATTATTAAAACATTAAGATCAAGAGTATGCAAATATGGGAACTTTACAGCTAAGTCTTTTTTAAAACAAATCAATTTTATTGATACATATTAGGAAAGCATACAATCCATCCAAAGTGTACAGTCAATGGTATATGACATAATCACATATTTATGTATTCATCACTTCAATCATTATTAGAACATTTTCATTATTTCAAAAATAATAACAAAAAAAACCAAAAACAAAAATTCATCACCTCTCAATCTCTCTATGCTTCCCCTGCTATACATAGCTGCTCTTTTTGGCTATTCTTGCATATTTATTTATTTTAAAGAAGTTCAGTTGAGATATAGACACATACCATATAATCTACCCTAAAATTTTAGAACAATTTTATTACTCCATAAAGAAAAACCCCACCCCCCCTTAGCAGTCACCTTCCAATCTCTCTATCCTGTTACATCCCTATATAACTAATCTAATTTCATTTTTATAAATTGATTTATATTTGCATACTAAAGAAATGGAATCATACAATTTTGACTTTATTTTTGTATATGGTATGAGAGAATGGTATACCTATTTTTTTGTTATAGTTTTTAAAATTGTTTTTTAAACATACTTAGATTACATAAATGTTACATGGAAAAGGTAGAGGATTCCCAAATGCCCCACTCCCCAGCCCTCCCACACATTCCCACATTAACAGCATTCATTAATCTGGCACATTTGTTTCAATTGATAAACACAGATTGCAGCATTGCCACTAAGTGTGGATTATAGTTTTCATTATAGCTTAAACTCTCCCACACAATTTTGGAAGTTATGACAAGATAGATAATGGCCTGTATCTGTCATTGCAACATCATTCAGGACAATTCCAATGTCCCCATAATGCCCCCATGTTACACCTATTTTTCCCTCTCCCCTCAGAACCTCTGGAGGCCACTGCTTCCACATCAATGATAAAAGTTCTTCCATTGCTAGAATAACAATAAGTCTATAGTAGAATAACAGTAAGTCTACTCTAGTCCATCAATCATTCCCAATACTGAGGATTCTGGGATATTGATGCTCATTCCACTAATTGAGGGGGGCTTAGGTCTCATCAGGCAGATGGATGGAAATGTCTTGCTTCCAGTTGTAGACTCTCTGTTCCTTGGGATGGTGGTTGTCCATCATTATCTTGTTAGATGTCCTGGGTGAGTCCAAAGAATTGGTGAGTAAATGTTGCAATTCAATTGGTATTCAGGGCCTAACACATGGACAGCCTAAAGATTTCAGTTTCTTAGACATAAACTTATCAACTCTAGTACTAAGTATAGGTTCAAATAGAAGGGGCAGAAGAGCCATGTGTAGGGAAACCATGACTGAGCCCAATTCTGTCACACTGGGGAGCATAAATTTCAAAGTATTGTCCATTGACCAGGCACCAAACTCCTGAGCTCTCTCCACTGCCCATAGGATATGGATGACTCCAGAGCCCTCAGTAGCCCCACTATTTGAGGCAATATCTACTGGGGCAGTCAATGGTATCCTGCTGAGATGTGAAAAAGCCTAACATCTGGGATGACCTCCCAACTCACTCTGAAGTCTCTTAGCCACATAAACTCATTTGTATTTACCATTTCCTCCTTTTGGTCATGGTCTTTTTTGAGTTTCATTGCTAGTTGATGCTTGATAGTAATCCCTCAGTGCCAGGGAGTCTCATCCCAGAAGTCATGTCTCATGATGGGGGAAGGTTATGCATTTATATGCTGACTTTGGCTTAGAAAAAGGCCACATTTGCGCAACAAGGAGGCTCTCAACAGGTAACTCTTAGGCAACTTAGAATACTAGGCTAACTTTCAATTTCAGAAGAAAAGGTTCATAAGCACAGTCATCAATATCAAGTGCCCGTTAATGTTCCATCCTACTTCATGAGTCAATGGCCCTGTACTTTGAGGATTCTTGCTGTCCCATTAGAGAATGTGGACGAACTCCCCAGGATGGGAATTGGATATTCTTTCAGTTATTGAGTGGATCTCCACCCAGGATGACAATGCCTCATGAACATTGGAACTCATTCATATACCTTATAAATATACCTCAAGTGAACTTCCTCCCATGCATCCCCGATCACTGACACCATGAACCAGTGATCCTCTCCTGCCACAGTTGTAACACTTCAGTGATCCAAAACTTCTTTAAAAATGAAGCCAACAATACAACTGAATAAAATTAATAAGAAAATGAAATAATGATAGCTTTAAAAATGGCAAAAAATACAAAAAATTAAAAAGAATTTAAAATAATAAAAAACAGTAAAATTTTAAAAATTGGCATTATGTCTTTCATTACTGTAGGATATGTTGTCTTGCATGTACAGTGACATTTTCTTCTATTTATTTCCCCAGTGTCTTATTTTTTTTCATTTTATCTTCAAAGAAGCTTTAGGTAAAGAAAAGTCACATATAAAATATAGGGGATTTCCATATACCTAACATCCTCCTACTTTCCCCCTTTCCTTATTAATAAAATTTTACAGGTGAATGGTACATTTGTTACAATTGTACAAATATTGAAGCATTGCTACTAAACATAGTCAATGGTTTACATAATGGATTACATTTTGGATCCTACACTTTTATAAATTTTTATGAAATTTAACATGGCCTGTATCCATCATTGCAAGATCATGCAGAACAATTCCAATGCTCCCAAAATACCCCATGTTCCATCTATTCTATTCCTCCCTCCCCTCAGCAACCATGGCAACCACCAAGCTTCACTTCACAAGAGTCATAGATACTTGCAACATTGAGGGCTTGACATACTGGCCTGTCCTCCTCTATTAGGCACTGCCTATGCTCTTGAAAGACTCCCACCCCTCTATTTGAGAACATAGCAGTACTGCCCAGAATGGGAGTCCCAACACCTTACTATTCATTGTGTGGGTCTCCACCCACTGATACAATGCACTATGACAGGATGAACACTCACATACTCCCTAGATGCCTGCCCCAGGTGCACCCTGTCCCACATGCCTCTCACATAGAACACCCTAAACCAGTAACCCTTGCCTGCCCTATTAGCCAAAACAAACAAACAAACAAAAAAACCCATTCCTAACATTTTAGTTAAAACCTCATATGCACAGATCCCCACAGTTCATCCACTCCCTCCACCAACCTTACCCCAGTTCCCCACTCTATAACCCTCGCAGACCAGCACTGCCCAAACCAATAGCATCACTGCACCACTGTCATGCCCATACACTGCACAACTAAACCATTCTATCTTTTCATAGATTTTCCCCATATGGGCATTGGCTCACAACCCTCAACTCCCTTTCTGTCTGTAAACCTATCTTCCATACTCTAGTTTTGTGAGTCTGCTCAATTTGCTTAATTCCTGTCACTAAGCTCATGTAATATCTGTCCATCAGTGCCTGGCTTGCTTCACTCAACATAAGGTCTTCAAGGTTTATTCATGTTATCCCATGTGTTAATACTGCATTCCTTCTTATGGAGTGATATTCCATTTTATGTATATACCTCAATATGTTTATCCATTCATCTGTTGATGGACATTTGGGTTTCTAAATTTTGGCAATAGGGAATAATGCTGCTATGAACATTGATGTGTATATATCTGTTCATGTCCATGCTTTCAATTCTTCTGCATATATACCCAGAAGTGGGGTTGCTGGATCATATAGCAGTTTTATAGTTAGCTTCCTGAGGAACCATTACACTGTCCTTCACAATGGCTGTACCATTCTGCATTCCCACCAGCAGTGGATAAGTGTTCCCATTCATCCATATCCTCTCCAACACTTGTAGTCCTCTTTTTTTTTAATAGCCACCAGTCTAATGGGTATAAGAAATAAGTACCTTGAAATGAGTGAAAATGACCATACAATGTATCATAACTTATGGGATGCAGCAAAAGCTGTACTGACAGAGAAATACATAGCCATAACTGCCTAATTAAAAAAGAAGAAAGAGCTAAAATCAAAGACCTAACTGCACACCTGGAGGAATTAGAAAAAGAACAACAAACTAATAAAATAGAAGGAAATAACAAAGATTAGAGCAGAACTAAATGAAATTGAAAATAAGAAATCACTAGGAAAAAATAAACCAGAAGGTGGTTCTTTGAGAAGATTAATAAAATTGACAAACCCTTAGCTAGGTTAAAAAAGAAAAAAATAGAAAAGATGCAAATACATAAAATAAGAAACAAGTAAGGGGTTATCACCATTGACCCCACAGAAATAAAGAGTATCATAAGAGGATACTTTAAAAAATTATATGCCAACAAGATGGATAATTTAGAGGAAATGGAAAAATTCCTAGAAACACTCAAGCAGCCTAAATTGAAGAAAGAAGAAATTGATGAACTCAACAGACCAATCACAAGTAATGAGATAGAATTAGTCATCAAAAACCTCAAAACTAAGAAAAGCAGACAGTTTCATAGGTTAATTGTACCAAACATTCTGTAAAAAAATGAACACAAATCATGCTTAAACTCTTCCAAAAAATACAAGTGGGTGGTACATGGCTTAACTCATTCTATGATGCCAAGATCATCTGAATACCAAAGCCAAACAAAGACACCACAATACAGGAAAACTACAGACCAATCTCTCCAATGAACCTAGATGCTAAAATCCTCAACACAATACTTGCTAATAGTATTCAACAACACATCAAACAAATTATACACTATGACCAAGGGGGTTTCATACCTGGTATGCAAGGGTGGTTCAACATAAGAAAATTAATGTAATACGCCATATAAACTGATTAAAGGAAAATCACATGATCATCTTTATAGATGCAGCAAAATAATTTGACAAAATACAGCACCCTTTCCTGATAAAAAATAATGTAAAAGATAGGAATAGAAGGAAACTTCCTCAACATTATAAAGGGTATATATGAAAAATCCACAACCAACATCATATTCAATTTTGAATAAAAGCTTTCCCTCTATTATTGAAATGAAGACAAGGATGCCCACTTTTACTGCTCTTATTTAACACTGTGTTAGAAGTATTTGCTTGAGTACTTAGAGAAGAAAAATATATAAAAGCCATCCAAATTGGAAAGAAGGAAAAATTTCACTGTTTGCAGACCACATGATCCTATACATAGAAAGCCCATAGAAATCTACGGTAAATCTAGAGCTTATAAATGAGATCAGTAGTGTGGCCTGTTATAAGATCAATATGCAAAAATCAGTAGCATTTCTGTACACCAATAATGAGCAATTTGAGGAGGAAATCAAGAAAAAAAATCCCATTTACAATAACAAATAAAAGAATCAAATACCTAGGAATAAATTTATCTAAAGATTTAAATGACTTATATGCAGAAAACTACACAATACTGTTAAAGGAAATCAAGGAAGACTTAAATGAATGGAAGTATATTCCCTGTTCATGGATAGGAAGACTAAACATCATTTAGATGTTTCTCCTACCCAAACTGATTTACAGATTTAATGCAATCCCAATAAAATTTACCACAGCATTTTTTACTGATTTGGAAAAGCTGACTATGAAGTTTATTTGGAAAGGCAAGAGGCCCTGAATAGCCAAAGATATATTGAAAAAGAAAAATGGAATCAGGAATCATACCACCTGGCTTTAAAGCACTACAAGACTACAGTGGTCAAAGCTGCACGATATTTGCACAAGGACAGACATACTGACCGATGGATCTGGATTGAGAGTTCTGGCATAGATTCCCACATATACAGTCACCTGATATTCAACAAGGCCACCAATCCCACTCAATGGGGAGAGTGTCCTCTTCAACAAATGGTATCTAGAGAACTGGATATTGATATCCAAAAGAATGAGAGAGGAATACCACCCCATATCTTATACAAAAATTAACTCAAAGTCAATCAAAGATATAAATATAAGAGCCAAGGCCATAAAGTTCCTATAAGATAATGTAGGGGAGCATTTACAGGATCTTGTAGTAGGAAATGGTTTCATGAACTTTACATCCAAACCATGAGCAATGAAATAAAATAGAAAAGTGGGACTTCCCCATAGTTAAATACTTTTGCACCTCAAAGGATTTTGTCAAAAAGCAGCTTACTCAATGGGAGAAAATATTTGGTAAACATATACCTGACGGTGGCCTAATCTCCAGTATATATAAAGAAATCCTATACCTCAAAAATAAGACAATCAACCCATTTTAATAATGGCAAGTGATTTGAATAGACATTTCCCCAGTGAAGAAATACAAATGGCTAAAAGCACATGAAAAGGTGATCAACATCACTAGCTATTAGGGAAATGCAAATCAAAACTACAGTAAGATAGAATCTTACACCTATTAGACTGGCAGCCATTAAAAAACAGAGGACTTCAAGTGTTGGAGAGGATGTGGAAGAATGGTAACTCTCATCCACTGCTTGTGGGAATGTATAATGGTGAAGCAATTGTGGAGGACACTTTGCCAGTTCCTTAGGAAGCTAACTATTGAATTGCCATATGATCCAGAAATTACACTCCTGGGTATATACACAGAAAAATGGAAAGCAGAGACATGAACAGAAATATGCATACCAATGTTCATAGCAGCATTATTTAATATTGCCAAAAGTTGGAAACAGCTGGCCTGCACGGCTAGACCCCACAGAGAGCAGGTAGCGCGGCCAGGGCTGGCCGAGGGCGCGGCGTCGCCGGCTGCCGGAACAAGCTGAGCGAAGCTGGCGGCATGCTCGCCTCAGCGCTGCGGGCCACACTCAGGCCGCCCTCCGCGGTTTCCCATAGGTGGCTCCATGCGTTCGGCCCGCGGCCTTCCGCGGGTCGAAATAGGCGGGCGGAGGAGTCGCCCCGCGACTTAGACCCGGCGCTGCTGGAATTCCTGGTGTGCCCACTGTCCAAGAAGCCTCTCAGATATGAAGCATCGACACATGAATTGATTAATGAAGAGTTGGTGATAGCATATCCAATCATCGATGGCATTCCTAATAGGATACCACGGGCAGCTAGGATGACACATCAAAATAAGTAAGAAGAAATGGAGCAGCACTAAATCATAATTTAAAGAAAACACACACTGCAATTACATTCTATTAATGCTGTATACCTTTTAAAAAGTCAGGGTGGCGGGTAATAAGTGGGGAAGAAGAATGTTTCTGTCTCTTCCTACGTTGACTGTCCTTATTCCACTGGTCTCTTTAGCAGGACTGTTCTATTCAGCCTCTGTTGAAGAAAACTTCCCACAGGGCTGCCCAAGCACAACCAGCCTGTGCTTTTACAGTCTGCTCTTGCCAATTACCATACCAGTTTATGTGTTCTTCCACCTTTGGACTTGGATGGGAATTAAACTCTTCAGGCATAATTAATGGAACCAGAGCCAAGATGGTGTAAATATAATAATGATATGTTTTGGGCCTCTGTATCTGAAAGCTCAACTAGATGGAAATATTGGAGACCATTTAGTTTGCAGGCAAGATGCTTTGCCTTGCATCTGCCAGAGGCTTAGGACTATGAGATGCTTGAGCTGCAGAAGCTTGTATATTGTACTTTTGTTTTGCCCTTGTATTTTTGGAGGTTCTAATTTATAACAGCTGTCTCAGAAGACACATTTTGACATAGTGTTTGGGATTAACAGCCCCAATATTTCTTTTTTTTTTTATTTTTTTTAAGATTTTATTTATTTATTCATTTATCCCCCCCCTGGCTGCTTGTGCTCGCTGGGTCAGCTAACCACGCCGTGTGGGCGGGCTTGCCTTCACCAGGACGCCTCGGGAACCGAACCCGGGGCCTCCCATATGGTAAAGCCAAAACTCAGCATATAAATGCTTTAACTTCTCCCCAGCATGAGACATGACTCCTGAGTATAAGCCTCCCTAGCACAGGGGGATTACTGCCAAGAACCAACTAGCAATGCAAATGGATAAAGACCTTGACCAAAAGGGAGAAAGGGTAAAGACAAGTGATTTTATATTGCTAAGAGACTGCAGAGTGAGTCAGGAGGTCATTTCAGAGGTTATGTTTATGCATGTCTCAGCAGGAATTTATTGGTTGCCAAAGTAAATGTTACCACAAACTGTGGGACTCCTGAGGTCTCTATAGGCAGGGCAGACAGTTCAGGAGTTTGGTGGGTCCTACTTGCATATTTACATTCCCCAGTGTGATAGAGTTGGAGTTAGTTATGTTTTCCCTGCACATGGTTCTGCTGTCCCTTTATTTGAGCCTTTAGTTAGTACTATAATTGATAGTTGCATGTCCAAGAGACTTAAATCTTTTGGCTGTCCATGTGCCAGTTGGGCCCTGATTCTCAACAGAGTTGCAACACCTATTCTCCAGTTCATTGGACTCATGCAGGAAAACTAACAAGGAGATCATGACTGACAACAACCATCTCAAGCAACAGAGAGAGTCTGCAACTGCAAGCAAGATAGTCTCATCCATCTGCCTCATGGGACCTAAGCCCCCTTTCAATTAGAGATGGAGTGGGCATCACCATCACAGAATCCACAGAATTGGGGAATGGACAATGGATTAGAGTATACTTACAGTTGTTCTACTACAGATATGTGATCCTAGCAACAGAAGAACTTTTATCATAGATGTGGAGGCAGTGGCTACTGGAGATTCTGAGTGGAGGGAGAGGGAAAAGTAGGTGTAATTTGGGGGCATTTTCAGGACTTGGGAATTATCCTGAATAACATTGCAATGACAGATATAGGCCATTGTATATCTTGTAATAACTTGCAAAAGTGTGTAGGAGAGAGTGTAAACTATAATATAAACCTTAATCATCACTTAGTGGCAATGCTCCAAGATGTGTTCACCAATTGTGGCAAATGTAGCACATAATGAAGGATGTTAATGTGGGAAAATGTGGGAGTCTAAGGAGTAGGGCATATGGGAATCCCCTATATTTTTTAGGTAATAATTATGTAATCTAAGTTTCTTTTAAAAAAATTAAAAAGTATATATAAAAAAACAGCATGGTCCTGTCAGAAGGATAGATATATATCAACTTTTATATTGACAATCTGAAAAATTTCTGATGACATGCCTGCAGATATATGTTTTTATGAGCTGGTACTGAAAATACAGCATAACTAAAAATGCATTTGTTTTAACTATGTTAAAGTTGTGTCTTCAAATAAACAATAGTAGAATGGGGTTGTTTGGCAGTGGATGTGGGTAATAGTCATACAGGGATGTGAGTGGGGTTGAAGGTGCTAGATTCTGAGTGTGAGCAGGGTGGGGGCTTGGGTTGGACTATCTATGGAACAGAGGGGAGGGCTGGAGGAAGGAACAGGTGAATTTTGAGAACCTGTAGGTCTGTGGTTAAAACTACAATGGTGGAAATGTTCTTTTAGCAAATATAGCAGGGGGGTTATTGGTGCAGGGTGTTGGGGGGGGGCTATGTGGGAAAAGGTGCACCTGGGGCATGCATCTATGGAATACAAAAGTATTCATCTTGTCATAGGGTGTTATCTCATTGGGTGGAAACCCACACAATAAACAGGAAAATATTAAACTTCCATCCTGGGGAGTCCTGCTAGGTTCTCAAATACAGGGGCAAAAGTCTCTTGAGAACATAGTCAATAACTAATAAAAGAATTCAGATCAATATGTCAAGCCCTCAATATTAATGCATATAACTATGAACGTTTCTTCAAAAATTGCAAAGTTTTCTATTGCAAAAATTGAAGGGAAGAATGGATGGAGCATGGGGCATTTTTAGGGCATTGGAATTGTTCTGCATGATCTTGCAATGACAAATACAGGCCATTATGCATTTTGTTGGAACTTATAAAAGTGTACAGTACATTACAATGTATGGAGTAGAGATTCTTAAATAGGAGATGGATTACAGTAGACTGAATGGAGACTTTCACATTAAAGTGTGCATTTCCCAGCCTGAAACCATGCTCTTTCCAAGTTAGGGTATCTTAAGTTGAGTCATTAAGTGTTTCCCCCTCTGCAGTAGAGGATGAGTTGCTCTCAAGTTTCTTCTGCCATCTCTCCTGCCTGTGCAGTTTCACCAGTTCTTACCTCAGCCTGTTCAGCACCTGTTTCTTCTCTTCCAACTTATAGTGCAGGTATTGACAGATTTATTCCCTTTCTTTTACTTCCTTCTTCATGGCTACCATCAAAATCTGCTGCAACTGCAGGTGCCACTGTCTGTGTTGGCATAGTGCTGAGGGTGGCTGCTACCTCTTCAGCATCTCCTTGTAGATGTGGAAGCTAAATCCCTCCTTCATGCCACATTCTGTGTACTCCAGGACAGCCTCCAAGGAGGAGAACACATGGCAGGTCACACAGTGGGAGCCTTGCTCCCTGGTGAAAAACCAAACTGCAGACACTGCACAGAGCCTCTCTTCCTCCTTCACCTGGATGGGGTACATGCCTCAGCAACTCCTGGAAGTTATACAAGGGGTAGACAAAACTTGGTGTTGCTTAAACTGGGGGGGGGGGGCCCCCCCCCGCAAATTCTATTTCTATTGTGCTCTCTTTGGAGAGCTCAGTCTGACATACTGGAATGCTTTCCCCATGGGTGAAAATGTGATTTTGGTTTGCCACTCAACAACTATCCCCTTTACCATGTACACCTCGGTAATTAATACATGCACACCTGACCCTTTGATGCTCTGAAGAAGACCTGTAGCTTAATGAATTTGGAGTCTGCTCAGATGAAGCTGAGGAAGAAGACATCCTTAATATCCTTGGAATCTTACTGAGCTTGGAACTTGGACTTACTGATTTTGTGCTGTTGGCTGCTCAGAACCATTCTTTTGATTTGAAGCCTCTTAGAAGAGAGAGTTATGTACATGAGCTCCCTGGGCCCTGGCGTCCTAAGCTACAAGCCCAGGACTCTGGTCTCATGCATCCCTGGAGGAATCTCCATTCCCTATCATCTCCCAAATGTGTGTCACATTGCTTATTCCTCCTTTGGGGATACTGCTGTGGACAATGTCCTGTGCATGATTATATTAATGATAACATTGCCTTATAGCAAGGTTTTTACTCTTTGAAAATGCTGTAATACTTACTGGGATTTTATATTTATAATTGGAGATTCTTCTATATTAATTTTCTTTTTATTTTGGCATTTACTTTTTTTTTTTTTAAAGATTTTATTTTTATTTATTCATTTATCCCCCCCTTGCTGCTTGTGCTCGCTGGGTCAGCTAACCACGCCGTGCGGTAAACGGGAGCCCTACTGATTGAGCCACAGCCGCTTCCCTACATTTACTTTTTGAATGCCAATTGGATTTTCTCTGTTGAAACATGGAAATGGCCTCATATTCCTGAACATTTGTAATATTATGTGAATCTCTGAAAGAAGTTTTCTATGTAAGTAATTAACAAAGCAACAAAAGCTATTTAAAATTGCCTTTCTCAGAACAGAAGCTCCTCTTAACATGTCCTTATTAGATTATCTCCTTCAGGTGAATGTAGAAAGTAGATGTCCATGTCTGAAAGCCTGGATTCCCCAAACTTCAGATGACCATGACACAAAAGTCTCAATGAAGGTTTATGGAACCAAGGTGATGTTAGCCTAAGGATATCCATAGGACTCTGAATAACAGGGAAGGACTGGAGAATACAGGATGAAGAAAGAAAAAATGGAAGCATAAGTTTTGTGGTGGCAGGGCATGGGGAAATGTGAAAATTCAGCAAGAGACATAGGATAGAGAGAAGGAAGCTCCATGGAGGGTGTTAGAGACCAGGCAGAGGACCAGTAGAGAACAGGAAGCATTGATGAGCCAATAGAGAACAGGAAGCATTGATGAGCCACTGGAGGCCAGCATAGGAGAGCATTGGAGGATGGGGGAGGGGGAAACTGGTTGGGGAAAGAGTACACAAATAGGAATTATAGCAGATCAATTTAGGGAAAGCAGGAATTAAAACTGTGAACTTAAATTGAGGCGCTACTGTTATAGGCTGTTAGGTTCTTTGCAAGAGATGGGTAGAAGATACAGAAATGCCTGAGCTCAGGATGGGTCAGTAGATCTCAAAAGGATAGAGACCACTGGAATGAACATGGGATACTGTGCTTCATCATAACACTCACTCCCATAACATCCTGGCCAATTTTATTTTCTTAATTCCTGCAAATATGCTTTCAGTATCATTAGAAAATTTAATAAAAATCAAGTATGAGTCTCCTAACTCATCTTTCCCAGGCCCACACTTCTCGACCCCAGTTGCCTACTCAGTTCTTCCTTTGCTTTCAATTTATATAAAGCAGACCTCATAATTGGGTAATTTGCCTGTGCCTATTCTGGAAAGTCCCTCAGACTCAAAGTAGAATTTTTGTATTTGCTCAATCACTTATCCTTCATTTATCCATTCATATGTTAATTGTCTACCAAATCATGGAAAATATTTCTTCAGTGAAAAACTCAGTGAACTTTATCCCTTCACTCCAAACCCTTTATTTTATTTTCTTTGGCCCATGGGGAAATAGGTCCAAGAGCAGTCAGGGCAAATCTGCCCCAGGAGATATCAGACCCCTCCCAACCCAGGTCTCATCAATCAGAGGCAATTTTCCTTCCACTCTTACCTAAAGGCTTAAAGGCCTCTTCATTTCAGATCACTGTTTCATCTTGTCTGGGTGGATGTGTACCAAGAACAGCCTCATAAGTATTTTTATCCCTCCTCTTAGTTGCAGGTGATGTCCCAACCTCTTCCAAGTTGGGGACTCTGATTTAGTCTTGAATATCCATCAACTGGCAGCCAAATTTGCTCTCCCACAGGCAGATCTTTGATTGCCAACCTCATGGAGGAGCAGATAGGATCTGAATGAGCGCCAAGGCTTCCAGTATCCCATGTGACATCACCATTGACATAACTTGGTTCTATGTGCCCAGCTTGACACTAAACATGGCAACATTTGTTGAAGTAGGGGATTGGTGGTGGGGAGAGAGATTTTATAATAAACATGAATTGAAACTTCTCCCTGCTCTCAAAGAAGTGTTCATCCATTGAGGTAGAGTGACTGGGGAACAGGGACTGATAACTATGATGGACTGTTGCTTTCTCCTAAACCTCTCATTTGACTCTGGTTGAAACCTGTTTCTCCAGCCCTGGTCACAAATTGTCCACTCAGAACCACTCTTGGTTCCCTTTGCCTCTGAGTCTTCATACAGGTTATTCCTTCTAACTAGAAGGCTTTCTTTCCCCTCCCCTCCCTTGGCTCAAGCTGCCTCAGAGACACATGGTGTCTAAGAGAATTGAGCTCCTGCATTTTTGGCCCAGCTCCACCCTTTTCTGGTCTTGTGATTATAGACATTAAAGCTGACATTTGAATGCCTTACTTTCCCCATCTGTAAAACAGGGAGTACTCTATCAAATGCATAGTGTTGTAGGTGGGATGAAATAGGCTAATACACATGAACATGAAGTGAGTGGTTGGTACTGAATAAGAACAGTTAATGTCTGCTGTTATTGTTATACTTGACCACAGCTTACTGAGCATGTAATAACTAGATGATTTTCCTGCTTAATGTTTTCAGAGCATCCAGTTATTCCCCACTGACGCACTAATCATGGTTGATGGGAGATTTTTAGTCATAAATCTGTCTCCTTCAAAGAGACTATAACTATTTGGGGGTAAAGACCAGGTCTAACACATCATTGCTGTTCCAGAAAATATGACAGTGTCTGACACATAGTGGGTACTTGATATACATTTGTTCAATCAACAAATGTATGGTGACTTCTCCAAGGACACATCCATCATAGATATACAGTAGAATGAGATTGTGTGATTGTTCCTAGAGATGCCATCACTCAAAAGTAGAAACTGGGCCACTGTTATTTCCTCTTACTGACCCTTAGACCCAGGAAATGTAATTGTGAATGTCCTTAGCCCCTTGATATATTCCCTTTGGGGCCTCTGGAACAGGGTCATGATTGTCCTCACAATAAAAGGACTGAGCTGAGATCACCTGTCTTGGGGATTTAGGAGTGCACTCAGGTAAAAGATCCATTGTTCTCTACTTGAGTCAAACCTCTATATTTATTCTGGAGGCCACCTGCTGACATGACAGTGGATTGCAGATACAAGAGTAAGTCCAGTTGGGTGCAGCTGAGCCTGGACCATACCAGAAGAACCTCAAATTGCCAATCTGAAAAGTCATGAGTGCAGTGAATGTTGTTTTAAACTTCCACATTTGGGGTTCATTTGCTATACAGTCAAAAGATAACTAAAACAATTTTTTACTTGGCCCTGTTACTCTCCAAACTTTGAGAGACCTTCTCCTAGTCATTTCATTTTCAAGAGCATCTGGCATAGCACCTGACATGTAGACCTTATACAGAAAATCTTTGTTCACTGAATGGATTAATTAAAGATCGGTTATTACTGGTGTGAATCCATGCATAAAATTAAATGTGCAATAAGATTTTTTTCATGATATTTCTTTAAGTAAAATGAAACTCCATGTCAGAGGGGTCTGCTTACCAAATGATTGAAAATTTTACATTATTTCTTCTTAGACTATCCCTCACTGCCTATAGTTCTGAAGTTTCCCACCGATCTGGAGGGAAATAGACAAAGATATAAAGACTCTAGGATATAATGAAGTACCAAGGCATTGGGGAAGAGGCTTAACCACACCCCTTTTCCTGAAGCATTGGCTCTGCTGCTTCCATGCCCTGTTTGAGCATAGGCAGCTTGTCATGGTTGGGGGCACAATTATCAGATTTGGTTCCCTAGGTCCACTATTTCCCTCTGAATTGTTGCCACCTACTCCAGGACACTATCAATAAGCAGGGCCCTGTCATTTCCCGATGTCTAGGACTCTCCTTTCCACTCCAACCCACCTTCTCCTCAGTCACTAGTTCACTCAGTGGGACCATTTCAATGAGCTGATTATGAAACAAACATGAAGAACCATACACTTTTGGCAGCTTCTGCTTTATAGAGCCCAATTATCTCCTTGAATTATGTAGGGAAAGAAGAAAAATAGGAAAATTTTATATTCAGTTTAAATTTTCATAAAGTATCTTGCCATACATTTTCAAAAGGCCATGCAGAAAAAATGTCAATTGGTTCTCCTAAAAGTTGAAAGATGAAAAAAGAGAGGTTTCAATTTTGTCATAATCTACAGGGAAGGATGCAAAGAATAATAACTCCCCATCCATTGCTAGTGATGTCTCCACTCTCACACTTTCCCTTGGAAGTCACTGAAAATACTATGTTGGAGCAGGGCAAGATGGTGTCAGCTTAGGTGGGCACTCCCCAGCTCTCACAAAAAATGGCTGAGAAGGGGCAAAATCCTACCCAAGAGAGCTGTTTTGGGAACCCACAGAGCAGGAGGCTTCAGGGCACCGATCTGGAGGGAAATAGACAAAGATATAAAGACTCCAAGGGAAAAGCATGAGTTTCTCACCCTCTGGCTGGAAATGGCAGGTGACTAAACCCAACCCCTAAGGCAAAAAGCCTCTGCAACCCCCCTGACTCCCACCAACCACTGAGTAGGAGGGAGCATTCTCTGGGAGGAAGAGGGTTCTGGCAAAGTACGGAGAAGGGTTTCCTTTCTGTGGATTTGGTTACCTGGGCCTCCTTTGAGCTTTGGGGAGCATACCAGCTGGCACTGAGGTGGCCCTGGAAAGAGGGGAGAGGGGAATCTGCTCAGGCAGCCTGTCAGACACAGCCACACTGGGAGAGAGGAACTTGGGCAAGGAGAGGGCAGAGACAGGCAACTGAACAATCCTGCTCTGAAAACTCAAAATTCCAACTCCCCTAATGGAAGCAGGTTGTAGGAAGCTTCAATAAGCTTTCAACAGCCTACTTAGGGTCCTCCAGTAGGAGGAGGTATCTAGAAGAGGGTCAAGAGTGGTTTCTTTGCAGTGAGTTCAGTCAACAGGGTCCCCTTAGAATCTCGGAAGGGACCTCAACTTGACCAGGAGAGGGGAGGGGAAATCTGCTCACACAAGCTGTCAAGCCCAGCTGTCCTGGAGGAGAAAGCAATTAGAATAGAAAGGGGGTGAGGACAGCCAGGCACCAATCAGCAGGACTCTGGCCAACTGCAAAGATTCTAACCTGCCCAAGGAAAAGTGGGCAGACAGCTTTCTGAAAGGCTAACTGACCCAAAGAGAACGTTTAGCTCAGTGGAGGAGTTCCTGCCTTGAATATATGAAGCCCCTGTTCAATTCACAGCTCTTCTTAGAGAAGTGAACCACTGGGTTATCAGACATCCAGCTGATACTTTAGGACAGGGAACATATAGACATTCCTTTTGTATTAGCTTTCTTGGAGCTCTTATTTTAATTAAAAAGTGTTGCTTTTTAAAATTTAACCTGGTTTACTCACTAAAACCCAGTTCAAAACTTGCAAAGGGCTGGTAGCAGGATAAGTAATTGATGAACACCAGCAGCCTGAGAAGCTCCTTAGGGGCCTAAGAGGGAAGACTGATTTCCCATGGTTTTTGTTTCTTTGCTTCTCTGTTTGTTTCTTGTTTTATTTTTTTATTCCTCTTCCTTCCCCCTTTTTAAAAATTAGTTGCTGTTGTCTTGTTTCTTCCTTATTGTGTTTCCCCTTCCTTTATTTCCCACTTTTTAGCCAATTTTCTCTACCTATGCTATTTCTTTTCCTTCCTTCATTTTTCTATCTCCTGCTGTCTGTTGTTCTTACATTCCACCTCTTTTTGTTTGGTCTTCAAGTTTTCTTGTTTTTATTTCTCTCTTCTTTCTTCTCTCTTTCCTTTTTTTACTTTTTTTCATTTCTCTTTTCTCTTTACATCACTTCTCATAACTCTGGCCTTTTAATTCATTCTATTTATTTTTCTCTATTCAGTTTCTTATTTCATTGTTTGTACTCCACTTTTTTATTCTTATACCTCTGCACTACTTACTTAATTATTCATTTTCCTAGGTCTTATATACTTCCTCTTCTACCTTTTAGTATTATCATTGCTATTATCCTTTTTCTCTTAACTCTTTCCTTTACACTGGCCCTAATTTTTTTTTCAAGGGAAGATAGACAACAGCAATGAAATAGAATAAGAGGCACAGATTGTCAAAATGAAAACTTACTACACACACAAAAACAACAAAATAAAACCCTAGATTAGAAAGAGAAGCTAATCAACTGAACCAACTCATCAAGATAACTGATGCCTAGACACCAAAAAAATTACAACCCATACTAAGAAACAGGAAGACATGGCCCAGTCCAACAAAATAACTAAAAAACAGGAGGTGATGCAGAACATGGAATAACTACTCAGAGATGTTCAAACAAATATCATGAGTCAACTTAATGAAGTGAAGAAAGAGATTAAAGACATTAAGAAGACACTGGGAGAACACACTGAAGAAATTGTAGACATGCATAAAAAAATAACATATGATGGCAATGAATGGCACAATACAAGAAAGCAAAAATACACTGGAAAAACATAAAGGCAGATTTGAACATTCAGAGAAAAGAATCAGTGATGTGGGAGACATAAAATGAAATCAAACAGATAGATAAAAAGAGAAAAGATCCATCAGGGACTCAGGGATTTGAATGACAACATGAAATGCACAAACACATGCATTATAGGTTTCCCAGAGGGAGAAGAGAAAGGAAAGGGGACAAAAGTTGTGTTGGAGGAAATAATGGCTGAAAACTCCCCAACCCTATTGAAGGACATGCATGCACATGTCCTGGAAGTGCAGTGCACCCTAAACAGTATAAATCCTAACAGGCCTACTCAAAGACATATATTTGTCAAATTGTTCAATGCTAAAGACAAAGAGAGAATACTGAAAGAAACAAGGGAAAAGAGAACCATCACATACAAGGGCAGCTTGATAAGATTAAGTGCTGATTTTGCCTCTGAAACCATGGAGGCAGGAAGATAGTGGTATGGCATAGTTAAGGTGCTAAAAGAAAAAAATTCCAGCCAAGAATTCTCTATCCATCAAAACTGGCATTCAAAAATGAGGGAAAGTTCAAAATATTCACAAATAAAAATTAAGAGAGTATGTCAATATAAAACCTACACATCAAGAAATACTAAAGGGAGTTCTGCAAGTCAAAAGGAAAAAAAAAAACAGGAGAGAGTTGGAGGAGAGTGTAAGAACAACAAAAAAGATAAGAAAAGAATTAAAAACAACATATGGTATACATAAACCTATGGCCATCCCAGGGAATGGAGAGGGCCTGCATCTGCAGGCAGGATCATCCCACCCACCATATCCATGGGATATAAGCCCTCTCTCACTTGGAGTTGGAGTGGACATCACCATCCCAATCCCCTCAGGATTGGGGGAAGAACTATGGACTAGAGTGGACTTGATGGTATTCTCTTGTTCACATATGGTGATTCTAGCAATGGAAGAAATTATAACAATGAGGTGGAGCCAGTGGCCACTTGACACTTTTGGGGTAGGGAGGGGACGAGCAGTTGAAATACAGTGGCTTCTTTGGGAGTTGGAGGTTGTCTTGAGTACTGTTGTGGCAACGGATGTAGGCCATTTTAAATCAGCACACACCACTCAGAACTGAGTAGGAGAGAGTGTGGTCTACAGTGTGAACTGTGGTCTATGGTTGGTGGCAAGGCTCCAGGATGTGTAAGTTCATTGAGGGTGGTGGGCCACACTGTGGGAGATGTTTGTGTGGGATGTGATGGGAGGTGTGGGAGGTGGGCAACATGGGAATCCCAGTGGGTTCCATGTAATATTTTGGGTAATCTAAGCACCTCTTAAAATATATGTGTATATATATATATATAAACAACATTTTTGTAAGCAAATACACATATATGCATATATATTTAAAAAAAAAAAAAAAAAAAGAAAGAAAATATGGCTAAAGTACATAACTCCTTGACAGTAATAACATTGAATGTTAATGGATTAAGCTGACCAGTCAAGAGATAGAGACTGGCAGTATGGATAAGGAAATACGACCCATCTATATGCTGTCAACAAGAAACCGAACCTTAGGCCTAGGGATGCAAGGAGGCTGAAAGTGAACGGTTGGAAAAAAATTTTACAAGCAAATAATCAGAAAAGGGACAGGAACCTATACTAATATCAGACAAAATAAACTTTAAATGCAAAACTATTGTAAGAGACAAAGAAGAGCTCTATATATTAATAAAAGGGGTAATCTATCAAGAAGAAAGGACAATCATAAACATTTATGCACCTAATCAGGGTGCCTCAAAATACATGAGGAAAACATGGGAAAAACTAAGTGGAGAAATAGATGCCTCTACCATTATAGTGGGGGACTTTAAAACACCATTAGCACCAATATAAAGAACATCTCAACAGAGAATCAATAAAGAAACAAAACTTTTTAATAATACATTAGAGGATCTGTACCTAATAGACATATACAGAACATTTCACTCAAATACAGCAGTATATACAATCCTCTCAAGTCAAGAAGGATCATTCTCCAGGATAGACCACATGCTAGGCCACAGAACAACTCTCAATGAATTCAGAAAGATTGAAATTATGCAAATTATTTCTCTGCTCACAAGGGAATGAAGCTGGAAATCAGTAAGGAAAGAGAACCAGATTAAGCACAAAGATATGGAATTTGAACAACACACTCTTGGACAAACGGTGGGTCAAAGGAAATTTCAAAAGAAATCAGTAACTACCTTGAAGTGAATGAAAATAACAATACAATGTATCAAAACCTATGGAATGCAGCAAAAGCTATAGAGAGGAAAATTCATAGCCATAAATGCCTATATTAAAAAAGAAGAAAGAACTAAAATCAAAGACCTAACTGCACACCTGGAGAAGTTAGAAAAAGAAAAACAAACTAACCCCAAAGCAATTAGAAAAAGGAAATAACAAAGATTAGAGCAGAACTAGATGAAATTGAAAATAAGAAAGCACTAGGGAAAAAAAATAAAAACACAAGCTTGTTCTCAAGAACATCAATAAAATTTAGAAATCCATAGCTACACCAACAAAGAAAAAGAAGAAAAGATCCAAATACATAAAATAAGCAATGAGGAAGGGGACATCACCACTAACCCCACAGAAATAAAGAGTATCATAAGAAGATACTTTGAAAAATTATATACCAAGAAGATGGATAATTTAGAGGAAATGAACAAATTCCTAGAAACACACAAGCAGCCTACATTGATGAAGAAGAAACTGATGAACTCAAAAGACCAATCAAAAGTAACAAGATAAAATTAGTCATCAAATCTCCCAATTAAGAAGAGCCCAGGGCCAGACAGCTTCAGAGGTGATTCTATTAAACATTCCAGAAAGAATTAACTCCAATCCTGCTTAAATCTTCCAAAAAATAGAAGTGGAGGGAACATTACCTAACTCATTCTACCATGCCGACATTGCCCTAATACCAAAGCCAAATAAAGACACCACAAAAAAAGGAAAACTATAGACCAATCTCTGTAATGAACCTAGATGCTAAAATCCTCAACAAAATAGTTGCTAATTGTATTCAACAACACATCAAAATAATTATATGCCATGACCAAGTGAGTTTCATCTCTGGTATGCAAGGATGGTTCAACATAAGGAAATCAATGTAATATACCACATAAACAGATTGAAAGAAAAAAATCACATGATCATCTCTATAGATGCAAAAAAAAAAGGTTTTGACAAAATACAACACCCTTTCCTGATAAAAAATACTACAAAAGACAGGAATAGAAGGAAACTTCCTCAACATAAAAAAAGGAATATATGAAAAACCCAGAGCTAACATCATATTCAATGGAGAAATCCTAAAAGCTTTCTCTCTAGATCAGGAACAAGACAAGATGCCCACTATCACCACTCCTATTTAACATTGTGTTAGAATTAATTGCTTGAGAACTTAGAGAAGAAAAATATATAAAATGCATCCAAATTGGAAAGGAAGAAATAAAAATTTCAGTATTTGCAAATGACATGAACCTACACAGAGAAAGCCCTGAGAAATCTACAACAAAGTTTCTAGAGCTAATAATTGATTGAGTTCACTAAAGTCCTAAGTTATTAGATCAATGTGCAAAAATCAGTAGCATTTCTCTACACCAATAATGAACAAGCTGAGGAGGAAATCAAGAAAAAAATCCCATTTACAATAGCAACTAAAAGAATCAAGTACCTAGGAATAAATTTAACTAAAGATGTAAATGACTTATATGCAGAAAACTACACAACACTGTTAAAGGAAATCAGAGAAGGTTTAAATAAATGGAAAAATATTCCCTGTTCATGGACAGGAAGACTAAATATCATCAAGATGTCTATCCTGCATAAGCTGATCTGCAGAATTAACATGATCTTTCAATAAAAATTACCACAGCATTTTTCACTGAATTGGAGAAACTAACTGTGAAATTTATCTGGAAGGGCAAGAGGCCCCAAATAGCCAAAGACACATTGAAAAAGAAAAATGAAATCAGAAGAATCACACTATCTGACTTTAAAACATACTACAAAGCTACAGTGGTCAAAACTGCATGGTAATGGGGGTCGGATGTGGCTCAACTGGTTGGGCGTCCGTCTCCCATATGGAGGGACCCGGGTTCGATCCCTGGGACCTCCCGGTAAGAAAAACAAAACAAAACAAAACAAAACAAAAAAACTGCATGGTATTGGCACAAGGATAGACATAATGACAAATGGAACCAAATTGAGAGTTCTGATATAGATCCTCACTTATACAGTCAACTGATATTCAAGAAGGCCACCAAGCCCATTCAACTGGGAAAGAATGACCTCTACAACAAATGGTGCTTGGAGTACTAGATATCTATATCTAAAAGAATGAGAGAAGAACACCATTTCACACCTTATATAAAAATCAACTCAAGATGGATCAAAGATCTAAATATAAGAGTCAAGACCATAAAGACCTTGGAAGAAAATGTAGGGAAGCATCTCCAGGATCTTGTAATAGGAAGTAGTTTCATGAACTTCACATCCAAAGCACGAGCAGTGAAAGACAAATGATAAATGAGACCTCTTCAAAATAAAAAACTTTGGCACCTGAAAGGAGTTTGTCAAGAAAATGAAAAGGCAACCTACCCAATGGGTGAAAATATTTTGTAACCATATATCTGATAGGGGCCTAATATCCTGCATATATAAAGAAATCCTACACCTCAAAATAAAAAGACAGCCCTTTTAATAAATGTGTAAGTGATTTGAATAGACACTTCTCCCAAGAAAAAATACAAATGGCTAAAAAGCACATGAAAAGATGCTCAACATCACTAGCTATTAGGGAAATGCAAATCAAAACTACAATTAAATATCATCTTACACCCATTAGACTGGAAGCTATTAAAAAAACAGAGGACTACAAGTGTTGGAGAAGATGTGGAGCAATGGGAACCTTCATTCACTACTGGCAGAAATGGAGAATGGTGCAGCCACGGTGGAGGACAGTTTGGCAGTTCCTCAGAAAACTAACTATAGAACTGCCATTTGATCCAGCAATTCCAGTGCTGGATATCTACCCAGAAGAATTGAAAGCAAGGACATGAACAGATATATGCACACCAGTGTTCATAGTGGCATTATTCACTATTGCCAAAAGTTGGAATCAACCCAAATACCTTTCAACAGATGAATGGATAAAAAAAAATTGTGGTATCTACATATAATGGAATATTACTCAGCTGTAAGAAGGAATACAGTATTAACACATGGGATAACATGATTGAATCTTGAGGACCTTATGTTGAGTGAATCAAGCCAGGCACTGAAGGACAAATATTATATGACCTCATTGATATGAATTAAGCAAATTGAGCACACTCATAGAGCTAGAGTCTGGAAGATAGGTTTATAGGAAATAGAAAGGGAGAAGAAGGTTGTGAGCCAATGCTCATATGGGCAAAATCTAAAATAAGTTGGAAGTGTGTAATTGTGCAGTGGAGGGGCATGACAGTCGTGCAGTGATACTATTGGGTTAAGCAGCGTAGGTATGTAAGTGGGTAAGGTGTGGAGGTTGGGTTGGACTGTCCATAGTGTGGAGTCTGTGCTCCCCAGTGTGACAGAGTTGGACTCAGTTGTGGTTTCCCTACACATAGCTCTTCTGCCCCTTCTATTTGAACATATAGTTGGTGCTGGTGTTGGCAGGTGTATGTCCAAGAGACTTGAATCTTTAGGCTGTCCATGTGCCAGCTGGGCCCTGAGCCTCAATGATGTTGCAACACCTACTCTCCAGTTCATTGGACTCACCCAAGACAACTAACAAGAAAGTAATGTCGGACAACCACCATCCCAAGGAACCAAAAGAGTCTACAGTTGCAAGCAAGAGGGTCCCATCCATCAGCCATAATGGACTGAAGCCCCCTCTCAATTAGAGGTGGAGTGGGCAACACCATCCCAGAATCTGTAGGATTGGGGAATGAACTATGGACTAGAGTAGACTTACTGGTATTCTACTATAGACTTATTGTGATTCTAGCAATGGGAGAAATTATAACATTGATGTGGAGGCAGTGGCCACTGGAGGTTCTGAAGTGAGGGAAAACAGGTGTAATACAGGTTCATTTTTGGGACTTAGGAGTCATCCTGAATGACATTGCAATGACAGATACAGGCCATTATATATCTTGCCATAAACTACATAATTGTATGGGAGAGAGTGTAAATTACAATGTAAACTATAATCCATGCTTAATGGCAATGCTCCAAAATGTGATCATCAATCGCAATGAATGTACCACACTAATGAAGGATGTTGTTAAATGGGTAAATGGGTGTGGGGAGCGGGGCATACAGGAATCCCCTATATTTTTTATGAAACATTTATGTAACATAAATATCTTTAAAAAATAAAAAATACATTTAAAAAAGAAAATACTACATAATTCTTCATACTTACAATGAGCATCATTCATGTTCCCACAAGCAGGAACTGCTTTGTGTCCTATTGTCTGATCCCATACTATATTCAAAACTGAAAAGCAACAAGGATAAAAAAAACATAAAATGAGACAAATGAAATTAAATTTTTCATATATTTATGACTTGCCAGGGTATTTTCAAAGATTTTACTTATATTGGTGTCCCAGAAAAGAGAGGACTTTTAGTGAGGGAGACAATTGGGATGCTGATAAAATAGCATGTATTCCTCCTGATATATTATATGTGTGATATTTTGCTTGTTTATCATCTGCCTGCTCCACATAATAATGCTCTGTGAAGACAAAATCTCTGTTCACATCACTGTTTTCTGTTCTTCTGGATATATTCCTGGTAGAGGAATTGCTGGATCATATAGCATTTCCATATTTAGCTTACTAAGGAACTGCCAAACTGTCTCCCACAAAGGCTGCACCATTTTACATTCTAGCCAAGAGTGAAGGAGTGTTCCTATTGCTCCACATCCTCTCTAGCACTAATTGTTTTGCTTTTTTAAAAATAATTGCCATTCTATGTGGTAGAAGTTTATATCTCATTCTCATTTTGATTTGCATTTCCCTAATAGCTATTGCTTTTAAACATTTTTATATGCTTTTTTTGCCATTTGTATTTCTTCTTTAGAGAAATGTCTAAGTTTTTTGCCCATTTTAAAATTAGATTTCTTGCTCTTTTATTGTTGAGTTTTACGATTTCTTTATATAGGATAGAAATCAAACTCTTATCGAATAAGTGGTTTCCAAATGTTTTCTCCCATTGAGTCAGCTGCCTTTTTACATTCTTGATGAAATCCTTTGAATCACAAAAGTCTTTTAAGTTTGAGGAGGTTCCTTTTATCCATGTTTTCATTGGTTGCTCCCGTTTTTGGTGTAAGGCTTAAGAATCCAGCACCTATTAACCAGGTCTTGAAGATGTTTCCCTAAATTTTCTTCTAGGAGCTTTATGACTCTAGCTTTTATATTTAGGATTTTTATCCACTTTGAGTTAATTTTTTTATAAGGTGTGAGATAGGGGTCCTTTTTCTTTCTTTTGGATGTGGACATCCAATTCTCCCATCACCATTTTTTTAATATACTGTTCTGCCCCAGCTGGGTGGGTTTGAGAGGCTTGTCAAAAATCACTTGACCAGAGAATGTGCACATCTGTTTTCAAACCATCAATTCAGTTCCATTGGTCTATGTGTCTATCTTTATGCCATTACCATGCTGTTTTTATCAGTGTAGCTAGGTTATATAATTTAAAGTTTGGAAGTGAGAGTCCTTCATCTTTGCTCTTCCTTTTTAAGATGTTTCTAGTATTCAGAACCCCTTACCCTTCCAAATAAATTTGATAATTGTGTTTTCCATTTGTTTAAGAAATGCTGGTGGAATTTTTATCGAGGTTGCATTGAATTTGTATATCAGTTTGTATAGAATTACCATCTTAACAATATTTGGTCTTTCAATCCATGAGCATAGAATATTCTCCCATTTATTTAGGTGTTCTTAAAATTTCTTTTAGGAATGTACTGCAGTTTTCTGAATACAAATGATTTACATCCAAAATAGTTGATTTTATTAGTAGCTATTGTAAATGGAATTTTTTTTCCTGATTTCCACCTCAGATTGCTCATTACTAATGTATAGAAACACTAATTAGAACAAAAATGTACATATTATACAGTTTTCAGATATTCTGTATATACTCACCTTGAAAACCTCCATAATTCAGTGCTTGAGCTGCAGCACAATTTTTGTTTCTTGAATGATTGTGTATTTAACACACATAGCAAGATTGAATTCTCTCAGTAGCAGAAATAGAGCTGTCTTTCTACAAAGTAAAGATAGCACATTTGATTTGTGCACAATCTTATTTTTTCTATCACTTCTTTGTTCAAGTTCTTTTCTCTCTGCCTCTTTTTTTTTTTTTTTTTTTAGGAGGTGCTGAGGATTGAACCCATGTTTCATACATGGGAAACAGGCACTCAACCACTGAGCTACACTTGCTCCCTTTTCTCATTTTAATTAATTCTAAATTGTATTTAGAATAGTGTTAATTAATTTATTCCTATTTTCACAGATGAAATAAATAAGTAAGCTGTTCAAAGGTAACAATGCACAAAATATTAATTAATTATTAATTCATTCATTCAACAAATATTTTTGGGTTATTGGTAGGTACCCCGCACAGTATACATGCCAGATATATACTGGCAAACAGGACAGACATTTGCACACCGATGTTCAAAGCGGTGTTATTAACTATTGCAAAAGTGTCCATCACGTAACAAATGAGTAAACAAAACATGGCATATACATATGATGGAATACTATGCTGCTGTAAGAAGAAATGAAATTGGGACACATATGATAACACAGGTGAACCTTGAAGACATTATGCTTAGTGAAATAAGCCAGACACAAAAGGTCAAATATTGCATGGTCTCACTAATATGAGCTAAATATGATGTCTTTATAGGTTATTTGGACATAGGAAGAGGGCTGAGAATGGATACTGATGCTTAATATATAGAGAAGTTTTGACTAACTTGACTGTAAATGTGTGGAAGTGGGTAGAGTTGATGGTAACACATTATAATGTAGAGTAGAACTAATGCAGTTGGTTTATAAATGGAATTGTGGTTGAAGAGGGTAACTAGGGATGTAAATGTCAATTGCAAAAAAGCTAGAGAATAATCTAGGGACTGAATAACATAGTGGACCCAGAGTTGGATGAGAATTGTGGTTAATGGTACAAATACAAGAATGTCCTTCTATGAACTAGAACAAGTGTACATCACTATTTGCAAGGTGGTAAGAATTTGGAGAAGCATGGGGAAAATACAATTAATATAACCTATGGACTATAGTTAACAGCAATACTGTTATATGCTTACATCAATGCCAAAGATGTACTGTGTTAATAATAGGGGGTATGGAAAAATATACCAAATGTACACTATAGACCATAGTTAGTGGTAATAGTTTGATGATATTTTCTCATAATCTGTAACAAATGTTACATAACAGTGTAGTATGGTGGTGGAGGAGTGATGTATGGGAATTCCACACATGTATGTGGTTGTTTTGTAAGTTCACAACTTCTCTAAAAATATATGTATTTTTAAAAAGGGCTCTAAGACTTTGGTTATTAAAACATGTACCAAAAGGTGGCCAACACTAAATGCAGAGGAAATGCCAGAACTGCCATGTAGATGAATGTAGATGAAGAGGTACAAAGGCTTAGGGAGATTTGAATGTTAGAGTGGATTTATCATGTAAGACATGCTTACCTACCCAGAAGTGTCCAGAGGACACACCTTTCACCACAACTGTGAGGAATAAATTTGTGACCCTAAAGAGCTCTGTGGTCACTCTTCTCTGTAGGTCAGATATTACAGTGGGAACTACTGACACTGTATTTGGATCCTTAAATACAATGGGGATGATCAGATACCAGGTTGGCAGGAACCTAGTTGTGGCACTTAATTGCCCAACACAAGGGGCATGGTAACTGTAATGGACAGCAGAGTCAATGCAGTAATCAAAACAGTCTGACTCACAGAGACCTATGGCATTGGCTAGTTGACCATGACGTATCTAGAAGTGAAATAAATAGGCAGTCTACTAATTCTTACGTAATCTGTATAAGAGTTCTAGGCCAAGAGAACAAATCTAATTTGAATAAAAGAAAAACAGAGAGTCATGGCCACTCAATCAGTTCCCAGACTTAAGAGAGTTTAAGAGACAATGAACCCATTGAATGAAGGGTAAGCTGGGTCCCCTAGGGGAAAGACAATGCCCACTGCTAAAAATGTATGCTATTAATATTCCTCCCAGCTTTCCACAAAGGAAACTATGGCCTTTTACCAGGGTGACTGTGCCTTGAGGAAAAGGAAATGATCAGACACTTCAGCAATTCCTAGACAATGGCTCTGAACTGATACTAATTCCAGAAGACCTTAATCATCTTTGTGATCCACCAGTTAAAGTAGGGGCTTATAGAGGTCAATAATCAATGGAGTTTTAGTTCAGGTCCACCTCATAGTGGGTCCTTTGGGTCTCCAAACCAATTCTGTGGTTACTTCCCCAGTTCCAAAATGTATAATTGGAACAGACATACTCAACAAGTAGCATAATCCCCATTTTAGTTCCCTGACCTATTGAATGAGGACTATTACGGTAGGAAAGGCAAAGTGGAAAGCCACTAGAACTGCCTATACCTAGCAAATAGTAAATCAAATGTAATATCACATTCCTGAAGGGATTGCAAAGATTAGTGCCACCATCAAGGACTTGAAGGATGTAGCAGTGGTTATTCCCACCACATTCCCGTTCAACTGTCCTATTTGGCTCATATGGATCTTGAATGATGACAGTGGATTATTATATACTTTGTGAGGTGGTAACTCCAATTATAGCTAATGTTCCAGATGTGGTATCACTGCTTGAGCAAACAACACATCCACTGGTACCTGGTATGTAGGTATTGTTTTGGCAATTTTCCCCCTGGTGACTGTTAGTAAAAGCCATAAGAAACAGTTTCCTTTCAGCTGGCAAGTACAGCAATAAACTTTCACTATCCTACCTCAGGAATATATCAACTCTCCAGGCTTATCTCATAATCTAGTTCATAGGAACTGTGATCCCTATTCCATAAGACATCACACTGGTCCATTACATTGATGACATTATGCTGAATGGATCCAGTGATAAAATTGTAGCAACTACAATAGTCTTATTGGTAAGATATTTGCATGACAGATGGGAAATAAATCTAACAAATATTCAGGGTCTTTGTACCTCAGTGAAGTTTCTAGGCATCCAGTGCTGTGGGACATCAAGATATCCCTTCTAAGAAAAAGGATAAGCTGTTGTATCTGGCCCTTCCTACAGCCAAAAATAAGGCACAATGATTAAGTAGACTTCTATGGATTTTCAAGGAAATTCCTCATTTTGGTGGGCTACTCCAGCCCATTTAACAAGTGATCCAAAAGTCATAAAGTTGTGTTTGCAAAGTGGTATATACAAGACTATGCCTGAGAAGACCCTGAAGACACAAACAAGTTACAAAATTTGGTATATTCACACAATGAAATCATATTCAGCCATAAAACTGAATGTAGTTATGATACATGATGTAACATAGATGAACTTTGAAAACATCATGCTAAGTGAAATAGGCCAAATCCAAAGGACAAATATTGTATGATTACACTTATATCAAATATCTAGAAAAGAAAATTCATAGATACAGGTAGTAGATTGGAGGTTATTATGGGCTGGGTTAAGGGGAAATAGAGAATTTTTGCTTAATGGGTAAAGAATTCCTGGTTTGGATGATGAAAAATTTTGATAATGGAAGGTGGTGATGTTAGCAAGACATTGTAAATGTCATCAATGGCCCTAAATTGTAAAATTATGGTTAAAATGGCAAATTCTATGGTACATATATGTTACCACAAGGAAAAAAAAAAGAGACTAACATGATTAAATACAAAATAAGTGTCCTGGGATATAAACAGTGTATGAATTAGAGGAGGTGAATGCTGGGCCTCATTAAGTGAGTTAATTTATGTAACAAATGTAATTATTACATATAATACTATTGCAATTCATTACAGATTTGGGATTTAAGCTGGCTTATGAAGCAATGGAATGTCTATTCATTCTTTCATTTATTCATTATTCATTATTCCAAAAGAATTTGGAGTGTATTTGCAAAGTATTTTCAGGCACTGTACTAGACTCTGGAGATGACATGGAGTCAAAACAGATCAGGTTCCAGCCCTCAGGAAACTTGGGATAAAGGGAGGACAATAAACAAATAACTGGATAAAATAAATATACATTATTATCAATGCTGGGTAGGAATTAAAAAGGCTTTTATAATCACTAATAAGAGGGTGGGGATCTACTTTACATAGACCTACTTTTATCTGAGCAATGACATGACATTCAGACTGACACCTGAAGGATGAAAAGGAACCAGACATGCAAAGTGCTAAGGAAAAGGCACTCCAGGCAACAGTCACAGCAAAGGCAATGCCATGAGGTGGAAAAACACTTAGCCCTTTGAAGGAACAAAACTGAGAATGGGGAAGAGGGTTGACTGTGCAAAAGGAGAAATATAGGCAAAAGGAAGTTTTCAGGGATCCTTGTAGGCTATAACAGGTTTGGGTTTAATTCACAGCTTCCCTGTATGTAAAAGGAGGATAATAGTGTGATGGGGTGGGAGCAGGGCAGAAGCACTGGGATGAGCAAGGCAGTTCATGGACAAGTGAATACAGCAGCCTAACTGTAGAGAGGAAATGTGATAGAAACAGAAGGAGATAAGGCTGGAGTCGAACATTCAGGCTACATTATGAAGCTCTAAAGTTAGCTTCAACTTATATTTCCTGCAAGCGATAACACATTGTTGATTATTTATCAGAAGAATACTTTCGTGAAATAAAAACTGTCCAACACAGACTAGGAAATGCAAAAACATGTAAAATGTTGTCCCTACTGATTTTACTGAATCAATCCTAAAAGTTGTGTCTTAGAAATATGACTGATTGATGAACAAGAAACAAGTTGAAGAAAATTTTGCTGGGCCATTTGCAGTGGATATTCTCTGTGTCACTTGTCCTCCTACCTCCTCAACATTCTTGCTCCATCCCCTGTGATGTCACCTAGTCCCTTTCACTGGCTTTCCTTTGGCACATAAGCATGGCCTCTCCACTATGTCTCATCCAACACTAAGTAAACAGCCTCTCTGAAGCCATATGATTCTCTAAAACTGACCTCTCTCTCTTCTTTCAGAGTTAAGCTTCTGGGAAGGGCCAAGTGCATTCCCTGTCCCTGTGTTTCAGTCTCTAATTTAAACCATCATCATTTGGCTCACCATGATCTTAAACTCACTGCACTTTAGCCAACTGCTCCACTAAAATTGCTCTGCTAAAGTTACCAGTTACATTCAAACTTTCAAATATAATGGCTATTTTTTTCTTATCATTCTTGACCTTTTTTTCTGATTTTCCAGGGTTTTATGTTGATTTGATAATATTCTCTCGCCTTCTCGATGCTATCCTTTTTGCTATCCCTCCTACCTCTCTGTTTATTCTTTCTCAGCTAGTTCTATCTCTATTTACCCCTTATATTTTATTGATGTTCCACAAAATTGAAGCTCCTGCCCATTCTCCTGCACTCTCTATGAATGACTTTATCCAAAACTAGTTTAAATTCAATCAATCTGCCAGTGAGTCACATCTAGTCCAGAACACTCTCCTGAGCTCCACATCTGAACTTACAACTGGAATATCAAGTGTACTTCAAACTAAACCTTTTCACTCAAAGTTCTTCCCCTCTTTCTGGTCAGAAGGAATGTTACCACTACCTGCCTATTGTTTAAGCAAGAAACCTGAAACCTCCCTTTCACCCTTAGGTATAATTAGTGGAAACCTGTTAAATCTACTTCCTAAATATAGCTTCTTAATTTAAACCTGCTGTTGCCCTAGTCTCAGCCAAAATTTTCATTGCTTATTTCCTGGATATCTGGCACCTCCTTCCAACTGGTTATTTTCCTTTAGACTGGACTCAAATTTATCCTCTAAATTAGTTTCTTAATTTAAACCTGCTGTTGCCCTAGTCTTAGCCAAAGTTTTCATTGCTTATTTCCTGGATATCTGGCACCACCTTCCAATTGGTTCTTTTCCTTTAGACTAGACTCCAAATTTATCCTCTACACTGCTGACAAGATGATCTATGTAAAATGCAAATTTGAAGTTATCTTGTAGAAATTGTAATATAAGGATTGCAATATGCATCTTAATTTGTCACAATATATTTCAGATTAACGTTTATTTAATGCAAGAAAAAATACAAATTTTGCTTCAATATACCTCCATTTCCTCCTCCTTTAATTTTTGCTCTTATTGTCATATTGCATCTATAGATGTTAAAAACTTCCCAATGTTATATAATTACTTTATAGAATTTCATGTATTTTTAAGAAAACAGTAAATAAGAAACATGTAACTAAATAATCTATTATTTTAACCCACATTTATTTTGGTGCTCACATTTCTTCATAAAAATTTGATTCCCAGTCTGGAGTAATTTCTTTTCAGCTTGAAGTACTTCCTTTAGTATTTCTTATAAGGAATGTATCCTACCAACAATTTCTCTCAGTCTTTGTTTATCTGGAATTGTCTCTATTTCACTTTCCTTTTTGAAAGATAAGTTTGCTGGATATACCATTCTTGGCCTAGACTTTTCCTTCAGAACTTTGAATATATCAGCCCACTTCCTTGTGCCATCCAGCCATTAGTCATATTTATGCTTCCCTCTATGTGAGGAATTCTTTTCCCTTGTTGTGTTCTAGTTTTTCTCATTTTCTTTGGCTTTCACAGCTTGACTATGATGTGTATAGGTGTGTATCTCTTTATACTTATCCTACTTGGGTTTGTTCTGGTTTGGATATATATAAATATTTTTCATTGCATTTTGGGAATTTTCAGTCATGACTTCTTTAAATATATTTTATGACCTTCTTCATCACTCCTTCTGGGTATCTCATTACACATACTTTGGTAAAGTTGATGTTATGTTACAGGTTTCTGAGACTTTGTTCATTCAACTTGTCTTTTGTACTGATGCTGAGAGTAGATAATTTAAATTGATTTATCTTCAAGTACACTGGGTAGTTATTTGGCTATCTTGAAACTTGAGCTTTTCTAATGGATTTTTGATATCTATAATTGTTTTTCATTTAATAGTAAAATTTCAATTTGGTCTTTTTATATAATTTCTAACTCCTTTTTGAGAGTTACATTTTGTTCCATCCTTGTAGCCCTACTTTCTTTCATTCTTTAAAGTAGTTAAGATAGTTTCTTGAACATACTTATAATCACTGATTTGAACTCTTTGTCTGCTAATTCCAAGTCTGAAGATACTAAGAGACAATTTCTATTGACTATGTTTTTCCTTTGTATGGATCACTTCATTTATTTTGAAAATTTATCATTTTAGATGACCTATTGTAGCATTCTGGATTCTGACTTTTCCCCTGATGATTTTTGTTGGTGTTGTTCCTGCTACTCTTGTTATTGATTGTTTCTTCATTCATTCATTCCTGTAACAGTTTGAAGTTCTTTTATGAATCCCAAAAAGAAACTAATCCATTCCTGTGTGTGTGAGACCCTTTAGACTGGACTATGTCATTGAGGTATGATTCAGGTTGAGTCTCTGCCCTCTTGCTGGGACTGATAAAAACAGAGACATAGAGACACACACACAGGAAAAGGGAGCCCTCATATTTGATCCTGCAATGTGAGAGAAAGGACTTCTCTCACAGCTCATCTGCAAAGAGAGAAGCCCATGAGAGGCTTAAAGAGCTGAGATCCATGGAGAGATATGCCTGATAACTTGCAGCTGAACTCTAGAAGAAAGGGGAGCAGCTGAGACTGATGTAGAGGCCTAGAAAGAGAAAAACCCTATACCTGATTGCTTAAAGCTGAGCTCCAGGAGCTGGGCTCCAAGAGATGATAATACTGGAGAGGAAGCAAGAGACCTTGGCTGAGATTGATGGACATCTTGATTTCATGTGGCTAGACAACAGGATCAATAGTAGCTGACTTTGTTAAGAAAGCCCCTCTGATAGTGCCTTGATTTGGATATTTCACGGCCTCAGAACTATAAACTTTTACCCAAAATAAATCCCCTAAATAAAAGCCAATGTATTCTATGGTACTTTGCATTGGTAGCCCTTTGGAAAACTAAAAGAGAAACTGTACCAGGATAGTGGGGTGCCAATGATTGCAATTACCTAAGATACTGTAAAGACTTTATAAATCTGTAAGGGGTATTTTTTGTAGGAAATGTGAGATGCTTGATAAAAAATGCCTAGATTTCTTTGAAAAGACCATTGATAAAAATTTGTAGGCTAAAGATGATAAAACATTAGTGGAAATGTTGAAACTAGTATTGGAAACTGGAGGAAAGGCAAATCTTGTTTTAAAGTTTCAGAAAACTTGGCAAAATTGACTCCTGATGTTAAGTGGAAGGAAGAAATTGAAAATGATGATCTTGGACATTTAGCTGAGGAGATTTCAGGATTAAATGTGGAAAATGCAGCCTGGCTTCTCCTTATAGCTTATAACAAAATGTGAAAGTAAAGAGATAAAATAAGAACTGAACTGCTGGGCACAAAGAAAGGAGAAATTGATGGCTTGGGAAATTCCAAGCTTCCAGAAAACAAGTCCCTAGAGGATAGTGTGTAAATGAGAATGCAGCCATTGGTCAAGCCCATGGAAGGAGTGGGCCCGATGAGGCCCCAAGGAGAAGAAGACATCATTCTATAGATGATTCTCAGACATTAAAATCTAATGGAATGTGCCTTGCAGGTTTTTGAAATGTTGGGACCAGCGATGCCTGTTTCCTTCCATTTTCTCCTTATGGTAATGCAAATGTTTATCCTCTATCTCTTCCTCTTTTTTATATTGGAAGCAGATAACTTGTTGTATAAGTTTCACAGGTCTACAGACATAGAGGAACTTTGCACCAAGACAAACTGAATGCTTATAATTGATTTTGATGTGATTTTGTACTTAGCATTGCTTTCCATGGAAAGAGTCTCTGAAGAGTGCCATCTGCTGCTGGGATGGGAAACTGCAAGAAGTAAAATAACTTTTTTTTAATTAATATTTTTTTATTTTTAAAGATGCTTTAGATTACATAAATGTTACAAAAAAAAATAAAATATTCCCATATGCCCCACTACCACCCCCACCCACACTTTCCCACAGTAACAACATCCTTTATGAGTGTGGTATATTTGTTACAATTGATGAACCCATATTGAAGCATTGCTACTAACAATGCACTACAGTTTACATTATAGTTTACACTCTGTCCCCCACAATTTTGTAAATTATGACAAAATATACAATGGCTTGTATCCACCACTGCAATGTCATGCAGAATAAATCCAATGTCCCCAAAATGCCCCCATATTACACCAATCCTTCCCTCTCCCATTCCTCAGAACCTTTGGTAGCCACTGCCTTTACATCAATGATATTTGTTCTTCAATTGATAGAATAATACGTCTACAGTAGAATAACCATTGACTGCCACAGTAAACAGTACCTCAAATATCAGGGCTCCTGAGGGCTCTAGAGATATCCAGAAACTATAAGCAGGACAGACAGCTTGGGAATTCAGCATCCTGTCAGGGGGCCTTACTTTGGAATTTATGCTTCCCAATTTAACAGAGTTAGACTAATTTATAGGTTCTCTACACATGGCTCTTCGGCCCCTTTTATTTGAACCTATAATTAGCACTATACTTGATAAATATATGTTCTAGAGACTTAAATCTTTCATCTGCCCATGTGAAAACTGAGCCCTGAATTTCAGCAGAATTGCAATTTCTACTCTCCAATTCATTGGACTCACCCAGGACAACTAACAAGGGAATGTTAATGGACAATGCCCATCCTAAGGAACAGACAGTGTCTGCAACTGCAAACAAGATAGCTCCATTCATCTGCCCCCATGGGATATAAGCCCCATCTCAATTAGAAGCAGAATGGACATCACCACCCCAAAATCCTCAAGATTTGGAAATAAAGAAATTTTTGGCCTCCCAGTCCCCTTGAATCTGGCATGTGTCCCATTAGTGGATACTTGCCCTTGTTTTTGATAACTTAAGCTTGTCAATTTTAAAGATTTAGAATAAGTTGAACCAAAAATAATAAAAGTGTATCCATGAAATAAAACCACTAGGCAAAAGAGAGACTTACCATCAGAGTAATTTCACCAATATTATCAGATGCCTAGAAATCAGCAAAAATTTCTTAGTTATTCAAAGAATCAGGAAGATATAGCCCAGCCAAAGGAACAAATAAAAAATCCTGAAGAGAAGCTAATTTAAGGATTTAAGACAATTAATCAATGATGGTCACACAAATCTAAATCAATTCAGGGAGCTGAAGGAAAGTACAGCTAAACAGATAAAAGATATTCCAAAGACACTGGTGAGCATAAGGAACAAGTTGAAAGCTTGCAAAAAAAAGTAACAGAGATATGGGAATGAAAGATACAATTAATGAAATTAAAAGTCTCTTAAGCACAAGGGTAGATCCTAATAGGAGAGGATAATCAGCATGTCAAGACCTCTTGTTGCATATAACTATGAATCTTGTCATTCAATGAGTCAAGACAGGAGTGTCATGAGCCCCAGGGGGATGGGGAGGAAGGAACAGAAAAGACCAAACAGTGGGTATTTAGTGGTCATGGGAAATGTTTTTCATTACCTTACAGGAATGGACACAGGACATGGTAAATATCATCAAAAATTATTAAACTGTACCATCTAAATTGTAAACTATACTGTAAATCATTGACAATGTTTAGTAGCTATGCTTCACTATCTGTATAACAGTTACAACAATGCTACCATCCACATAAAAAAGGTTTTAATATGGGGTGAGGAAAAGGGAAGGAGGTTGGGTATATGGGAGTTTCTAGTATTGTGTGTGTGGCTTTGCTGTGACCTAAAACTTCTTTGAAAATCAAATGAAAATTCGGGAGACACTGGGGAGTGTGAGGGGGCAGATGCCACAGTACAGACTGGACACCTGATAATGCAGTGATAAAAGGAAAAATGTTTAAAAAACACATTTTTAAAATGATTTTTCTGTTTATTTCCCATTTTTTGAATATCCCAATCCTTTAATTTTATTTTATTTCTAGAGTTTTTTTTTTTAAGTTTCCATGTATTTTACCTCTTATATTTAAACTTCTCTTTATTATTTAATTTTCCTATTAATTGTATTTGGCTATCATATGGGCTTCATCTTCAAGGAAGGTTTGGATCACAGAAGGGTTACAGAGGGGGCAGGAGAGGATCATTGGTGGGGGGTGTCTGGGATGGGGGTTTCATGGGAGGAAGTTCACCTGAATATACATGAAAGATATATAAAATTGTTCAAATGATCAAGAGGTGGGGCATGGTCACAGTGGGTAGACAATCACTCAATAAAAGAGGGAATACTGAATTCCCAGCCTGGAGAGCTCTGCCACATTCTCCAAGGGAGCAGAAACAGTCCCCCAAGAGCAGGGGCAGTGTCTGGCAAGGGAGGAGGGTCCACTGATGGTTCTTGTTACTGATGACTAGACTTATGAGTCTTTGCTCTTGTAATTGAAACTTAGCCTACTGTTATGGGGTACCTAAGGGTTGCCACCTGAGAGCCTCCTTGTTGCTCAAATGTGGCCTCTAAGTCAAACTCAGCATATGAATGCATTACCTTCCCCCCAAAGTGGGACATGACTCCCGGGGATGAGCCTCCCTGGCAATGAGGGATTAATACCAAGTGCCAACTGGCAACACGACTGGAAAAAGACCTTGAATAAAAGGGGGGAAAGGTAAAGACAAATGAGTTCAAGTGGTTAAGAGACTTCAAAGAGAGTCGGGAGGTCATCCCAGAGGTAACTCTTAAGCACACCTCAATAGGAGCTCATAGAACATCAAAGGGCCTATCACCCCACACAGAGGGGCTCCTGAGAGCTCTGGAGACACCCAGGTCCTATATAAGGGGGGATAGCCCCAGAGACTGACGCGTTATCAGTGGGCTCTATTTTGGAATCTGTGCTCCTGAGAGTGACAGAATTGGACTCAAATAAGTCCTCCCTGCACATGGTTCATCAGTCCCCTCTATTCAAACCTATATGTGATGCTGGAGTTTTTAGGTATACTTCCAGAGACTGGAGCCTCTGGCCTACCTATGTGCCAGGTGTGCGTGGAATCTTGGTGGAGCTGCAACTCCTACCCTACAGCTCAATGGACTCATCCAAGTCACCTGGCGAGGAGACGACGATGGGCAATGGCCATCCCAGGGAATGGAGAGGGCCTGCATCTGCAGGCAGGATCATCCCACCCACCATATCCATGGGATATAAGCCCTCTCTCACTTGGTGGTGGAGTGGACATCACCATCCCAGTTCCCTCAGGATTGGGGGAAGAACTATGGACTAGAGTGGACTTGATGGTATTCTGTTGTACACATATGGTGATTCTAGCAATGGAAGAAATTACAACAGTGAGGTACAGCCAGTGGCCACTGGATGCTTTGGGGGCAGAGAAGGGAAAAGCAGTTGTTATACAGGTGCTTTTCAGGACTTGGGAATTATCCTGAGTAACATTACAACGACAGATATAGGCCATTTTACATCAGCATATAACATGCAGAACTGTGTGGGAGAGAGTGTGGTCTACAATGTGAACTATGGTCTGTGCTTAGTGGTAAAGCCCCAGGATATGTATATCCATTGCAGGTAATGTGCCACACTAATGAAAGATGTTTATGTGGGATGTTATGGGAGGTGTGGGAGGTGGGGAACATGGGAATCCCTGTAATTTTTGGGTAACATTTATGTAATCTAAGCATCTTTTAGAAAATATATATTTAAAAAAATACATAAGAGGTACATAACAGCAGATTCAAAGGGGCTGGGGACAGAATTAGTGAATTGGAAGACAGAGTATCTGAACTTCAAAAGACAGGAAAACAGAAAAAGAAAAGAATGTAAAAAACTTAACAGTTTCCCAGGGAATAGAATGACAGTGCAAAATACACAAACAACATGTTATAGGTGTCCCAGAAGGAGAAGAGAATGGGAAAGGGGCTGAAAGAATATTTAAGGTAATAATAATTGGAAATTTCACAATCCTTATGAAAGACATAAATAATATCCAAGAAGGAAAATGCACCCCAAAGAGAATAAATCTGAAGAGACCTATTCAGAGACACCTACCATTTAAAATGTCAAATGCCAGATATAAACAGAGGATTCTGAAAGCAACAAGAGAAAGGCAATGCATCACATATAAGCAAAGCTCAATAAAATTAAGTGTTGATCTCTCATCAGAAACCATGGAGGTTAAAAGGCAAAGGTACGATATATTTGAGGTCCTGGAAGAGAAAAACTGCCAGCCAAGATTTCTTTATCTGGAAAAACTGTCCTTCAAAAATCAGAATGAGTTTAAAGTCTTCACAGACAAAAACTGACAGAGTATGTTACTAAAAGACAAGATTTACAAGAGATACTAAAGGGACTGGTATAGCCTGAAAGGAAAAAACAGGGGCAAGAGACTTGGAGAAGAGTATAGAACTAAAGATTATTAGTAAGGTAATAACTTAAAGGGTAAAAAGACAGAGAATAGTAAGATATGACAATGGAAATCAAAGCATAAAATAGATTAAGTATGTAACGCCTTTATAGTAATAACATTGAATGTTAATGGGCTGAATTGCCCAATCAAAAGACATAGACTTAAAGTGGTGTTTCCTTTAATATAAATACACACTCTAGGCTTTATTTATTCCATTGTTCTTAGTTTACTTATTATTCTTTTCTTTTTCTCTCCAGTTTCCAGGTTTTTCTCTTATAATTCCTATTACTTTTCCTTTGCTAATTTCCACCTAAATTCTACTTGATTTATGGGACATCCAGCATTTTGTAACCTAGCTTTTTGCTTGATGGGGCTGCCAGCTTTGTCCTCAATCCTACACAGTCCTCTCCTGGAATGGACAGTCTTGTGTCACTACCTTTCAGGTGCTTTTTTAAATGCTAGTTTTCCTTTTCTCCTCTTGAAATTATCATACAAGGACATCATATCTCCCTAAAGAAGGCATGTTTGGCTGCCTCTCCCTAAGAGATTCAATTCCCCTGATCTCCTTCCTCAGGATCCTGTTCTTTCTGCTAACCTGATCACCTGGAATTTGACAGGCATTTAGAAGCTGTATGTGGACTTAAAGTTTTCTTGTGGAATTTAGTTGAAATGTATATCTGATAAAGGTTATAAATATTCAGAGAAAACAACAACAAAAAAGACATAGACTGACAGAATGGATAAAAAATATGAACCATCTATATGATGTCTACAAGAGACCCAACTTAGATGCAAGGACAAAATCAGGCTGAATGTGAAAGGCTGGAAAAAGACATTCCATGCAAAGAGTAAACAAAATGACCCAGAGAAGCAATACTAATATCAGACAAAGTAGATTTTAAATGCTAAACAGTTATAAGAGATGAAGAAGGCCAGTGTGTATTAATTAAAGGGGCAATTCTCCAGGAAGAAATAACAATTATAAATGTATATGCCTCTAACAAGGGTGCCCCAAAATACATTAGGCACACACTGGTAAAACTGAAAGGAGAAATAGATGTCTCTACAATAATAGTTGGAGACGTCAATACACCACTATTAGCATTGATAGATAATGTGGACAGAGGATAAATAAGGAAACAGAAAGCATGAACAAAATGATAAATGAATTAGACCTGATAGTTATAGAACATTACACCCCAAAAACAGCAGGATATGCATTCTTCTCAAGTGCTCATGGATCCTTCTCCAAGATAGACCATATGTTGGGTCTAAAGACAGGTCTCAATAAATTTGAAAAGATTGAAATTATACAAAGCACCTTTTCTATTCATGATGGAATGAAGCTGGAAATCAATAATAGTTGGAAAAGGGAAAATTCACAAATATGTGGAAATTAAACAACTCACTGTTAAATAGTCAGTGGGTCAAAGAAAAACTTGCCAGAGATACTAGTAAATACCTCAAAATGAAAGAAAATGAGAACTCAACATATAAAAACCAGCAGTGCTATTGTACGGGTATGACAGGTTGAAAGGGAAAGTCTAAGGTCCTGTATTTTACTAGAAAGAAGACTAAAAACTGTAACAGAACTGTATATGATAGTAAAACCTCATGTAAAACAAGAATATGGGTGAAATTACATATATAAAATGGCTTTCACAAAATATAAATACAAATATATTAGAGAGAAGGAAAAAGAATAGCAGCTATGTAAGGCAGGGGAAGCATGGAAAGAATGAGAGGTGATGAGTTTCACTTGTTTTTTATTATTTTTGGAATAATGAAAGTGCTCTAAGGATGACTGAATTGGTGAATGCACCAATATGTGATTACACCTATTACCATTGACTGTACACTTTAATGGATTTATGCTTTATTAATATCTATCAATAAAATTGATTAAAAAAAAAACAAAAAACTACGGGATACAACAAAGGCAGTGCTGAGAGAGAGACTTATCACCCTCAATCCTTACATTCAAAAAGAAGAAACAGCTACAATCAAAGACCTAACTGTACACCTGGAAGAACTTGAAAAAGAAAAGTAAACTAATCCCAAAGCAAGCAGAAGGAAAGAAACAGTAAAGATTGGAGTAGAAATAAATGAAATTGAGAAAAAAAAGAGAATCAACAAAACAAAAAAATTAGTTCTTTAAGAAGCCCAGCAAAATTGACAAACAGCTAGAATAACAAAGAAAAAATATAGAAGATGAAAATGAAATCAGAAATGAGAGGAAGGCATTACCACTGACCCTGGGGAAACAAAAGACATCATAAGAGGATACTAAGAACAACTGTACGTCAACAAACTAGACAACATAGGAAAAAATTCAAAGAATATGGAGATAAATCAAAATGGTTTCTTTGTAACAAAAACTAGAGCTTGCTATAAATAGAGTACAGATTCATAAAATAATTCAAAAAGAAACAGAAAAATTCCCAGATACACACAAACAACCTACCCTGACCCTAGAAGAGATAGAAGACCTCAGCAAACTAATCACAAGCAAAGAGACTGAAACAGTCATCAGAAATCTCCCCAAAATGAAAAGGTCAAGAACAGATGGTTTCACAGGTGAATTCTAACCCATCATTCAAAGAAGATCTAATACCAATTTGCTCAAATTCTTCCAAAAAATTGAATAGGAAGGAACACTATCAAACTCATTCTATGCGGCCAAATCACATAAAGACTGCGGTCTATGGTTGGTGGCAAGGCTCCAGGAGGTGTAAGTTCATTGAGGTTGGTGGGCCACACTATGGGAGATGTTTGTGTTGGATGTGGTGGGAGGTGTGGGAGGTGGGCAACATGGGAATCCGAGTGGGTTCCGTATAATATTTTAGGTAATCTAAGCACCTCTTAAAATATATGTATATATATATATAAAAAATAACATTTTTGTAAGCAAATACACATATATGCATATATATTTATATATCATTTTACAAATGTTTGTATGTATTGTGAGAATTTTGATTTTTACCCATAATAAAAAAAAATAAATA